>CM076572.1:1389099498-1389588813 GCA_034641835.2 Pinus albicaulis | reverse complement strand
AACAAGGCTCTATTTAAGTTTCAAAAATAAATACAAAGCCTTATTTCTCTTGTTTTCTTCCTAACTGACACAAGATTGGAAACCCAATCTTAGTATCTAATAGAGACTATAATTCCAGCGTCATACATTTTCTTGATTTCTTTCTCAACCAGGGGTAATTGAACAGGATTTATTCTACGTAATTTCTGTCTATAGGGCTTCTGGTTATCTTTGAGGGGTATCTTATGTTGAATTATTCCTGTGTCATATGATTTAAGATCTTCATAACTCCATGCAAATACATCAGAGAACTCTTTCAATAGCTCAATATATTTCAGTTTGATGTGAGCTGGCAATGTTTTAGACAGTTTAATCATTTTTGGCTTTAGTTCACTGCCTATGTTACATTCTTCTACTTCAGTTTCAATAGGTTCTAGTTTTGGTTTTTTGGCAACATTATTGAAATTAAACAACTCTTCTAATGGGACCAGTCCTTTTGGCAAGGTTTGAGTGTTAGATTGCAACATTTCTAAATCTTCTTTTTCTAAATCTACACTAACTTTTGTTGTATGTTCAAGTTTATTAGATAATAGATTTATCTCAGCAATATTTGGAGACTTTTCTTCTTTATCAAGTAAATTTTCTTCCATAGGACAGTCTGGTTCATAATCTGAATCTGAACTTGGTAGCTCAAGTTCATTTCTGGACTGTAAGAATTCTTCTATTTGTTTATCTCCCTCAAATACATACCAGTATTTTTCATTTTCTGGGATAGCTGTTCTGTACTTATCTTGAATTATGTGTTGTTTGTTTTCACCAAGCCTTTTGAAAATACTAGCAGAAATGGCCAGTGCATTAGCAAGCATATTTTGGTTTCTGGGGACAAATGTTAGTTCATACTCATCGAATGTTTTGAGTAAATCCAGGGTATCATTCCTATAGGCTCTCAATCTGGGATGCTTTGTAGTGTATTCCCCATTAATTTTCCTAATTATTACTTCAGAATCTCCATGAATAGTTATCCTTCTGGCTCCTAATTTTCTCAATAAATGCAAACCCAAAAGGAGTGCCTCATATTTTACTATGTAATTAGTGCATTAAAAGTTCAATTTGTATGAGTTTCCTTCAGCATGATTGTTCATTTTTTTGTGAAGCCACACTCCTGCACCTGCACTAGTTCTGGTACAAGACCCATCAAAACTCATACTTCAAAGAGGACTAGTTTCAGATTGACTAGTTTGACTACTATCCTCTTTATCTATTGTGCTTTTAGATTGCTCTTGTGAGTCAGCACTATGTTGAAATTGGTTTAGTTCCTCATGTTCTTCAATATGTTGAGGATTCTTCTTTTGACTCTCAAGTTTAACAACCCATGGATGACCTTTTTGTAGCTCTAGACCTGTGATTTGTTTACCGTAATTTTCTGATTTGGAAAACTATTTTGATACTTTTGTATTGCCTTCCTCCTTTTCTGTGTCTGGCACTATGTCACTATGTAGGGTGGTTACTATGTTAGTTAAGGTTTCTTACTCATTGAATGTTTCATTATTGAATAGAATAAATGAGTCAAGGCCTGTATGTACAGAATAAAGAGGAGAATTTTCCGGTCTCTCTTCGCTACTTACCATGTATTGCATGTGAGATTCCGTATAAAGTCTTCTAGTTTGATTGAAAATAGGGATGGTAGCATATGTCATATCCATTTGCATTATTCCTTGTAACTTAGCTCCCCATGATCTTGATAAAAGCATACCATACTTGGTGGATATATCAGCCACTACAATATCCATTACTAAGCACTTGGCTGGAATTTGTACTAAGTTTACACAAAGGTTTTTGATCAAACCTAAGCATTTTACTCTACTAGAGTCAAAGGAGTATAGATATTTGTATTTCCATTACTGCTTTGGGCATTAAGTTGTGAGAGGCCCCTAAATCATGCATAGCATTATGTAAAATTTTGTCATGAATTTTCAAACTAACATAAAATGGAGGAACTGACCCTTCTTGGTATCTTCCTTCAATCTTAGGACCAAATAAGAGCTCTGGTTGGTCATCATTGAGGTTCACAGTGTCATTATTTTCTCCTAAGTTTAAAGATTTCAAAATTTGTGATCTATAGACATCTTGGGTGACTAATTCAGTGAGGGGAACAGATATTTTAATCTTGGAAATTTCCTGTTCCAAACTAAAAGGAATCTGATTTCTTAAAATGTTTGTTTCAGACTTGTTAGTCACCACTTTATCAGCAAAATTAGCTTGCTAATTTCCCCTATTTACATTGGCCAAAATTGTTTTAATAGGAGCACTAGCTGAAGTACTAATGCTACTAAGTTCTGCACTCTGTTTTTCATTAATTTGAGTGCCTTTCTCTTTGTTTTGATTAGAATTTACAACCACTATTTTTTTTTCTGTTTTACAATTTTGGGTTTATTCATAGGGTTGTTTTTGCAGAGTTTTCAAAGGTTTTAGTCCTAGGAGTTTCCTGATTCTTTTTACTCCTAAGGTCATATTCTTTTGGAGTCTCTATGATGACATTTTCCAGCTCTTGATAATAATTTTCATCTTTCGTTCTTCCATCATCATAGTGTGTATATAAACCTTGTTTCCTATTATGAGGAACATAAAAATTACCATTGTCTACTCCCAGCATGTTTATGCTATCTTCCTCTGTTTGTTCAATTGCTTCTTCAACCTCACTTACATAGTTTTGATGAAAAGGAAGTATAATCCCCTGATCAGAGTCTCTTGGTTTGTTTTGAGGTTGGTTTCTCCTAAAGTTCTGATTTAGACTTTGAGATTGATTTCTATTTTGGGGAACTGGTTGGTTTTCTCTAGTTTGTGCTCTCGCAAGTATGCTCATCTTTTTCATCATTTCCTCCATCATTCTCTCCATTTTTGAACTAGATGTGGAAGGTGCAGTTTCCTGCCTGAATGATACTTTCTTCTCATTCCTCATCCTAGCTCTTTTCTCAATCAGATTTACTTCCACAGCAAGAGCTCCCTTCTGCATTTCTTCTAAGGTCAAAGGGTCTCTTTCTCTTAGCTGATAGGCCATTTCAGGATCAAATCCTTCAAGAAATTTGGCCAAGGCTGAGCCTTGTGGAGGTTTCAAGTCTGGGGGCAGTGCAATAATTTTGAACACTTTCCCTAGTGTTTCTTTTGAGATTTTTATAATCTGAAAGTATTTGGAGAGGGTTTTTTCTAAATTCCCACTTGATTAGGAATGATTGATGGAGGGCTTGGAGGTCATTAATACTATTAGGGGTTAAACCTTTGAACCATTTTCTTGCTTCTCCCCCTAAGCTTTGAGCAAACAATCTGAGTTTGAAAGTTTCATCATCTATCTCATTTCTATCAAAATAGTCATTCATTTTGTCCACATGTTGTGAAGCAGTAGTAGTACCACTGGCATCATACAATGAAATCTTGGACTGATAGTCCTGTGGCAGATTGACTAAAGGTAAAGGAAGGACTAGAGGGGCATACCATGTTGCCATGATAGGAGGTTGTGGGAAGAATGGGGGGTTTACAGGTGGAGGATGTAAGATGGGAGGGTTTTTATGGAATGGAGTGATTCGAACTATGGATGGATGAGTAATAGAAGTACTTGGACCAATAAGAGACTGTTGAGCATATCTAGGGTGAGAGAGACCAAAATTCTTAATATAATGAGAATCAGGAGGTGTAGAAGGATGGTTTTCTCTATTATTATGGTCACCACTATGTTGGGGTGGACTAGGAGGCTCAAATTCAAACTGATCTATACCACTAAGTGACTTAGTTCTTGGTAAATTACTTGAAAAAGGTAATTCAACTTGGGTATTGTCAAGAGCTGCAAGATTTTCAGGAAAGGAATTAGCTCTTACAATTGGTCTGACAATAGTTGGATGGTTAACCTTAGGAGATTTTCTAAGAATTCTTTCAGGATTGTCAACTATCTACGAAGGATTTGGGTCAGGATGGCTCCTAGTATGAATTCTTTTTGAAGCCAAAATGTTGTGTTTTAGACCCACTATCTTGAAAAGTTTAGCAAAATATGACAATATTTAAGAGGCAAACTATTCTATTGACAAAGAAAACTTAATCCTCAAATTTTCTTTATTGAGTTTAAATGATGTTATGATAAAGGGTTTCCCAATGGATTCTTTGGAAAACCAAAGAAAATCAGCAGGCCTACTGATCTTCAGTGGAGTCACCAAGTGAAGGATTTTTACTTATTCTCAGGGCTTGAAATTTGTTCACCATCAACAATCAATGACCATTCTGGACATACCTTTGATACATTTAGAAACAGGGGTTTTCTGAGTTGTGAAGTTATCTATTACTACAGAAAGTTCCCCACGGTGGGCGCCAGCATGTTGGGGTTCCTGTGATTTAGCCAAAGGTCAAAACTAAATGATAGGACAACATCAAACCACTTGGGATCCTAGGATCTAGCCCTCTTGGATCCAGAGAGGGATCACTCTATAAGTTACAAAGAATGGTTTATCTTTCAAGGCTCAGAATATGATATTAGGCTACTTATTAAGTACAAGGGATTTTGTTTGTTTGGTTGGGTGTGATCTTTAATTGAGTGGAAAGTCTTGAAAATGAAATAATTTCAGAGGGGTAAAGATGTGAATAATAAGAAAAAGGCTCAGCTGATAGGATAGGTATGAAACAACACTTAATCCATTTGGCTATGGAGTCACAAAAGCTTTTAATTGAACAACAGTTTTCAAGAGTGGTCCATGGGGCAAGTCATCTATAACAAAGGATATCTTTAGATTAAATGATGGAATGGAACATTAAAGTGTTGAGAACAAAGTAAAGCTAACAACTCAATCAAGAATTAATTAACTCTGTTGAACAAGAAAAAGCCTTTAAGTAACTATTTTGAAGTAAACCAAAGGACAGGGCTAACCATACACTTCTTTGGACAAACTTGTACTAAAGACAACTTATTAGACAAACAATCTAGTAATCCCCTTGACTACTTTTCAAAAAGGATGAAAACAGATAAGAAAACAAAGTTCAGCTTAATATCAGGTAAGGAATTTGAACCTATTCTGCTTTCAACATACTCTTGAGGGAAATTTTCACACCGCCTTTGGAGAAAGATCTAGAAGACAGGGCAAACCATAGACTTTCCTAGTTTAACTCTACTTAGCATGTAATGAAAATATCATTCAAGAATAATGTTTAGAGTTTTAGACAGTAAGGCATGGGCTCACCAACATTCCTTGACTATTTAGACTGTATTAAATAATTCTTAAATACACACTCGGAGTAAAACATAAAGATAAAGCTTATCAGTGAGAGTAGGGTACTTCTAAGAGTAAATCCTAGCTCTCTATTTGTTGTTCTTTATTAGAGAAAAATGGACAATTTTATGGAAAACATAACAATGAAAACAAGTACAATGAGAGGTACATCACCAATGGTATAGACCAGGATCCCATGAATCAGCTTGTATATTGATGTCAATCCAGTTACAACCGTCAAGTCCAATGATTCAATATAGCAACAACTTCTCTTCTCAGCCTAACTTCTTTGATTACAAACAGAGCTTCAACAGCCTCTGAGAACTGTTTACATACAGAAATTTTCGAGCAGCCAGTATTACATCAACCACCAACAAAAACTCATCTTCTTCAGAAGTATTTATAGAAGAAAGAGGAGGTGGAATGAAGGGAAGGGTCTCTAGGTTCAATTAATACAAGTTAATGCTTCTCTGCCTTTTAGGGGCTCAAAAAAGGAGATCTCTGATATTTTCCATGTATTAATTGGTTTTTATTTAATTTTTAGCTACTTGGCAGATTTTTTTGACTTCAAACTCTTTCAGACATGCTGGCAATAACTCTGGTTGTCTTTAACAAAAATATCACTGACTAAGGCAATAACTATGCTTTATTTTGAGTTATTGAGGCTGCAGGTGGCACTTTGGTAGCTGAAGAAGATAAATGGCCTCTGATGTGGCAGTGGAGGCCCTTTTTACTAATATTTTTCTTTGTTTTTACTTTAAAACACTTTTGATCTAATCTCAAGCTGTGTTTAGGCCTAATTAGGCCTTGATATTTGCTTCGGGTCTTCAGTCTTTGATATTGTCTTTACCTTTTTAAATTGTGGATCAAAACCCTGATCCTCAGTGTTTGGCATTAATCTTCTTAATCATTGATTCTTCATACTGATACACTTTATTATTCTGTTTTCACTGGCACAAATGGTTTTATGCAGTTGGAGGGTTTCATCTGGGATCGAATATCATGATCCACCAATGCAATTGAGAGTCTGAAACCCTGTTGGTTCCTTTCTTCATGGATATAAGACACAGAATCGTCACCTTGTACTCATATGGTCACCTGTTTGTGACTGTGGAAACACATAGATCGAACACCACTAAACCCTGTAAACACAAAAAACTAATTAAGAAATCCTGCGAGAATGGTATAACTGCATTACAGAGGTTTAATGGAGGTGATGGAGCGCCTAAGGATGGATAAAATGCAGTAGAAGAAGGATCAAAACCTGGTAGAACAGCTAACCAGGTAAATATTTGAAATATAGCGCGAAATTGGGGAAAGGCGGTTTTGGAAAACTGGTGACATTTTTCATGTGGCATTTGGGGAGTAAGCGGTATTAGCCGAATGGAACGCGATATGATACAGTGATTGACATGTGGCATTTCAAAAACAATTTTATCGCGTAGAAGTAGTGCACTGCGGGGAAGGGCCAAAAATTACACGATATGGATCGCTAGTCGTCGGATGATGGGCGGCAGATCTGACGATGCGGGTTGCACACGACGAATGGAAAGCTACAGGGTTGAACAACAGGTGGGGTCTATGATGATGTATGGTTTTGTCGCATAGTGGACGGGTTAAATGGAAAGTTGAGTTTATCGGGTTAAGTCCCGATCATTAGATCTAATGATCAGGCGGTCGAGATTTAACAAAGGGGAAAGGGACATTAGATGAATGGGCAGAAGGAAGAGCACCCGATGGCTGTTGATTTATGTAGATCAACGATCCAGATTTGTTCAAGATCATAACGCCGGGAAATGCAATATAGGTAAAGGAAAGGCTTTTAGTATGGGGGGTTTATGTTTCTAAGCGCTCGGTTGTGGGGCTTATCCATATGAGACAGAGGGCTAACTGACATAAGCCCTTGGGGGATTAACTCTTTATAGTGCAAAAGACTGTTTTTTAGGCCTAAAACAAGGACTTTTTAGGGCCCAATGAGAGTTCTAATAGATGAAAGAAGGGAATTTAAAACCAAATAAAGGGGAAATATAAGGCTTTAAGAGGAATTTGTGAGGGAATAAGGGTAAAAATGGAGATCTCATAAGAGTAAAATGGTGAAGTGAATGAATGGAGAATGGAGCCTTATAAGCAGTTTCTTTGGTAAACAACAAGGTTCTTGAGGGCTTATACTGAAACAACAGTGAAGATTAATCTTAAGGATAAATAACATCATAAGACTTCAAGAACTCACAATTTTGAAAATGAATTGTTTCTTGAAGGCTAAGAAGATTTAGCCACCATTTGGTATGAAATTTTTTTATAGGTGGCTAACAGTGGCTCCACATGGAGATGGCATCTTCTTGAAGGTGTCAAGAACTTCAAACAAGCTATCTCTGAATGCTAATTAGTGCCTTTCACTTGATAATATTTTTCTTGTAATCAGCTACTAACAAAAATGATTAGAACTTGTTACATCAGCAGAAAAGTTTTTCCAAACAACTACCTACACAACCTACTTCCTAACATTTTTTCTTTATAATGTGCACTTGGACTTGCAAACCTTTTCATCAACATTTTATTCTTTTATTGAAAGCATAAAACTAATCTAAGTCTACCCTTATTTCTCCATGAGTTTAGATTAAGCAGTTGAACTCATAAGTTTCTCTACCTAAACTATTATCTGTTAGGATTATATTGTCTAACAGATTTTTATTCTCTATATTTTTAAGCAGCCAAGCCAGGATTAAGCAGTCTGGCTTGCTGCAGATCTATGGCATAAAAACAAGCTGCACATAGATTGAAATTTGCAGAAAATTAAAACAAAATTGTGAAGGCTTAAGATCTGAAAATCAAAAACATCCTTCCTTATTCTTCAGCTCTAGTTTTGATTTTGTTTGAGCTGTCTTCTCTTTCCTTTCACTGATTCAAGTTTTGAACTTTTTAGAACCAGAATTTTCTTTCCTAATCTACCTTACTGATAAGCCAAGATTAAACTGTTTGGCAAATCTGTTTCACTAACCTATCAGCAGAAAATTTAAACTTATCCAATCATGTTTAGATTGAATGATTGAATAGAAAGTGTTCCTTGTGGTAGTGGCATTTAAGCTTGCACACTTTCAGACATTGTTTCTCTTTTTTTTTTTTTTTGGTATGGGGCTGTACCTACTTGTTTTCATTTAGCCCTCTTTTCTATTTTTATTTTTTTTGTATTTTTCATTTTTCCAACTTTGAAAGCAGTGACAGCTATGATATTCATAATGAGGGAAAATAAAAAAGCTTAAAACTAGTACATGTTCAGAAAAATAATGCTTGAGCATCCTACCATTGACAGGACCTCCAAAAAGTTCAGTTCCATTCAATTCTTGCAAGAAATAAGCATTGTTACCAATAGTAGAATGAATGAGATAAGGGCCTAGCCATAAGTTACCAAATTTTCCATGTTTGCCCTTATCTTCTCTCCTAGAATCCCACTTCAAAAATTTGTCACCAACGTTGAAATCACTTGCTTTGGTTCTTTTATAAAATAACTTCTTGATGTTTTCTTGCTTGTGTAGTGCTCTGTTGTAGACTTCCTCTCTGGTTTTTTGAAGATGTATAGTCTAATGTATTCTCTTTGTCATATCATCATCCTTAGACTGTACTTCTTGAATCAACTTCCTGACTAGCACTCCTAAACTGGTTGGAAAAATTACATTTGCTCCATAAACTAGCTGGTAGGGTGACATTCCAATTGATTTCTTAAGTGTTAAACTGTCAGCCCATAATGCATGTACTAGCTTTGTGTGCCATGACTTCTTATTATCTTCTAGCAACTTCTTGATTATATTCACCAAACTCTTATTTGAGGATTCTGCTAACCTATTACCTTGTGGGTAATAAGCATTAGAATGGCCCAATGAAATCTGATACTTATGAAAAAATTCAACCATATTTTTGGATCCAAATGCAGTCGCATTTTCAGTGATAATCTTCCTAGGACAACCAAATCTAGATAGGATATGATTTTCAAGGAATTTTATGATGACAAAGTCGGTGGCTTGTCTAGAAGGGATGGCTTCTATCCATTTGGTAAAGTAGTTTTTTGCAGTGAGGATCCATTTATGTTGGGCAGATGAGGCAGGATGGATTTCCCCAATGAAGTCTAGACCCAACTACTGAAAAGGAGCGTCAACAGTGATTGGTCTCAGAGGTAAGGAAGCAATTTTCTTTTGCCTTCAAAAATTTGGCATTTGTGACAGGCTTTAATCATTTTCTGGATATCTTGAAAGAGGGTGGGCCAGTAATAACCAGCTCTAAGGATTTTATTGGAAGTTTCTTTCCAATAGAGGTGGCATCCACATTCTCCTTCATGGAAATCATGCTTGATCTTATCTGCATCATTCTCAGGCAAGAATTTAAGAAATAATCCACTTGCATTTTTCCAATATAGACATTTATCCAAAATGCAGTAATTAATAGCTTTCAACTTTAAAAACCTTGCCTTTGTTTTAGATAAACCAGGAGGTGCGTTTAAATTGAGAAAAATATATAAAATATCAGCATACCAAGATGAATTCAAAAAATGATCTTCAATAGTTGGAGTTGACAACTCCTCCTGTTCATCTAATGCATTTAACATGTTTATAGCAAGAGCTTCAAAATTAGACTCAGCCATTAATCTTGCTAGTCCTTGGCCTTTAATGAGCTTAGTGGGCTTGATTTCTAAATCATATTCAAGTATCACAGCAATCCACTTTCCTCTTTTGCCATCTAGATCTTGGGTCAAAATGTCCTTTACTACTGAATTAGGCACAAATGAAATTATGTGAGAATGCAGAATGTAAACTCTGAACTATTTTAAGGCTTTGACTAAGGCAAAGGCTTGGTTTTCCATGATATTGTACTTCAGAGGTTCATCTCTTAATGCCTTACTAAAAAATGCAATTGGTTGCTCTTGTCCTTTTAAAATTTTCTGTAATAGGACAACAGCTACAATGTGTTCTTATGCAAATGAAAAAATGAAGAAATCCTTTGTAAAATCAGGACTAATGAGCACTAGTGTTCTAGTTAATGCTTTTTTTACCAGCTCAAATGATTTCTTTGCTTCTAAGGTCTATTTAACTCCTTCTTCCTTTTTAAGCATATTGGTCATGTTTCTAAGGATTTCAGCTAGATTGGGTATGAACCTTCTCAAGAAATCTATCTTCCCAATGAAATATTGAAGCTCCTTGATGTTTCTGGGATGGTTGATTTACAACATACCATCAATTCTTTTGGGATCTATTTTTATCCCATTTTCTGATATGATGTGTCCAAGAAGTTTACCTTCTTGGAGACCAAACATTGTTTTCTTTGGATTTAAAGATAGCCCATATTTCCTGCATTTCTCAAAGACTTTTCTCAAGTTTTCTAGGTGTTCTTCATCTGTTTTGGAAAAAACAGTGATATCATCGAGGTAAATAATGATGAAGAAGCCAAATTCTTCTGAGAATGCAATATCCATGGCTCTCTGAAATGTAGCACCAGCATTCATTAAACCAAAGGACATTTTCACATACATGAAAGTGCCCCAAGGTGTGGTAAAGGTTGTTTTGAGTTAATCATCAGGATGTACTAATATCTGATTGTAACCTAAGAAGCCATCCATCAAAGAAATTCTTCTAGAACCAACTACCTTTTGTAAAATGTGATCCATTTTGGGTAAGGGATATTTGTCCTTTAACGAGGCTCTATTTAAGTTTCTAAAATCAATACAAAGCCTTATTTCTCCTGTTTTCTTCCTAACTAACACAAGATTGGACACCCAATCTGAATATCTAACAGAGACTATAATTCTAGCATCATACATTTTCTTGATTTCTTTCTCAACCAGGGGTAATTGAACAGGATTTATTCTGCGTAATTTCTGTCTATAGGGCTTCTGGTTATCTTTGAGGGGTATCTTATGTTGAATTATTCCTGTGTCATATGATTTAAGATCTTCATAACTCCATGAAAATACATCAGAGAACTCTTTCAATAGCTCAATATATTTCAGTTTGATGTGAGCTGGCAATGTTTTAGACGGTTTAATCATTTTTGGCTTTAGTTCACTGCTTATGTTACATTCTTCTACTTCAGTTTCAACAGGTTCCAGTTTTGGTTTTTTGGAAACATCATTGAAATTAAACAAATCTTCTAATGGGACCAGTCATATTGGCAAGGTTTGAGTGTTAGATTGCAGCTGTTAGTCATCAATATTTTTCACTTGTTAGTGATGACTAGATCCATAGCTGAGTTTTCTAGAAGCTGATCTCCATATGTCAATTTGTCATCTAGAAAAACCTCATAAAACTTTTTTCGCCCTCCTACTTTTCAGTCCGCCCATGTCAAAGTCAAAAATCATTATCACTATCCTATCTAGCTTTAGCCCTACTATTCTACCCATCAGCTCTAAAAGGAAAATCCAAGTCTGTTTCAAAAACCTCCCCTAAGTTAGGAAGTGGCGCTTTAAGGCATTTTAACCTTGGCAACCATCAAAAGACCAAAAAACCTCCATCTGCTACAGACCAATCATAACTGACCTCTCACTCTGCAAATGACATTGATAACAGCCCTAAGTCGCGCCACTTACACACCCCTAAGTCTCAGCACTGCATAGACCACAGTCTCAAGCTGATTATTAGATGTTTTACAGTGTTTTATGGATTTTACAAAGACAGGAAATAATCATCATCTCAGGAGAAAATTCTTGAATACACATTTAGAAGAACAACTGCTTCTCAATGTAAACATGAGCCTGAGATATATCTGCAAGACAGAGAGTTAGTCATCAAGACCTTGCAGCTTCCTTTCAGCATGAAATCACAGTAGAAGAAAGACACCACTGTCAAATAGACTAGTAATTTGTCATGGCAAAGAACCTCCTTCATCTACAAGCAGAGGGTTAAGGCGCCTCCTTCATCTACAAGCAGAGGGTGATGGCCAATATTGATTTCAAGGAGTGTAGAACTTACTATAAGCAGAGGTTTGTTTTTTACTAGACAGTAAAACAGTGACTCTAGGTTTCTGAGTGAAAGTAATGATCATAACAGAGCTAGGATCTTAAATGTGCCAGACAAAAGAAAACAGAGTTTTTGGTCTTGTATCCTAAGAAAGGGAATCATCTGAAGTTTCAGTCATCATCAGGGAGCATAAAAAAGGGACTCATCAATCAAAGCTATCATAACAAATATCTCTACAGGGCTGTTAATATGAATAGCTTCAATCAGTCTTGAGCAGGAAAATACTTCAGTGAAAAGACCCCTGTGTGTTCTTTTGTTCCTGTTGAAATGTGAAGTACAATTCATGGTTTCTGGATGAACATGAAGAATGGGCAGGAAAATAGTACACAGCCCCAGACATGTGACATTTTGATATCATTCAAAGCATCAGGGAAGGTACAAGTGTTGCGATCTACACTCCACCACAAAGACAGGTAGTTTCTTCAAATGCAGCAGGTTGGTGTTTTCAGATTTTCATTAGGAGGAAGATGGCTAATAAAAGCCTTGGTATCTGTGAAATAGGCCAGCAGTTATTCCACATCTTATATACTTGCCTCCTCAGCACAGGGACAAAAACTGATTATGATCTGAGTTTTAAAAACCCTAGGACAGCATGCCAAGCTAATCAAGCATGTCTTTCTTGAAAGCAGCTCCATTCATGAACAGGTGCATTTTAAAAAATGCTACAACAACTGGCACAGAAAATCTAGGTTTCTGTCATCAAGATACATCACCATTGAAACTATTGTTCATAATAGACAAAGAGATGTTTTGATAGACTGTCAGTTTTGTTTTAAAAAGTTTGAAGCAAAAGATGGGTTTTCATTATTCAATGGACAGAGACATTATATGATATGTTTTGAGCAGAGAAGTGTATTGAAAAAGGGCGCCCTTCTTAATCAAAGGGCCATGGAAAAATCCAAAAAGTACAGCAAATTTTTGGTACCTACAGTGGGAAAGAGGTTGAAGAAGCAATTGAAGACAGAAACTGTCAAAGCAAGTTGAAAAGACAAACCCTATCCCTTCAAATAACAAAGCAGTCTTCAGTATTTTTTTAACAATTCTGGATTGGGTTTTATGTAATGAATATCACCATCAGTGTTAACAAAGTGGCAGAGAATGGTCTATAGGTCATCAGGGTAATATTCAAAGTTTGAATTTCTGTGTTAAATTGTCACCAAAGAGACAAAATTGACAGGAATCACTTTTCAAACCTATATGCATAAATGAACAGAGTTTTGACTTTTCATACTATATTTGCTTTCTATAAAAGGGTTGAAAACTCTATTAGCATTTTTTAAAGGCATAAAAACTCTGTCACTGAAATCATTCCAAAAAGGGTGAGCACCTCTCGAATGAAGTTGACATGTTTTCGAGTTTCAAAGGGTACACCAAGGCAGCATTGCAAAAAGAAAACCTTTAAAAAGGCCTCACAAAGGCTAAAACATGGAGTTGGATTTAAATTTTGCATTTCTAAATGACAAAATCCCGTTGGCCTTTACATCTTTTCAAAAGGGATTAAGACCGTTGGCCATTTTTTGCATTCCAAAGTGATAGAGACCATTGCAAATTCATTGCATAAACACCCCAGCTCGAGCAAGGACCCTTTGCTGCCCTCAAGATCAAACAAAGAAGTTTCAGAGCGGTTTGAAAAATTTTGTCACAGTTTAACAGCGCGACGCACCTGGAATATTGCGCGACGCGCTCAGGTGGATTTTTACACTGG
Organism: Pinus albicaulis; assembly: GCA_034641835.2. Classification (NCBI taxonomy): domain Eukaryota; kingdom Viridiplantae; phylum Streptophyta; class Pinopsida; order Pinales; family Pinaceae; genus Pinus; species Pinus albicaulis. The sequence goes on along the minus strand of CM076572.1, from coordinate 1,389,574,882 downwards.
CGCTCAACTGTCGCGCGACGTGCATGTACGTGTGCGCGACACGCCTGTACACAGCGCCCGGCCGACCCGACAGAGCCACCCGACAACCTATGTGCGCGACGTTTTCTCATTCAAATGCGTCGCGCTTATGGTTACACCTCCAACCGACTTCAAAACACTTCTAACTCACAAACAAAGATCTGCATCTTGATTTTTGAGGTATTTGGTCTTGCTCCCCCTTAAATTTCGTGTTTTCTAGATATTTTTTGGGGCAGAAAAAGCTTGGTTTAAAAAACAAGATGTGTTAAGTAATGGCATTGAAAGGGGATAAGTGGTTTTGATTTAAAATCGACCGGAAAAACCCTAATTCACTGCCAGCAAGCATATTCATAAAATAGCCCAAAATACCATGACTTAATGACAAAAGGAATCACTTCTAGATGTTGTTTCTATCAAGCTAGCATGAAGAACAAAGGGAGGTAAAGAAAATGAAGGAGTCATGTTGAAGAGGCGTGTTCAACAAAGGTGGTTTGTTTTTTAGAGCAGCTTGTAATTGAAAGCGCGGTGCCTCTTTTCTACCACATCATAGAAACAAACAAGCCCCGTTAACCTCTCTCATAAGTAATGACTTCGACTTAGGCATATTCAAATATGAAAAGAATGAAAGAGTTAAAGCAGAATTGTTGAGTTTGACTTAGCTTGTATATCATCATATATTTTGTGGAGCTGCATATCAGGGTTAAGGTCAAATCAAGGGAGGTCTTGTTCTCATTTAACTTGCTACATCACCATATCTGTAAACAGGTTTTTGCTGTGAAAATATCCATTGGTCGAAGCTGTGCCTGAATGGTGGGCATACTAATAAAAGTGCCTACAAGAAAAAGGGATGTGTTGAACTAAGAGTAGTGTGTTTTCACCTTTACATATCAAAGAACAAGATACCTTATATCTTCAAAGCATCAAAGAGGCAGGTCACCCCTATAAACCACAGAAAGAGACAGTTTTTCACTGTGTATTCTACATTACTTTCTTTTGCTCTTCGAGATTATTTGATAAGTTGATATCCATATAGAGCAAAGGTTTTTCTACAAAGGCAAAGGTTTTACATTGATAAGAGGCCTCGATTATTTGAAAAAGGAAAACTCTTACAGATTTGGTTGAATTTGTTTAAAGCATTTTTCAGAACTCTGTCACCTGGTCACATAAACTGTGGCATTGAAAGTTTGTGAAGATTGAGGAGTTTATCAATGATCAGAAATATAAACAGGTTTTAAGCTCCAAACATCACAGAGCAAGGCAATTTTGACACTGTAAACAACAATTTCACCTAAAAGCATGTTTTCATTTCACTATATTGTTTCTTATTGAGAAGTCTGCTGGCTGAGATAAATTAGAGGTGAAAAGACCACTGTTTAAAAGAGAAGGGGTTTTGTATTGTTAGGAAATATTTTGCAAATCATCCAAGTACATTGTTTCTCTATCAAAACAGTGAATTGACATAGTTTGGCTCCAAGAAGGCAGTTTATAGACAAGAAGGCTGCTATTCAAAATCACATCTAGGTCAAAGGCTCATGTGACATGTTAAGGGTCTGCTGTGATAAAGATATGAGCCAATATCTATAGAGGAGGTTAATGCTCATCCATCCATCCTTTTCAACTTCCATGAAGTAGGTTGTCTAGACTTCTGCCAGAAGATACAAGAGGTCAAAATTTTTTCGCCATTAACACACCTATGCGCCCTGAGGTTCTAGAACAAGCATTTCCAGGTAGCGGACCTTGATTTCAATTTTTCTCCAAGATCAGTGTCCAAAGCCACCAAGATTCCATATCATGGCGAAAAATGGTTCAGACAGGCCCATCTTGACTTAGAATATTACAAGCCTTTCACCAAGCCTGAGCATAGAGATACTTGTACTGCTATTTTTCCTTTTTCTTATCTTCTTGACAGCTATGCTCCTCTAATGAAAGTCATAATGAAGTATTTTACTTGTGAAGGGAGATTTGCTCGAGTTTATGCCTATCATGTCAGACTATTGATGCATTTCACTAGAACTAGGCAGCTCAATCTCCCTTACTTTTTATGCAAAAGCATCGAGAAGATGGCATCCACAGTCCAGAAGAAGGCTTCATCTCTGCAAATACCTTCCCTTTTCCATCATTCTCTGATCAAAATTATCATCCTACACCAGCTAGAGAAGAAGGAGGTTCCATGGGATGTTTTTATCAGCCACCCAGATTTCTCTACTGTTCCTCTTGTCCATATATCTCCCACCCAGCTTGTTCATCGCCCTGTACCTTTGTCCAGCAGGCCGACTCCTAGAAGGCTCATGTTTCCTACAGAACAGTCAGGACAACAGGAAGAAGAAGAACATGAACAGGTAGAAGAGGAAGAGGATGAGCAAGAAGAAAATGATGAAAACCAAAGCAGTGATGATTTTACATGGACAGAGGGCTTGAGCTACACAGGAGCATGAGGAAACAACCACATAATGATGTTGGCAAACAGCAAGAACAACAACAAGAAGAGATGGGGTGAAGAGCAAAGAATCAAGATGAAGGGCAACAGAGGAGCAAGAAGAAAAAGGTCAACAAGAGGATCTGTTGAAAGGGAATAGCAAAGACACATATGGAAGAGCACCACTTTGACAGCAAAATGAACAACAGCTGAGCAGACTGGAGCAACAGCCACAAATGAGCAGAAACTGCCATGCAGCAGCCATTTTGGTGAAAAGGCAAAGTTGGAAACACAAATTGAACAAGGCATTTAAGAGAAATGAAGAAATTGATACATATCAGGCAAAGAATTGAACAAAGAAGAAGAAGACACACAAATGGCCTCAAGGAGAGCAGCAAATAAGAAGATGTCAAGGGAAACTACCAGTCTCCTCCTCCCAAAAGAACAAAGCCCAGCACAGCAAGGAAGAAAGGGCCTAAGGCTGCCACTCCAAAAGTGACAAAAGTTGTCCCTAGCAAAAGAAAATTGCCCAAGAGGTCTCCCACTAGCATGCCAAGAAGGAAGAGTGCGAGATTGGCTTTCAAAGGGAAAGGCAAAATTGGAAAAAGTCAAGAACATGGAGGTGCATCGGCTGTCATTCCAATCCAAAGTGATGACAGCGATAATGAAGCCCGCATTCTTGAAAACCTCCTAATCCATAGAGAGGGGAAAATTGAGGCATTGGAGAATTATCTTCAACGGGAAAGGAACTTAAACCATTTCTTGGAGATCCAAAATAAAAAGATGAGTGTTCACACAACAGTTCATGAGGCACGAGCTATCAAATACAAGAATGAGGCAGCTAAGGCACAAATGAGGATAGAGGAGCTCATCAGTGAGTTTGATGAAGATGAAGAACAAGACCAGCCTAGGTGGAAGAGGCCTAGAACCATAGGGCTTAAAAGAGCCCTGGAAAAGTTAAAGGAAGTAGAACAAGCCCATCTTCAAGCCTTTCCCCTCACTGCACTGCTTGAGCAAAAAATTGAAGAAAATAAGGAGGCATGGCTAGAAAGAGCCAATAAACAGTTGGAGATGAAACTTGAAAAGGAAAACAGAGACCTGGAGCTGCAAAGGAAAAGGACACAACATTATCAAAGGTTGAATCAGTTCGCTCGGCGAAAGCTAAAGGCCACCCAGGAGAAACTAAAGGAAGAAAAGAGGAAGCGCCCAGCACGGAAAGAGAAGAAAGACATATCGGCACTTGATATTTTGGCCTCAGCTTTAGAGCATGTTTCTAGGGACCCTTGAGGGTCATCGCACCAATTTTGGGCCCATTTTGACAACTTTTGGTTTTTTTGGCATTTTTGAGCTTTTGATCAAAAACTCATAAATTCGCCATTTCATTTTGAGGATTCGTTAAGGGAGGAGAATTGTACCATCAGATGCCATAATTTCATGATCAGGTCCTCAACGATTTTCAGAGCATTTGAAGATCATTTTCCCCCTCAAAACGGCGAAAAATGCTCACTTTTTGCACATTCTGCCCGACATATCAGCAGTCTGCAATTTTCTGGCTTTTTACACACAGGTACAGATTTGGAGGACCTCCAAGCATCAGATTGAGGTGATTTCAGTTGCACCGGAAAGTAGACACTCAGAGCTTTCCAACGAGCTATCATGAGCTTCGTTTTGACATCAGGAAGGCTACCAAATGTTTCCGGCAAGTCAGGGGACCTTTTTCTGATATAAATTTGAAGTATTTTGTAATTTTTGAACCTCAAAAATCTGCTTTTTCCAAATGTGCGTTTAGCTATTTTTGCACTTGGAAAATGTTGCAAAGTCAATTAAATTCCCTTTTTTAGCAATTTTTAGATATTTTATGAGATATTTTTGTGCCTTGGGCTTTGCAAAGCCTCGAGGACAAGTTTAGATATTTTGATTAGGCCAATGAGGATGGAAGTTGAACCATGAGGTTTTCCTCACTTGAGCCTATTTATTCCACAAGCTCTCATTGTAAACAAGGCTGAACTTGAGAGAAGAAGCAATATATTGGTCATATGAGCTTTGAAGAACATACTTGTGTTATGATTTTGGACTGCATCTTGGATGCTTTTGAATGAATGATGAAGGATTGTTGATGGATTCCATGACTTGGCAGAATGGTATAGTGTCTCTTCCTATGTTATTGTCTTCTAGTTTTCACTCATGAATACATGTTTCTTGCTTGCTATAGATCAGTAGAGAACAATTTTGAGATATGCCCATGGAGGCACCTCAAAATTCATGAATCTTCATAGCTTTTATGTTTTCTTCTTCCTTAGTTGCACTAAAGAATTCTTAACTGCTCTTTAATAACTTAAGGATATTGTTGCTAGTTTCATTCATAAGTTCTATGCATGTTGAGTAGGATGTATGGTGTGCCCTGCTTACCTATGGCTGTCCATAGCTCTTTCCATGAAACTATCTCTTTGACTGATTAGATTATCATCTTGTTGAACCAAGGAGGCCTAGTCCCGATCTAGCCCTTTGCCTAAAACTATGAAAGCTTGTTTGTCAAAGTGCCCAATAACTTAAAGATTGTGTTTAGGTGTTCCGGCATAACGTTTTGAGTTGTTAGTCCGCCTTATGTGTTTTTCCCCAAAGTCTGATAGCCATTTCCCAAAGTTAGAGGGTCTTATACTTCTATGCATGGCTTGAATGTTTATTTCTATGTATTATTTAGCTTGTAGTTACATTTTGCATGATTAATGGTTTGCCATACCATGTTTATGTCTGCTATCAAACTAGTTATGCTTGAAATCCTTCGTCTTTCACAAACTTGATGTCCATTTACTCCATTTTGCCCAAAGATCCTTTCTACCTTGAATCAAATCGGCCCTACAGCAGCCTTATATCATCATCTGATAGCTTCCTTGACCTTTTTGACCCCATAGCCCAGTTGATCTAACTTCTTGTTACCCATTTTATATCTTTGATCAATTTTATCCCTCACAAACTTAAAAAAACCAAAAATAAAAAAAACTCACTTCATAACTAGCCTAATATCAGAATACCATAAGCAAACACACCGATATCTTTTACAAATATAGAGAGAGCCCTCTTTGAGTCAAGGAAGGCTAGGTCCTCGAGCTCCAAAGCTTGGTTTGATGTTACATCGTCATTTGGCTCACCAATCGGCCAAATCATGGGACCCTAACATAATGGCGATCACGGTGGGACCTATTGAGTACATGATAGTCTAGAAAACTCTGATAGACTCTTTAGTCCTTCAACATTTAACTTATACCATCAGCCTTTAGAATCATTCAGAGTAAACTCTCTATTTCACCATCTTAGCAAAGTGATGAATCAGGTTCATAACACTCTTACATCCTAAGCTGCACATAAAACTCAGAAAAAACCACAAAAAACTCCCTTAGATTGGTTTTTGACAGTATTGGTGGTGGACCATACATATATACCTCAAAAAAACTAAAAATCCACCTGGCGACTCCACTAGCCTCCAGTAGGCCTTACTACCTTGCTAAATTTTAGAATTCCATCCGATTTAGCCACCTCATCGCCACCCTAACATAATGGCGATCACGGTGGGACTTTTCTGAGTTTATTTTAATCTGAATATCTTGCAAGACTCACGGAAAGCCCCTTTTTGAACTAAGCATACCTACCATTGAGCCACCTCATCGCCACCCTAACATAATGGCAATCACGGTGGGACTCTAAGTATTAAACAAACTTAGTTTCCCTAATCTTTAGAGACTTTTGAGAATATTAGTTGGCTGACTTATCCCACTGCTCCCTAACATAATGGAAATCACGGTGGGACTCTAAGTAACAAAAAACTTAGTTTCCCTCATCTTTATAGACTTTTGAGAATACTAGCTGATTGACTTATCCCACCACTCACTAACATAATGGCGATCACGGTGGGACTTATTGAGTACATGACAGTCTAGCAAAATTTTATAGACTCCTTAGTCCTTCAACTTTTAACTTAAACCATCAGCCTTTAGAATCATTTAGTGTAAACTCTCTGTTTCACCATCTTAGCAAAGTGATGAATCAAGTTTATAACACTCTTACATCCTAGGCTGCACATAAAACTCAAAAAACCCCAAAACACTCCCTTAGATTGGTTTTTCTGTCAATATTGGTGGTGGACCATACACACATATCCCAAAAGCAACCAATTTCCACCTGGCGACTCCACTAACCTCTAGTAGGCCTTACTATTTTTCCGAACTCTAGGTTACTATCCGATAGACCTATCCCATCGCTCACTAACATAGCGGGAGATGGTGGGACACTAAGTACATGATATTCTAGCAAACTCTTATAGATTCTTTGGTCCTTTAGATACTTAAACAAGCAATCAGCCCATAGACCCATTTAGAGTAAACTCTTTTTGTTCTCACCACCCTAGCAAAGTGTTGAAACAAACTTAGAATACTTTAAAACCATAGGCTGCACATAAACTCAAAAAATCCAAAACATTTCCAGATTAGTTACTGGTGGTGGACCATAGCTATCTTCATAAAAACAACCCAGTTCCACCCGGCGACTCCACTAGTTCATCCCTTTTGTTTTTGACCATCCTTCACCTTAGTAGAGCTTTAGAGAGACCACCCATCCAAAACATTCATCAAATACCATCCTCTCTAAACTCTAGATCCAACATCTGCTTCACGAAGAATCAACACCAGATCTCATCCAGACCCAAATCCCCCTATCATAGTAGATGACCCAGAGAAGATTTTGTGGCAAGCTTCCGAAACTGACCATCTAGCTACTGGTAGATCCATTCGTAAAACAAGATCAGTACCTAAACATCTCACTATCCTACCAGATTCACCTTTTGAATTAGAGTCATCAAAAACTCTTCTCAGAAGCAAATCATATAGTAAGATAAAATTTGACGATCTTGAAACCCTATACCAATCACACAGTCATAGTAGAGAAGCCTCACCTTCCACCCCCCCCCCCCCGACTTTCAGCTTCTCTATCAATTTGGCTCCTACCATCCCAGATCTGCTCAAAACTAGATTACTAGTCCAAGTTCATCTGCCACACCTATTCAAACCACCTCATCTCAGCCTACTAGTCCTCATCTTGTACATCATCCATTAGGTCCCGTCATGGCAGCCTGGTACACACCTTTGGTGTTGCCACCGCCTTTGGCTCCTCTCCCAAATAAATATCAAGACAAAATCCCACACTTTACTGGAGAAGACACCACCACACCTCAACAGCATATAAGTAGGATGACTGATGCTTATGAATACCTGGAGGTACAAGACAAGACCGTCAGAATGAGAATATTCGCCCAAAGTCTTGGTGGTGAACCCAAAACATGGTTCAAAAGCTTGACTCCAGACAGCATCCACAATATCCTAGAACTACATCAAGTCTTCAGAAATAGGTGGGAAATCTGAAGAAACCCTATTCAAATCCTGTCAGAATATAACAACCTAAAACGGGAAAATGGGGAAAGTGTCCAAGCTTACTGCACTAGGTTCAACAGTGTATATAACTCCCTCCCACCTCATTTCAAACCACCACTTGGTTTAGCCTTGGAAAAATTCCCCGAGGGTTTCGATCCGGACATGACATATCATCTGAGAGACAAGGATCCCCCTACCTTAGAGGAGATGCAACAAATAGCAATAAAAGCAGATGCCAACTTAGCAGAAAAAAGGGCTAGGACTAGATCAGAAAGAAATGTCACATATAAAGATGAGGTCTCCACTTCATCTCCTTCCCTAGATCCTAGAATAGATGACTTATTCAAAACCATGGCCAAAATGTGGGAAAGGATAAATGAAAAGGCCCCTGTTAGAGACAACCAGCCAAACCCTCCAAACAGAAACCGGAACCAAAACTTTAGGAGGGAGACGCCTCAAAACAGACCAAGGGAAAATGACCAGCAAATTAGGCCACCATTCAATGAAAAATATGTGGAAGAGGATGACAGGGATACAGAACCCATAGATGAAATTCATTTAAATCTCGTAGGGTCTGATAATGAAAGCGAGGTGTACCTCACAGCGGAAGAACAAGAGTTATGTTCTCCTAATCGGGATGAGACCAACTATGAAGATCTCAACGATCCTACCATAGATTTTCAAAATGCCATAATAGAAGCTCACCGGAAGTATAACCTTAGAAGCAGAAAAAACCAAAACCATTCCAAAAAGAGTAGTCCTGATAGTACCAAAACCTCTGATAACATCCTAAATAAGACCATGGATAGTAACAAAATTGGGGCCAAAAAGATTGACCAAAACAAAGGTAAGGCCATTCAGACAAGTACTAGCTCAGATACTCCTAGTTACCTCTATAGAAACCCCAGAGTTGGTTGTATCAAACAAAGTCCCAAGCCAAAGTCAGCAAATTAAGAACATAGAAAAAGTTATGTCTGAGAAAGCTGAAACAAATCTGCCTAAACTACATACTCCTTTTAGTTTCGAAGGGGAACTTTCCAAAATAAAAATTACCATACCCCTCACGGAGCTAATAACTGTGGATAGGTATAGATCTCAAATATTCAAAGTCCTCGACCTAGAGAGCAAGGCAGATACCTTGAATCTAACTGACGACAAACCCGAGCTCTTATTTGGCCCTAAAGTAGAGGGTGAATACCAAGAAGGATCTATTTCTCCTTTCTATGTAAGCTTAAACATACGGGACAAGATATTACATAACGCCATGTTAGATTCTGGTGCTTCCCATAACCTCATGCCTAAAGCAGTCATGGAAAACCTGGGACTAGAAGTGACTCAACCTTACAAAAACATGTATTCTTTCGACTCAAGCCAGGTCAAATGTTTAGGTCTAATAAAGAATCTAGATTTTTCCCTAACACAACTACCAGCGAAAAACTTAGTCATGGACGTAGTAGTGGCCGATATCCCGCCCAAGTATGGAATGCTACTATCAAGAGCATGGGCTGCCAAAATACAAGGTAGTCTTCAAATGGATATGTCATTCGCTACTATCCCAGTTTTCAACCAAACTAGGAGGTTATACCGAGAGACTCACATGAAATACATGGTTAGCAACAGAGATAGGCCAAACAATACTCCCATCTATTCCGTTCATTCCAATTTAGATTCTTTTATCTTATACAATGAAAGTGATATAAACAAGCAGATAAAAGAAAATGAAGACATTTCCAAACCATTACTGAATGAACAAATTGATGACCAAAGTCCCAAGAAACCTGAAAAACAACTTAGTATCATGTATGAAAAGGAAGCTCTTTGGAGTATAAGCTTTGACGGTTCTTGTGGCAAAACAGGTTCAGGGGCCGGCATCTGGATACACAATACTAAAGAAGGTCATTCTTTTAGATTGGAATTCCAATGTACTAATAACATTGTGGAATATGAAGCCCTCCTCATTGGTCTACACATACTCAGAGACTTAGGCGCCAAGAGAGTATCAGCCCAAGGAGACTCAGAGCTTGTGATCAGGCAAATCAAAGGTGAATATTTGGCAAAGAATCCAAGACTAAGAGAATATAGGAATGCAGCTTTGGATATCCTTAAAACCTTTGAGAAATATGAACTCACCTATATCCCTAGGATTCAAAACAGCCTAGCAAATGAACTCGCCTTTGCTGCGAGTAATGGCCAGATACCATGCCTAAGTGAGCAATATAGTACTCAGGTCAAACATCACCCTACAGTACCAGATAATCTTGACCATTGGCAAATATTCCAAGATGATGATCAAATTGATGATTTCCTACAATCTAGGAATGAGTTTGAAATAACCAAAACAGACTCAGGAGACAAAGAAAGGAAACCCAACCAAAGTCAAGACCAAGAGCTAAATCCACCTTTGTGGACCAATCTAAACCTGGTAGACCATCCATATGACAATGAAATAGGAGAGGACATTGACCAAAGGGAACTCGAAGTCTTACACTGCGAAAATGACACCATACCCAGAGGGCTCGCACCTTTAGAAGAATTGTTTGACTTTAACGATGTGGCCAAAAAAAAAAAAATGGAATCTACAGAGGATGACATAGAGGAATACAACATAGGAAGTCCAGAAGAGCCCAAAAACATTAAACTATCCAAAACCCTCCCGCCTCACATAAAACAAAGGTACATCAATTTATTCAAGGAATTTAAAGATGTGTTCGCATGGAGATACCAAGATCTAAAATCATATGATACAAGTATCATTCAGCATAAGATTCCCCTTAAAGAAAAACAGAATCCTTTTAAACAAAAACTAAGAAGAATAAATCCAGTATTACTACCTTTGGTTGAAAAAGAAATTAAAAAAATGTATGATGCTGGAATAATAGTGTCTCTCAGGTACTCTGAGTGGGTCTCAAATCTGGTATCGGTTAGGAAGAAAACTGGCGAAATCAGACTCTGTATTGATTTCCGAAACCTAAATAGAGCCTGTTTAAAAGACAACTATCCTTTGCCCAAAATGGACCACATACTTCAAAAGGTAGTCAGTGCCAAAAGGATCTAATTACTAGATGGTTTTTCTGGTTATAACCAGGTGCTGTTTTATCCCACTGATCAACATAAGACAGCTTTCACCACCACTTGGGGCACTTTTATGTACGTTAAAATGCCTTTTGGACTGATGAATGTTGGCGCCACATTTCAAAGAGCCATGGACATAGCCTTCTCAGAAGACATAGGTGTTTTCATAGTCATATATCTTGACGATATAACAGTATATTCTAAATCAGATGAAGAACACCTAGCACACTTAAGAAAAGTTTTCAACAAATGTAGAAAGTATGGTTTATCCCTAAACCCCAAGAAAACACTTTTCGGTCTAGAGGAGGGAAAACTCCTAGGTCACATTATTTCGGAAGAAGGAATTAAAATAGACCCCCAGAGAATCGAAGGTATCTTACTAATAAGTCACCCCAGAAACATAAAGGAGTTACAGTCCTTTATCGGAAAGATAAATTTCTTGGAAGATTCATCCCAAACCTTGTTGAACTCCTGAAAGATATCATGAATATGTTAAAAAAGGAGGTCGGGGTTAAATGGACTATGGAAGCCAAAAAATCTTTTGAACTAATTAAAAGGGCCTCAACTGAAACACCAGTATTGATAAGCCCTGACTTCACCAAAGATTTTTACATTTTTTCATTTGCCTCAGAACACACAATAGTTGCGGTGTTGTTGCAAAAAAATGCAGCTGGGCAAGAGCAACCCATTGCCTTTTTTAGCAAATCCCTCAGAGATTCTCCCTTGAAATATAACATCATGGAAAAACAGGCATTCGCATTGGTAAAAGCACTGAAATATTTCCGAGTTTACATCTTGCATTCTCATGTCATAGCTTTTGTCCCTAATACTGTCGTCAAAGAAATTATGAACCAAGATCCCGATGGTAAAAGGGGAAAATGGATCACTATCATCCTAGAATATGACTTAGAAATCCGACCTACCAAACTAGTTAAAGGACAAGGACTTGCAAGACTAATGGCTGAAACCAACCTCCAAGCTTTAGATATAAATTTCGTTGATGCCTTAGAAGAACAAGAAGAGTGCACACTTCCCCCTATTGATCAAATATTTCTGGATTCACCTTGGTATGCAGATATTCTTTATGTATTAACTTATCTGAATGCTCCTCTGACTTTATCAAAAACAAAAGCAAGATTCCTTAAACAAAAATCTTTGAAGTTTTGCATTTTAGATGGTTTTCTGTATTGGAAAAATCCCACTGGTATGCTGCTTAAATGTTTGCTTGAGTCTGATGCAGAGAAAATTATGCATGAAATGCATGAAGGGGAATGTGGGGGCCATCTCTACTGGAAAACCACAGCGAACAAAATCCTTAGAGCCGGCTATTATTGGCCTACCTTATTCCCTGATACTCACAAACTAGTTATGACATGCCATAAATGTCAAATTTTTTATGGCAAGAAAAAGCTTTTACCTTTGCCCTTACATCCCATTATAGTTGAAGGACCCTTCCAACAATGGGGTTTGGATTTCATTGGGGAAATTCACCCCTCCTCATCCGCTCAACATAAATGGATCCTCACAGCCACTGATTACTTTACCAAATGGATAGAAGCCATACCTTCCCGGAACGCCACCGATTCAGTCATCATCAAGTTCCTAGAAACCAATATCCTATCCAGATTTGGCTGTCCCAGGAAGATCATTACAGATAACGCCGCTGCCTTCTCCTCCAAAAGAATGATAGACTTCTGTCACAAGTATCATATTTCATTAGGACATTCCACAGCCTATTACCCTCAAGGTAATGGTTTAGCTGAGTCCTCTAACAAAAGCCTAGTCAACATTATCAAAAAACTTCTTGAACAAAACCAAAAAGCATGGCATAGGAAACTAGTACACGCCTTATGGGCTGATAGATTAACCATGAAGAAATCCATAGGTATGTCTCCTTACCAACTAGTTTATGGCATAGATGCCATTTTCCCAACATATTTAGGAGTATCGGTAATGAAGTTGTTACAAGATGTCCAAATAGAAGAAAATGACATGCAAAGGAGGGTAAATCAGACTATCCATTTACAACAAACTAGAGAAGAAGTTTACCAAAGGGCTCAGTTAGCACAAGACAAAATAAAACAGATTTTTGACAGAAGAACTAAGGAAAATGATTTTCAAATTGGAGATAAAGTTTTAAAATGGGATTCTAGAAGAGAAGACAAAGGTAAACATGGCAAGTTTGAAAATTTACGGAAAGGACCTTACATCATTAGCTCAGTCAGTGGAAACAATGCTTTCTTATTGCAAGAAAATGATGGGACTAAAATTTTTGGGGGTCCTGTGAATGGCAGGAAATTAAAGCATTATTTTTGTCAGGAGCTCCATTTCTGAGTTTGAAACACTTTCATTCATTGTACATACCACTTTTTGAAAAATAGAAAAATAGAAAAGTCAAAAACAATAAAAGATAGGAAAGTCAAAAACAGTAAAAGAAAGAAAAGAAGGCGAGTGAAGATAGAACAAAGCCCCATCTTCCAAAAAATAGTCTTTCGGAAAGCGAGCAAGTCTAAATGCTGCTACTAGTACTTCAATGTCTTGTTCAGCTATCTAGCCTAAACATAGCTAAGCAGGTTTAAATTTATTTGCTGATAAGTTAGTGAGTGCAAAAGATAGTCAACATTGTGTAAGATTGACTTATCACAGAGTTTAGATTAGGGAGAGATTCTGGTTCCACATGCTTAAAACAGAACCAAAGAGAGAAGCAAGGGATGAAAAATACATTGTACATCTTAGCCCCGCTTGTCTAGTTTCCCTTTTGTTGCAAAATAATATTTGTGTGCAGCTTGTATTTTATGCCACAAATGCATGACAAATCAGACTGTCTAATCCTGATTTGATCATTTTGAATTTCATGTTTTAGATTAGAGAACAAAATCCTATCAAACTGCTTAATCTTGACAGTCGATCTAGCATAGGTAGAGTAATGAAGGAGTTCATCAGTTTAATCTGAACTCCCGGCAGATATAAGAGTAGAAATAGATAGGTTCATTTTGCAAAAAGAAAAATATTTATTGTCAAAAGGCTGCTAGTCCAAATGCGCCAAAGAGAAGAAAAAATGTTAGGAAAGATAGTGGGGTAGGTAGAAGTATCATTGATGTTAACAATGTTGTCACTTTTCAGAAATAACATCAAAGAAGGGTGAATTTTTTGCGCCAATGGGTAAGGCACTGGTCTTCATAAGCCAAAAATCTAAATTCTGGACACTTCCTGACGAGGAGCTACCCTCCCCAAATGGAGCCACTGTTAGTCATCAATATTTTTCAATTGTTATTGATGACTAGATCCATAGCTGAGTTTTCTAGAAGTTGATCTCCATATGTCAATTTGTCATCTAGAAAACCCTCATAAAACTCTTTTCGCCCTCCTACTTTTCAGTCCACCCATGTCAAAGTCAAAACTCATTATCACTATCCTATCTAGCTTTAGCCCTACAGGTCTGCCCATCAGCTCTAAAAGGAAAATCCAAGTCTGTTTCAAAAACCTCCCCTTAGTTAGGAAGTGGCGCTTTAAGGCATTTTACCCTTGGCAACCATCAAAAGACCAAAAAACCTCCATCTGCTACAGACCAATCATAACTGACCTCCCACTCTGCAAATGAAATTGATAACAGCCCTAAGTCGCGCCACTTACACACCCCTAAGTCTCAGCACTGCATAGACCACAGTCTCAAGCTGATTATTAGATGTTTTACAGTGTTTTATGGATTTTACAAAGACAGGAAATAATCATCATCTCAGGAGAAAATTCTTGAATACACATTTAGAAGAACAGCTGCTTCTCAATGTAAACATGAGCCTGAGATATATCTGCAAGACAGAGAGTTACTCATCAAGACCTTGCAGCTTCCTTTCAGCATGAAATCACAGTAGAAGAAAGACACCACTGTCAAACAGACTAGTAATTTGTCATGGCCAAGAACCTCCTTCATCTACAAGTAGAGGGTTAAGGCGCCTCCTTCATCTACAAGCAGAGGGCGATGGCCAATATTGATTTCAAGGAGTGTAGAACTTACTATAAGCACAGGTTTGTTTTTTACTAGACAGTAAAACAGTGACTCTAGGTTTCTGAGTGAAAGTAATGATCATAACAGAGCTAGGATCTGAAATGTGCCAGACAAAAGAAAACAGAGTTTTTGGTCTTGTATCCTAAGAAAGGGAATCATCTGAAGTTTCAGTCATCATCAGGGAGCATAAAAAAGGGACTCATCAATCAAAGCTATCATAACAAATATCTCTGCAGGGGTGTTAATATGAATAGCTTCAATCAGTCTTGAGCAGGAAAATACTTCAGTGAAAAGACCCCTGTGTGTTCTTTTGTTCCTGTTGAAATGTGAAGTACAGTTCATGGTTTCTGGATGAACATGAAGAATAGGCAGGAAAATAGTACACAGCCCCAGACATGTGACATTTTGATATCATTCAAAGCATCAGGGTAGGTACAAGTGTTGCGATCTACACTCCACCACAAAGACAGGTAGTTTCTTCAAATGCAGCAGGTTGGTGTTTTCAGATTTTCATTAGGAGGAAGATGGCTAATAAAAGCCTTGGTATCTGTGAAATAGGCCAGCAGTTATTCCACATCTTATATACTTGCCTCCTCAGCACAGGGACAAAAAATGATTATGATCTGAGTTTTAAAAACCCTAGGACAGCATGCCAAGCTAATCAAGCATGTCTTTCTTGAAAGTAGCTCCATTCATGAACAGGTGCCTTTTCAAAAATGCTACAACAACTGGCACAGAAAATCTAGGTTTCTATCATCAAGATACATCACCATTGAAACTATTGTTCATAATAGACAAAGAGATGTTTTGATAAACTGTCAGTTTTGTTTTAAAAAGTTTGAAGCAAAAGATGGGTTTTCATTATTCAATGGACAGAGACATTATATGATATGTTTTGAGCAGAGAAGTGTATTGAAAAAGGGCGCCCTTCTTAATCAAAGGGCCATGGAAAAATCCAAAAAGTACAGAAAATTTTTGGTACCTACAGTGGGAAAGAGGTTGAAGAAGCAATTGAAGACAGAAACTGTCAAAGCAAGTTGAAAAGACAAACCCTATCCCTTCAAATAACAAAGCAGTCTTCAGTATTTTTTTAACAATTCTGGATTGGGGTTTATGTAATGAATATCACCATCAATGTTAACAAAGTGGCAGAGAATGGTCTATAGGTCATCAAGGTAATATTCAAAGTTTGAATTTCTGTGTTAAATTGTCACCAAAGAGACAAAATTGACAGGAATCACTTTTCAAACCTATATGCATAAATGAACAGAGTTTTGACTTTTCATACTGTATTTGCTTTCTATAAAAGGGTTGAAAACTCTATTAGCATTTTTTAAAGGCATAAAAACTCTGTCACTGAAATCATTCCAAAAAGGGTGAGCACCTCTCAAATGAAGTTGACATGTTTTCGAGTTTCAAAGGGTACACCAAGGCAGCATTGCAAAAAGAAAACCTTTAAAAAGGCCTCACAAAGGCTAAAACATGGAGTTGGATTTAAATTTTGCATTTCTAAATGACAAAATCCCGTTGGCCTTTACATCTTTTTAAAAGGGATTAAGACCATTGGCCATTTTGTGCATTCCAAAGTGATAGAGACCATTGCAAATTCATTGCATAAACACCCCAGCTCGAGCAAGGACCCTTTGCTGCCCTCAAGATCAAACAAAGAAGTTTCGGAGCGGTTTGAAAAATTTTGTCACAGTTTAACAGCGCGACGCACCTGGAATATTGCGCGACGCGCTCAGGTGGATTTTTACACTGGCGCTCAACTGTCGCGCGACGTGCCTGTACGTGTGCACGACACGCCTGTACATGGCTCCCGGCCGACCCGACAGAGCCACCCGACAGCCTATGTGCGCGACGTTTTCTCATTCAAATGCGTCGCGCTTATGGTTACACCTCCAACCAACTTCAAAACACTTTTAACTCACAAACAAAGATCTGCATTTTGATTTTTGAGGTATTTGGTCTTGCTCCCCCTTAAATTTCACGTTTTCTAGATATTTTTTGGGGCAGAAAAAGCTTGGTTTAAAAAACAAGATGTGTTAAGTAATGGCATTGAAAGGGGATAAGTGGTTTTGATTTAAAAACTGAGTCTGGAAAAACCCTAATTCACCAGCAGTAAGCATATTCATAAAATATCTCTCCAAACAGTCATGACTTAGTGACAAAAGGAATCAGTTAGATGTTGTTTCTATCAAGCTAGCATGAAGAACAGTGGAAGGTAAAGAAAACAGTGTTTGTTGAAGAGGGCAGTGTTCAAATTAAAGCAGGGTTTGTTTTTTAGAGCAGTTGTAATTGAAAGCTACAGGCCTCTTCTACCACATCATAGAAACAAAACAAGCCCTGTTAACCTCTCTCATAAGTAATGACTTTGACTTAGGGTATATGGTTCAAATAAGTGCAAAGAATGAAAGAGTTAAAGTAGAATTGTTGAGTTTGACTTAGCTTATATATCATCATATATTTTGTGGAGCTGCATAGCAGGGTTAAGGTCAAATCAAGGGAGGTCTTGTCCTCATTTAACTTGCTACATCACCATATCTGTAAACTGGTTTTTGCTGTGAAAATATCCATTGGTCGAAGCTGTGCTTGAGTGGTGGGCATACTAATAAAAGTGCCTACAAGGAAAAGGGATGTGTTGAACTAAGAGTAGTGTGTTTTCACCTTTACATATCAAAGAACAAGATACCTTATATCTTCAAAGCATCAAAGAGGCAGGTCACCCCTATAAACCACAGAAAGAGACAGTTTTTCACTGTGTATTCTACATTACTGTCTTTGCTCTTCGAGCTTATTTGATAAGTTGATATCCATATAGAGCAAAGGTTTTTCTACAAAGGCAAAGGTGTTACATTGATAAGAGGCCTCGATTATTTGAAAAAGGAAAACTCTTACAGATTTTGTTGAATTTGTTTGAAGCATTTTTCAAAACTCTGTCACCTGGTCACATAAACTGTGGCATTGACTGTATGCTTACATTAAGGGTTGATTGCATCAGATATAAGTTTTTTTAGTGATTGGCACACTAGGAAGGGGAAGTTTGTGAAGATCGAGGAGTTTATCAATGATCAGAAATATAAACAGGTTTTAAGCTCCAAACATCACAGAGCAAGGCAATTTTGACACTGTAAACAACAATTTCACCTAACAGCCTGTTTTCATTTCACTATATTGTTTCTTATTGAGAAGTCTGCTGGCTGAGATAAATTAGAGGTGAAAAGACCACTGTTTAAAAAAGAAGGGGTTTTGTATTGTGAGGAAATATTTTGCAAATCATCCAAATACATTGTTTCTATATCAAAACAGTGAATTGACACAGTTTGGCTCCAAGAAGGCAGTTTATAGACAGTAAGGTTGTTTGGTTCTTCAAAAGCACATCTAGGTCAAAATGCCTCCAAGGCAAGACAGCAGAAGTGGTCTACATAAAAGATATGAGCCAATCTCTACAGAGGAGGTCAATGCTCATCCATCCATCCTTTTCAACTTCCATGAAGTAGGTTGTCTAGATTTCTGCCAGAAGATACAGGAGGTCAAAATTTTCTCGCCATTGACACACCTATGCGCCTTGAGGTTCCAGAACAAGCATTTCCAGGTAGCGGACCTTGATTTCAAGTTTTCTCCAAGATCAGTGTCCAAAGCCACCAAGATTCCATATCATGGCAAGAAATGGTTCAAACAGACCCATCTTGACTTAGAAGATTACAAGCCTTTCATCAAGCCTGAGCATAGAGATACTTGCACTGCTATTTTTCCTTTTTCTTATCTTCTTGACAGCTATGCTCCTCTAATGAAAGTCATAATGAAGTATTTTACTTGTGAAGGGAGGTTTGCTCGAGTTTATGCCTACCATGTCCGACTATTGATGCATTTCACTAGAACCAGGCAGCTAAATCTCCCTTACTTTTTATACAAAAGCGTCGAGAAGATGGCATCCACAGTCCAGAAGAAGGCCCCACCTCTGCAAATACCTTCCCTTTTCCATCATTCTCTGATCAAAATTATCATCCTACACCAGCTAGAGAAAAAAGAGGTTCCATGGGATGTTTTTATCAGCCACCCAGATTTCTCTACAGTTCCCCCTGTCCATATATCTCCCACCCAGCCTGTTCATCGCCCTGTAGCTTTGTCCAGCAGGCCTACTCCTAGAAGGCTCAAGTTTCCTACAGAACAATCAGGACAGTAGGAAGAAGAAGGACATGAACAGGTAGAAGAGGAAGAGGATGAGCAAGAAGAAAATGATGAAAACCAACAGCATGATTTTGATGGTCATGGACAGCAGCTTGAGCCACATAGTGAGCATGAGGTGGAAACAAACCAGCAGACTGATGTTGGAAAACAGGGGCAGCAGTCTGAACAGCAGGAAGAGATGGGTGAAGAGCAGCAAATTGCAGATGAAGGGCAACAGCGGGAGCAAGAAGAAAAAGGTGATAAACAACAGCATCTCAGTGAAAGTGAACAGTAGGGACAAGAGGAAGAGCATCAGCTTGATGTTAAAGGTCATGAACAGCAGTTTGAGCAGGAATTTGAGCAGCTGCCTGAGCCATAAAATGAGCAGGAAATCCAAGCACGGCAGCAGCTTGATTTTGGTGAAAAAAGGCAGCAGGTTGAAACAAAAATTGAACAAGGCATTGAAGTAGAACAGTCAATTGATGTTGGTGAACAGGGGCAGCAAATTGAACAGCAAGAAGAAGACACACATCAGCCTCAAGGAGAGCAGCAGTTTCAAGAAGATGTCAAGGGCAAAGCAGTTGTGTCTCCTCCTCCCAAAAGAACAAAGCCCAGCATAGCAAGGAAGAAAGGGCCTAAGGCTGCCACTCCAAAAGTGACAAAAGTTGTCCCTAGCAAAAGAAAATCGCCCAAGAGGTCTCCCACTAGCATGCAAATAAGGAAGAGTGTGAGATTGGCTTTCAAAGGGAAAGGAAAAATTGGAAAAAGTCAAGAACATGGAGGTGCATCGGCTGTCATTCCAATCCAATGTGATGACAGCGATAATGAAGCCCACATTCTTGAAAACCTCCTAATCCATAGAGAGGGGCAAATTGAGGCATTGGAGAATGATCTTCAACGAGCAAGGAACTTAAACCATTTCTTGGAGATCCAAAATAAACAGATGAGTGTTCACACAACAGTTCATGAGGCACGAGCTATCAAATACAAGAATGAGGCAGCTAAGGAACAAATGAGGATAGAAGAGCTCATCAGTGAGTTTGATGAAGATGAAGAAGAAGACCAGCCTAGGCGGAAGAGGCCTAGAACCATAGGGTGTAAAAGAGCCCTGGAAAAGCAAAAGGAAGAAGAACAGGCCCATCTTCAAGCCTTTCCCCTCACTGCACTACTTGAGCAAGAAATTGAAGAAAATAAGGAGGCATGGCTAGAAAGAGCCAATAAACACTTGGAGATGAAACTTGAAAAGGAAAACAAAGACTTGGAGCTGCAAAGGAAAAGGACACAGCATTATCAAAGGTTGAATCAGTTCGCCCGGCACAAGCTAAAGGCCACCCAGGAGAAACTGAAGGAAGAAAAGAGGAAGCGCCCGGCACAGAAAGAGAAGAAAGACATATCAGCACTTGATATTTTGGCCTCAACTTCGGAGCATGTTGCTAGGGACCCTTGAGGGTCATGCGCACCAATTTTGGGCCCATTTTGACAACTTTTGGTTTTTTTGGCATTTTTGAGCTTTTGATCAAAAACTCATAAATTCGCCATTTCATTTTGAGGATTCGTCAAGGGAGGATAATTGTACCATCGGATGCCATAATTTCATGATCAGGTCCTCAGCAATTTTCAGAGCATTTGAATATCATTTGCCCCCTCAAAACGGCGAAAAATGCTCACTTTTTGCACATTTTGCCCGGCATATCAGCAGTCTGCAATTTTCTGGCTTTTTACACACAGGTACAGATTTGGAGGACCTCTAGGCATCAGATTGAGGTGATTTCAATTGTGCCGGAAAGTAGACACTCAAATCTTTCCAACGAGCTATCATGAGCTTCATTTCGATATCAAGAAGGCTGCAAAATGTTTCCGGCAAGTCAGGGGACCTTTTTCTGATATAAATTTGAAGTATTTTTGTAATTTTTGAACCTCAAAAATCTGCTTTTTCCAAATGTGCGTTTAGCTATTTTTGCACTTGGAAAATGTTGCAAAGTCAATTAAATTCCCTTTTTTAGCAATTTTTAGATATTTTATGAGATATTTTTGTGCCCTGGGCTTTGCAAAGCCTCAAGGACAAGTTTAGATATTTTGATTAGGCCAATGAGGATCGAAGTTGAACCATGAGGTTTTCCTCACTTGAGCCTATTTATTCCACAAGCTCTCATTGTAAAAAAGGCTGAACTTGAGAGAAGAAGCAATATATTGGTCATATGAGCTTTGAAGAACATACCTGTGTTATGATTTTGGACTGCCTCTTGGATGCTTTTGAATGAATGATGAAGGATTGTTGATGGATTCTATGACTTGGTAGAATGGTATAGTGTCTCTTCCTATGTTATTGTCTTCTAGTTTTCACTCATGAATACATGTTTCTTGCTTGCTATAGATCAGTAGAGAACAAGTTTGAGATATGCCCATGGAGGCACCTCAAAATTCCTGAATCTTCATAGCTTTTATGTTTTCTTCTTCCTTATTTGCACTAAATAATTCTTAACTGCTATTTAGTAACTTAAGGATATTGTTGCTAGTTTCATTCATAAGTTCTATGCATGTTGAGTAGGATGTATGGTGTGCCCTGCTTACCTATGGCTGTCCATAGCTCTTTCCATGAAACTATCTCATTGAACCAAGGAGGCCTAGTCCCGATCTAGCCCTTTGCCTAAAACTATGAAAGCTTGTTTGTCAAAGTGCCCAATAACTTAAAGACTGTGTTTAGGCATTCCGACATAGTATTTTGAGTTGTTAGTCCGTCTTATGTGATTTCCCCAAAGTCTGATAGCCATTTCCCAAAGTTAGAGGGTCTTATACTTCTATGCATGGCTTGAATGTTTATTTCTATGTATTATTTAGCTTGTAGTTACATTTTGCATGATTAATGGCTTGCCATACCATGTTTATGTCTGCTATCAAACTAGTTATGCTTGAAATCCTTCGTCTTTCACAAACTTGATGTCCATTTACTCCATTTTTCCCAAAGATCCTTTCTACCTTGAATCAAATCGGCCCTACAGCAGCCTTATATCATCATCTGATGGCTTCCTTGACCTTTTTGACCCCATAGCCCAGTTGATCTAACTTCTTGTTACCCATTTTATATCTTTGATCAGTTTTATCCCTCACAAACTTAAAAAACCAAAAATAAAAAAAACTCACTTCATAACTAGCCTAATATCATAATACCATAAGCAAACACACTGATATCTTTTACACATATAGAGAGAGCCCTCTTTGAGTCCAGGAAGGCTAGGTCCTCGGGCTCCAAAGCTTGGTTTGATGTTACATCGTCATTTGGCTCACCAATCGGCCAAATCTAGGGACCCTAACAGCAGCATTTCTAAATCTGCACTAACTTCTATTGTATGTTCAAGTTTATTAGATAACAAATTTATTTCAGCAATCTCTGGAGACTTTTCTTCTTTATCAAGTAAATTTTCTTCCATAGGAGAGTCTGGTTCATAATCTAAATCTAAACTTGGTAGCTCAAATTCATTTCTGGACTGTAAGAAGTCTTCTATTTGTTTATCTCCCTCAAATACCTGCCAGTATTTTTCATTGTCTGGCACAGCTGGTCTGTATCTCTCTTGAATTGTGTGTTGTTTTTTTTCACCAGGCCTTTTGTAAATACTAGCAGAAATGGCCAGTGAATTAGCAAGCATATTTTGGTTTCTAGGGACAAATATTAGTTCATACTCATCGAATGTTTTGAGTAAATCCAGGGTATCATTCCTATAGGCTCTCAATCTGGGATGCTTTGTAGTGTATTCCCCATTAATTTGCCTAATTATTAGTTCAGAATCTGGATAAACAGTTATCCTTCTGGCTCCTAATTTTCTCAATAAATGCAAGCCCAAAAGGAGTGCCTCATATTCTACTATGTTATTAGTACATTGAATGTTCAATTTGTATGAGTGTCCTTCAGCATGATTCTTCATTTTTTTCTGAAGCCACACTCTTGCACCTGCACTAGTTCTGGTACAAGACCCATCAAAACTCATACTCCAAAGAGGACTAGTTTCAAATTGATTAGTTTGACTACTATCCTCTTTATCTATTGTGCTTTTGGATTTCTCTTGTGAGTCAGCACTATGTTGAAATTGGTTTAGTTCCTCATGTTATTTAATATGTTGAGGATTCTTCTTTTGACTCTCAAGTTTAACAACCCATGGATGATTGTTTTGTAGCTCTAGACCTGTGATTTGTTTACTGTAATTTTCTGATTTGGCAAACTGTTTTGATATTTTTGTCTTGTCTTCCTCCTTTTCTGTGTCTGGCACTATGTCACTGTGTAGGGTGGTTACTAGGTCAGTTAAGGTTTATTTCTCATTGAATGTTTCATTATTGAATAGAATAAATGAGTCAAGGCCTGTATGTACATAATAAAGAGGAGAATTTTCTGGTCTCTCTTGGCTACTTACCATGTATTACATGTGAGATTCCCTATAAAGTCTTCTAGTTTGATTGAAAACATGGATGGTAACATATTTCATATCCATTTGCATTGTTCCTTGTAACTTAGCTCCCCATGATCTTGATAAAATCATACCATACTTGGGGGGTACATCAGCCACTACAATATCCATTACTAAGCACTTGGCTGGAATTTGCACTAAGTTTACACAGGGGTCTTTGATCAAACCTAAGAATTTTACTCTACTACTAGAGTCAAAGGAGTATAGATCTTTGTATGGTCTAGTGATTTCAAGGCCTAAACTTTCCATTACTGCTTTGCGCATTAAATTGTGAGAGGCCCCTGAATCATGCATAGCATTATGTAAAATTTTGTCATGAATTTTCAAACTAACATAAAATGGAGGAATTGGCCCTTCTTGGTATCTTCCTTCAATCTTAGGACCAAATAAGAGCTCTAGTTGGTCATCATTGAGGTTCACAGTGTCATTATTTTCTCCTAAGTTTAAAGCTTTCAAACTTTGTGATCTATAGACATCTTGGGTGACTAATTCAGTGAGGGGAACAGATATTTTAATCTTGTCAATTTCCTGTTCCAAACTAAAAGGAATTTGATTTCTTAAAATGTTTGTTTCAGCCTTGTTATTCGCCACTTTATCAGCAAAATCAGCTTGCTAATTTCCCCTATTTACATTGGCCAAAATAATTTTAATAGGAGCACTAGCTGAATTACTAATGCTACTAAGTTCTGCACTCTGTTTTTCATTACTTTGAGTGCCTTTCTCTTTGTTTTGATCAGAATTTACAGCCACTGTTTTGTCTTTCTGTTTTACAATTTTGGGTTTATTCACAGGGCTATTTTTTGCAGATTTTTCAGAGGTTTTAGTCCTGGGAGTTTCTTGATTCTTTTTACTCCTAAGGTCATATTCTTTTGGAGTCTCTATGATGACATTTTTCAACTCTTGATAATAATTTTCATCTTCCGTTCTTCCATCATCATAGGGTGTATATAAACCTTGTTTCCTATTGTGAGGAACATCAAAATTACCATTGTCTACTCCCAGCATGTTTATGTTATCTTCCTCCGTTTGTTCAATTTTTTCTTCAACCTCACTTACATAGTTTTGATGAAAAGGAGGTATAATCGCCTTATCAGAGTCTCTTGGTCTATTTTGAGGTTGGTTTCTCCTAAAGTTATGATTTGGACTTTGAGATTGATTTCTGTTTTGGGGAGTTGATTGGTTTTCTCTAGTTTGTGCTCTCTCAAGTATGCTCATCTTTTTCATCATTTCCTCCATCATTCTCTCCATTTTTGAACTAGATGTGGAAGGTGCAGTTTCCTCCCTGAATGATACTTTCTTCTCATTCCTCATCCTAGCTCTTTTCTCAATCAGATTTACTTCCACGGCAAGAGCTCCCTTCTGCATTTATTCTAGGGTCAAAGGGTCTCTTTCTCTTAGCTGATAAGCCATTTTAGGATCAAATCCTTCAAGAAATTTGGCCAAGACTGAGCCTTGTGGAGGTTTCAAGTCTGGGGGCAGTGCATTATACACACTATTGAACCTAGTGCAATAATTTTGAACACTTTCCCTAGTGTTTATTTTGAGATTTTTATAATCTTAAAGTATTTGGAGAGGGTTTTTTCTAACTTCCCACTTGTTTAGGAATGTTTGATGGAGGGCTTGGAGGTCATTAATACTATTAGGGGTTAAACCTTTGAACCATTTTCTTGCTTCTCCCCCTAAGCTTTGAGCAAACAATCTGAGTTTGACAGTTTCATCATCTATCTCATTTCTATCAAAATAGTCATTCATTTTGTCCACATGTTGTGAAGTAGTAGCAGTACCACTGGCATCATACAATGGAATCTTGGACTGATAGTCCTGTGGCATATTGACTAAAGGTAAAGGAAGAACTAGAGGGGCATACCATGTTGCCATGATAGGAGTTTGTGGGAAGAATGGGGGGTTTAAAGGTGGAGGATGTAAGATGGGAGGGGTTTGATGGAATGGAGTGATTTGAACTGTGGATGGATGAGTAATAGAAGTACTTGGACCAGCAAGAGACTTTTGAGCAGATCTAGGGTGAGAGAGACCAAAATTCTGAATATAACGAGAATCAGGAGGTGTATAAGGATGGTTTTCTCTATTATTATGGTCACCACTATGTTGGGGTGGACTAGGAGGCTCAAAGTCAAATTGATCTATACCACTAAGTGACTTATTTCTTGGTAAATTACTTGAAAAAGGTAAGTCAACTTGGGTATTGTCAAGAGCTGCAAGATTTTCAGGAAAGGAATTAGCTCTTACAATTGGTCTGACAATATTTGGATGGTTAACCTTAGGAGATTTCCTAAGAATTCTTTCAGGATTGTCAACTATCTTCGGAGGATTTGGGTCAAGATGGCACCCAGTATGAATTCTTTTTGAAGCCAAAATGTTGTGTTTTAGACCCACTATCTCGAAAATTTTAGCCAAATATGACAATCTTTAAGAGGCAAACTAGTCTATTGACAAAGAAAACTTAATCCTCAAATTTTATTTACTGAGTTTAAATGATGTTATGATAAAGGGTTTCCCAATGGAGTCTATGGAAAACCAAGGAAAATCAACAGGCCTACTGATCTTCAGTGGAGTCACCAGGTGAAAGATTTTTACTTATTCTCAGGGCTTGAAAGTTGTTCACCATCAAAAATCAATGACCATTCTGGACAGACCTTTGATACATTTAGAAACAGGGGTTTTTTTATTTTTGAAGTTATCTATTACTACAGAAAGTGCCCCACGGTGGGTGCCAGCATGTTGGGGTTCCTGTGATTTAGCCAAAGGTCAAAACTAAATGACAAGACAACATCAAACCACTTGGGATCTTAGGATCTAGCCCTCCTGGATCTAGAGAGGGATCTCTCTATAAGTTACAAAGACTGGTTTATATTTCAAGGCTCAAACTATGATATTAGGCTAGTTATTAAGTACAAGGTTTTTTGTTTGTTTGGTTGGGTGTGATCTTTAATTGAGTGGAAAGTCCTGAAAATTAAAGAATTTCAGAGTGGTAAAGATGTGAATAATCTAAACAAGGCTCAACTCATAGGATAGGTATGAAATAACACTTAATCCATTGGGATATTGAGTCACAAAAGGTTTTAATTGAACAACAGTTTTCAAGAGTAGTCCATGGGGCAAGTCATCTATAACAAAGGATCTCTTTAGATTAAATGATGGAATGGAACATTAAAGTGTTGAGAACAAAGTAAAGCTAACAACTCAATCAATAATTAATTAACTCTGATGAACAAGAAAAAGCCTTTAAGTAACTGTTTTGAAGTAAACCAAAGGGCAGGGCTAACCATAGACTTCTTTGGAAAAACTTGTACTAAAGCCAACTTATCAGACAAACAATCCAGTAATCCCCTTGACTACTTTTCAAAAAGGATGAAAACAGATAAGAAAACAAAGTGCGGCTTAAGATCAGGTAAGGACTTTGAACCTATCCTGCTTTCAGCATACTCTTGAGGGAGACTTTCACACCACCTTTGGAGAAAGAACTAGAAGACAGGGAAAACCATAGACTTTCCTAGTTTAACTCTACTTAGCATGTAATGAAAATATCATTCAAGAACAATGTTTAGAGTTTTAGACAATAAGGCATGGGCTCACCAACATTCCTTGACTGTTTGGACTCTATTAAATCGTTCTTAAATACACAATCGAAGGAAAACATAAAGATAAAGCTTATCAGTGAGAGTAGGGTACTTCTAAGAGTAAATCCTAGCTCTATATTTGTTGTTCTTTATCAGAGAAAAATGGACAATTTTATGGAAATCATAAGAAGGAAAACAAGTACAATGAGAGGTACATCACTAATGGTATAGACCAGGATCCCATGAATCAGCTTGTATATTGATGTCAATCCAGTTACAACCTTCAAGTCCAATGTTTCAATACAGCAACAACTTCTCTTCTCAGCCTAACTTCTTTGACTACAAACAGAGCTTCAACAGCCTCTGAGAACTATTTACATACAGAAAGTTTCGAGCAGCAAGTATTACATCAACCACCAACAACAACTCATCTTCTTCAGAAGTATTTATAGAAGAAAGAGGAGGTGGAATTAAGGGAAGGGTCTCTAGGTTCAATTAATATAATTTAATGCTTCTCTTCCTTTGAGGGGCTCAACAGAGGAGATCTCTGATATTTTCCATGTATTAATTGGTTTTTATTTAATTTTTAGCTACTTGGCAGATTTTTTTGACTTTAAACTCTTTTAGACAGGCTGGCAATAACTCTAGCTGTCTTTAACAAAAATATCACTGACTAAGGCAATAATTATGCTTTCTTTTGAGTTTTTGAGGCTGTAGGTGGCACTTTGGTAGCTGAAGAAGATAAATGGCCTCTGATGTGGCAGTGGAGGCCCTTTTTACTGATATTTTTCTTTGTTTTTACTTTAAAACACTTGTGATCTAATCTTGAGTTGTGTTTAGGCTTAATTAGGCCTTGATCTTTGCTTCGGTTCTTCATTCTTTAATATTGTCTTTACCTTTTTAAACTGTGGATCAAAACCCTAATCCTCAATGTTTGGCGTTAATCTTCTTTATCATTGATTCTTCATACTGATACACTTTATTGTTCTGCTTTCAATGGCACAAATGGTTTTATGCAGTTGGAGGGTTTCATTTGGGATCAAAGATCATGATCCATCGATGCAATTGAGAGTCCGAGACCCTGTTGGTTCCTTTCTTCGTGTATATAAGACACAAAATCATCACCTTGTACTCATATGGTCACCTGTCTATGACTGTGGAAACACATAGATCAAACACCACTAAACCCTGCAAAACACAAAAAACTCATTAAGAAACCTTGCGGGAATGGTATAACTACGTTACAGAGGTTTAATGGAGGTGATGGAGCGCCTGATGATGGATAAAATGTAGCGGAAGAAGAATCGAAACCTGGAAAAACAACTAACCAAGTAAATATTTGAAAAATAGCATGAAATTGGGGAAAGGTGGTTTTGGAAAATCCATGGCGGTTTTCGCGTGGCATTTGGGGGGTAAGTGGTATTAGCCGAATGGAACGCGATACGTTATAGTGATTGATACGTGGCATTTTAAAACCACTTTTATCGCACGGAAGTAGCACACTTTGGGGAAGGGCCAAAAATTACGCGATATGGATCGCTGGCCGTCAGATGATGGGCAGCAGATCTAAGGGTGCAGGTTGCACGCGACGAATGGAAAGCTGCAGGGTTGAACACTGGGTGGGGTCTATGATGACGTATGGTTTTGTTGCATAGTGGACGAGTTAAATGGAAAGTTGAGTTTATCAGGTTAAGTCCCGATCGTTGGATCTGATGATCGGGCGGTCGAGATTTAACAAAGGGGAAAGGGACATTAGATGAATGGGCAGAAAGAAGAGTGCCCGATGGTCGTTGCTTTATTTAGATCAACGGTCCAGATTTGTTCAAGATCATAACGTCGGGAAATGCAATATAGGCAAAGGAAAGGCATTTTTCATGGGGGGTTTATATTTCTAAGCGCTCGGTTGCGGGGCTTAGCCATATGATACGGAGGGCTAACGGACATAAGCCCTCGGGGGCTTAACTCTTTATAGTGCAAAATACTATTTTTTAGGCCTAAAACAAGGACTTTTTACGGCCCAATGAGAGTTTCGATAGATGAAAGAAGGGAATTTAAAACCAAATAAAGGGGAAATATAAGGTTTTAAGAGGGATTTGTGAGGGAATAAGGGTAAAAATGGAGATCTCATAAGAGTAAAATGGTGAAGTGAATGACAGGAGAATGGAGCCTTATAAGCAGTTTATTTGGTAAATAGCAAGGTTCTTGAGGACTTATAATGAAACAGCAGTGAAGATTAATCTCAAGGATAAGGAACATCATAAGACTTCAAGAACTCACAATTTTGAAAATGAATTGTTTCTTGAAGGCTAAAAAGATTTAGACACCATTTGGTATGACAAATTTTTATAGGTGGCTAATAGATCCTAGGCCTGAAGCGGTTTTGATGTTGCCTCTGTAGTTTTGCTTCAGCCTCAAAATTACAAAGTGATAACATAATGGCGACCATACTGGGGACGAAATTTATCTTCCTTATAAATTACATCAAATTTCAGATCTTATTACTGATCTGAACAAACACTAGAAGGTTGAATTATTCACCTGCTAACTCCATGATTCAAAGACCCCAACTTTTGAGCATTCATGGCGACTCCAAAAAATACTGACTAGACTTTCTGCTGAACAATATGACAAGGTTTGTGGCAGATCTTTTATCTCATGAAGATTTAAATGTGTTTAGGAATCAGTTATTAGAATTTCAGCTTGATGGATATTTTCTAGAGGTTGTCTTTCTCATTTTGAAAATAGGAAAGTTTGGTCCAAAAGCTAAAACATGTTTTCTGGTGGTAGTTGTTGAACGATACGAAAATGGCATTGAATTTTTGAATTTTCAAATTCAGTCATATAATTTCTGAGATCCTAAATAATTCTTGGAAACTATTCCTTCTCCAAAGCAAGAGGAAAGTATACTACTTCTTGACTTACATATTGAGGATGATTATGCTTTCGAGTACAAAACTAAAGATGTGGTTTCAAGGTTTAATGTCGAGGATAGAAATGATCAACAAGTCATTTAAGGCCTAGAAGCAATATCATACATCATGTGTTTATCGATCCTATAGTAGATTATATGGAGGTTATTTTTAGCTCAATTTTTCAAACATGTATTATCTATAAAGATAAAATACATCAGAAGTTGACATTACTTATTAAAACTTTGATTATGCGGACACATATTCAAGTTATACTTATAATTTTCCTCAAAAACAATCAAGTTGTCCATTTTTTTTAGCAGCTACTTGACTGGCTCCATTGGCATTTTTGTATTACATGATTTAGTAAGATTATCAGTAGATTAGGGTAGGTAGCAGTGTGAAAATAAGCTCAGTACTCTGAGCATCTTTCCAGTTTTAGTTTTAGATTTATTTTCAGTTCGAGTGTGTTTCGGACTTCAATTTTCAGAGAGCGTTGTTTTCAGCTTGAAAATTTTTAGCCACAGAGGTTTGGTAGCAGATTAAGTTGCAGATTTGGGATCATCCCAATGGATCAGGCCACTAGTCTATGGTGTTCTTGAAACCTCCTAAAGGAGTTTCCATCCCCAGCTAGAGCCTCTGTTAGTACCCTATAAATATAGTATCACAAGGTGACTAACAATTATTTTCACATCTTGTATATTGAAAAATAATATTCCATGGCTATCGTTTATTTCCATAAAAGAAAATCCCGACTGTCAAGAACTCCAAAGGAATTAATCTGCCTTTTCATTTTAGTTGGAGGAAAGTGTTGCTGATAAGGTGTAATGGTGAGAAAACTTCATTTTTTCCATCATTCATCTCATTTACCCTATTTTTCCCTTCATTTTTCCATTTTCTAAAGTCCAACGCTTTATTTATACCCCATTTTTAACTATTAAAATTCTATTTTTATAGTTTAAAAAGTAGCTCCACCCACCCACTAACATCCATATAATTTTCTCATTTAAATTTCCTTATTCACAGCTCTGCCCCCCACTTTAGGCCACTTGAATATATATATAACATATATGGCATAGACCACCTGAGCCTTACCTTACCCCTTCCTTGAATTTTCGCATCGGAACTTCGCAACAATCCTATCCACATTCCATTTTCCACTTTACAAATCCGTTGATGCGATATAGTGAGGCCCTTATGTTGTGTACGTAAATACCCTCTGTGGACAGAGGCGATCCCTCTAGCCCTAGGGTGGGTCTAGCAGCAAGAAGACATGCTAATACGTCGATTCCTAGTTAATGAATGAAACTGAGTCGGGATATATGTCCTACCTTTGTTCCAATGCAGTTGTCATAACTGTGGCAACAGTCTCCTAATCTTCGTCCCGACACATCACGGTCCTTTAGTAATGGTACTCAGGTGCCTGCACAAGGATCAAAGAATGAAAGCAGCATACGAGATAATATTTGCATTCATAACTATCTAATTGGTCAAGGAGAATTAAACGTATTGCATAAGATTAATCTTATCAACACAAGACGGGAACCAAAACATCAATCATGTATTAATTAAGAGAAAGAAAGAGATTACAACCAAATGAGCCTTGATGTCGCAGCCTCCTTTAGCGGGTCCAGTCAAAACGCGTCTCAAGCATTCATCGAGGGATTAGACGTGGCGAGGAAATCAGCCTAGACTCTCTCTCAACAATGGTCTCTCTCTCTCTGCTCTATCTCACACCAACTACATCAGATTGTTTCAGCCATTCTCCAAAATGTTCACCTATCCAAACCATTCAGCTAGCTGCATCTATGTGAGAGAGATGTATTTATAGAAGGAGAGCATGAGGTTGGGATCCCTCATATGGTGGAATGGAGGCCTTATCCTTTTGGAGGTTCTTCAAAAGTAGGGAACAAGAATCCAAAGGGATATGTTCGATGTTATTCAGTTGAACAACCCATGCTGACTCACTCACAAAGTTGTTGGCAATGGAAACTTCACTTCTATATTTAAAAAACTTTCCAAAAATAGCTCAGCATGGGCAGCCCACTGAGACAGAGCACCAATGGGCACGGGGCCCAAAGCTAATTTCCCTTATTGGCATGAGGCCATAACTGCCTGCCAACTCCGACCCAAAATCATGTGTTTTTGATGGTCTGTTCCAGGAATATTCAACAAAGGAAATGTTATTCTCATGGCAAGGGATGCAATTATACTTTTTGCAAGGCATGACACTTCATATAAGTCACATAAATGGTCCTCCAATGTGTGGGATGGGTATTGTAGGAACAGTGACAAAATTTTGTGTAACAGATGCCCCCTAAAGTATGAGGTCTGAGAGAGAGGGAGGAGTGAAATGCTTTACGAGAACGCGTTCGAACCAAACACCATTATCGGAAGACCTGCAAGTACAAATACAACTGATATCTCTGATACATGAACATGTGGCATGGGCACAGCCATCCATAATAGAGTACATAAAAACTGAGATCTGAGGTATGGACGCAACCATCCAGCAGTAAGGATCAACAAATAGACTTGGGTATGGTTGCAGCCATCCAATCAAAAGTGTCATGTATATAGTCATGATAAACCAAAATATCCCACAGCCTGGATCTTATCAGACAAAACCCAGGGTCTCGCGCTCCATCTGGACCCAAACAAGTACAAATTCAAGGATGTGAATATGTGAGATGAAGTCGAACATGCAAGAAAATAACCTTATTACCAACCAATGATGTAAGTTGTTAACAGACATGAGAGAAACCACCAATAATGACAATGGCTCTCAAAATACAACTAGTACAATCCACGGAATGTGAATAGTGATCTGGCTTCGAACACCTGCAGAATCACCCGATCGAAGGCCAATGATGTGGACCTATCGTCGAATGCAAAGAACTTGCCATTGAGGCATGCAAGCTCCAACGTACCAGAAGGGAGTCTCTAGATCAACCTCCTAGATAATGATCTGAAGTCGACAAGAAGTGACCTGGTCGAAGGAGGGCCATAATGTTTCCCACATCATTGACACGAGACAAAGGAATATGATGATAGTGAATCAGGACCAAAAAGAGAATCAGAGGGAGGTTGAAAACTGCAAACGGAAACTTCTCTTGAAAATATTAGCGACACGACTCTGGATGTGGTAGTATTTGACATCAAGGGATCTGAGGTCATGATGAAGTGGAAAAGAGAATATTAGAGGTCAAAACATATTACCCAAACCCATGGAGGAAAAAATGACGAAATGAGATGTCCCCAACTTGACACGAATGCAGATGAGTGTCATGTTCAAGAGCGACATACTACCAACACAACTGAGAAATAGTTCCATTTTCCCCACCATTGTTGGCGAGTACCCCAATTATTTTTGGAAAAAAATATTAAAGGGGATAGCATATGCTTGTCATGTAAGTTTTTCCTTTGGAAAAATCCATCCTAGTACATTTTACGAGCCCTAGGAAGGAGGAACTTGTTAACGTCATGGTGACGGTTTCCAACGTCATTTAGGTTTTAACGAGTCTGACAAAGGAAGAACTTGGCATATTTTCATGTTTAGAGAGTTTGAAAAGAAGCCGAAAATAAAACTCCAACAGTCCATTTTCGTAGGTTGTCTCACAGATCTGAAAAGGTAAAACACTGTGTCTGAGAGAACCTCTTAGTCGCAATAGGCTAAGGTATACCTTTTTCGTAAATAATTTATTTCAGCTTCAAAAAGGGGTAAACGTATACCAGGTAGATATCATTTCGCAACCATTTAACGAGTTCAAAATGACAAGAGTATCGACAATATTTTCAATTTTCAAGAGTCAGAAAAGAGCTAAAAGATGACTCCAATGGTGACCTTTTCGTTTTTTTACTGAGTCCAAAAAAGTATAAAATACAACTCGTTACTTCATCGCCTTCATGTCAAAGACCTGTCATTGCACAAGAGACGCATGTAAAACCCATTTCTGGAAATAACATAGAGAAATATTCGAAAAATACGCTTTAAAACCTAATTAGGGTTCTGAAAAGTTATAAAATTCCAAATATGGTAAAAAATAAATTACTTTTCACTTTTACCTCTTGTGAGAAATTTGTTACCCTTTTTCACTTTGATTTTGCAGCACTGAAAGTGGGAAATAAGGAAGACCAATCTCGAATCCGTCGGTTGCAGGTAATGAAAGTACTATCAAAATCCAAGGAAGGATGTGAGTTCAGAGCCTTTTCAGCCTCCTCGAGAGTCAAACATTGGTGGAGAATGGAATCAACTCCGATGCGGTAGAGTGTATCTCCGATTATGCGATAGGGTTGTGATTGATGACGGATGCGTCGGCGAGCATCCTTCGTCAACTCATATCAGAAGGTGGAAGTCTAAAGATATACGATGATATCACCGTACCAAGGATAGAGGGTGCTAATAAAAAAAAGCATGTTGTCTAGAATGAATTCCTTAGAGCCAGACCGAGAGGAATCGGAAGGGAGAGAGCAGATAAAATCAGTGAAGACCAATGACTTCTTCGACTAGGCAGTAGTGAACTCCAAATCGGACTCTTGGAGGATGACAATCCACTTTGAGTACTTTCCTCCTAGCAATTGACAAGTCAATATGTAAGTCATAGGGTTGAAATCAGAAATCATAATCACCCTATGCAACATAATATAGTGACGAAAACGTTTAACAACTTGAACAGCAACCAATGCCAAATTCTCAAAATGTGCATATCATGTCTCAGTATCGAGAAGGTTACGAGACAAATAGTAAATGACATGTTGTTCACCATCATCATCGTATTGTACCAAAACCATGGAAATTGTGCTAAACATGGCGGCCAAATAGAAAGAGTAATCGCGATGATAATTTTGGGGACGCAACAGAGGAGTATTGACGAGAAATGTATTTATTGCATCAAAGGACTTTTGGGCAATCTCATTCCAAAGGAACGAGAGGCCTTGCTTCAGTAATCGCGTAATCCTTTGGCCACTTCGACATAGTTAGGTATAAAACAGCGTAGGAAGTTAGATTTTCCCTATAGACTCTGTAGCTGATGTAAGGAGGAAGGAGAGGAGAGATTAACGATAGCGTCAAATTTGAGTGGATCGAGATGAATCTCGTCTTAGGAAATGATAAACCCTACCGGAGTCAATGCAGAAAATGCACTTATGCGGATTGAGCCGGATGTTATAGCGTCTACAGTGAAGAAAAATCTAACGGAGATGATCAGGATGGTCTTTACACTTAGCCGAATGACTCGGAAGGTCATCTAGATAAGGTTGAACAATGTGCTTGATATCATGAAAAGCATATGACATTTCTCACTAAAATGTAGCCCAGGAATTTTTAAGACCGAAAGGGAGCTTTTATAAGCGAAAGTAGACCAAGGACAGATAAAGGCAGTCTTATGTTGATCAACTAAAAGAATGTTAATCTGGCTATACCCAGAAAACCCATCCATAAGGGAAAAAATCTCACTCCCAGCACAATCATCAATGATTTGATCAATAAAAGGAGTAGGATAATTATCCTTAGGGCAAGCACTGTTGATGTCACGGTAATCAACATAGACATGAATTGTACCCTGTTTCTTATCTATAGGAATAATATTGGAAACCCATTCTGTCAAGGTAATCGGATAGATAAAACCAACTTTAAAATTTTTTTCAACTTCTCCCTTAATAGCGCAAGCCTTTCTAGGGTGCACAGGACGAAGACAGTGACGAACAGGCTTCGCATCAGGATAGGTAGGAATCTCATGCACCACTATACTTGTTACACCATTTTTTGGTCATCTAACCTATTATCATTAGATGGACCCAAGTACACCATGTAAGACCAATTTTACCCTAAGTAAAATTTCTTTCACTATGTAAAATAACTTAATAAACCACATTTATTAGGTTGTTTATGGTCTAAACAGGAAACCCCAAAAGTAAATATTAAACAAACCTATTTTGTTTAATTTTCCTCATGGAATAATTAATTAAACCATAATTCAATTATTATTCCTAGTCATGTTTAACCCAAAAACAAAGAAATTAATTAGATAAACCTTTATTTATCTTATTATTTTCTAGGAATAATTATTTAAATCTTATTTAGATAATATTCCTTGTTAAATATGACCAAATCACCTACAAATAATTAAATAAATCATTATTTATTTAATTATCCTTCAACCACTTCCTTAAAAAGATAAATAAATCATTTATTTATTTATTATTAACAAATAAAGGGATTTGACCCAAGTCAAATACTTTTTTCCTCCAACAAATATAATAAAATATTCCATAAAAGGTGGATCTAGATTTGGTTAACATTATTTTAATCATGCACCAAGATCTAGAATGACCCAATATTTTGTTATAAATAGAATGGTTTTTCCTACCATTCTTCACCTTTTGTTGCCTATTAGATCACTCTGGATCTATACACTTGGTCACATTTTTCCACTATTTGTTGTGTGAGCTCCCTTTGAGTTCTATTCTTTGAGTGGGTTTTCTACACCAACAAGAGAGAGAGATTTTAGATCTAAAGTGCTGAGGACTTCCAAGAACCCATCCCCAGTGGAGTCGCCATTTGTTAGTATGAATCCTTTGTCGAAGTGTACGAAAAAGGACCACTTTAGCTACGCATAACTAATAGCCCTAACAACAAAAGTGGCTGTCAATATCTTCAGATCTGCTGTTAGTTGATCAAGAAAAGAGCTGCAAAAAACCAGATCTATGCATAAAAAACGAGATCTATCCCAGATCTATCCCCGTATTCAGCCCATGGTTAAAGTCGTGTTCCCGGAGTCTATGGTCCCTGAAGCCTCCATTCCTTCTTCGTTCGTAACCAAGAACCCCAAGACTCTCCGCACCAACAAACCCTGTGCATTGTGCGGTGTCCATGGCCATTACTCCCACCATTGTCCTCACCTAATGCATTACCGCGCCTCTTTAGAGGTAATCTGAGAGTATGAGGTTGAACAAAATCAATCCGCCTCTCCCATACTCGAGTAGTATGCTTCGGGCCAGCCTGAGGATCCCCCCGCTCCCATCGACATTCCCCCCCCTGATGTTCAGATGACAGAGTCTACTATGACCATTCTTTACCTATCTTCCTATGTGCGACCTTCATCGCCCAGTCCCCTTGCACCCTCCCCTGTGGCCTCGCTTGACCCCCCTTCAGTGACCACCCTGAACCCCCTTGTTTCTACCCATACGCGAGATCACTCCACTTGTATCTTTGTTGACCTCTGCAGCCCGAGTCCCCGCCATACCTCCTATAGCCCTCATATACCACCCTCTAGTTTGTATATGAGCTATAGCCATCCTGCTCATTGCACTCCCTCCCGCAGTTGCCGCTCGATGTCTTCTGTTCACTCACGCTGCCGTCATTGTATCTCCTCCCCCCATTTGTTGTCTTGTGACACCATTCTGTAGGACCTCCCGTCCCCACCCTTTATCGGTTACGCTGATGGTGCAAGTCGTTACTCCCGGAATCTAGCCTCAGCAGGTTGGGCCATTTTTACCCCCTTGCATGCCCTTGTCCTCTCTAACGGGGTCTGCATTGGTACTGCCACCAACAATCAAGCTGCATACGATGCAGTGCGTGGTCTCTTAGCTGATGTCGTCTTTCATCGCATCCTCCATCTGCATGTTCATTTGGATTCCCTACTTCTTGTCATGCAACTAAATGGTGTTTATCGTGTGAATAACCCTGTGCTATTTAGACAATATTTACGAGTGAAACTCTTGATACATGAATTTGAAACCATAATTTTCAACCATGTACCTCG
This sequence comes from Pinus albicaulis, assembly GCA_034641835.2. Classification (NCBI taxonomy): domain Eukaryota; kingdom Viridiplantae; phylum Streptophyta; class Pinopsida; order Pinales; family Pinaceae; genus Pinus; species Pinus albicaulis. The sequence continues at coordinate 1,389,537,073 of CM076572.1, read as the reverse complement.
AGAACACAATCACTACGTAGATAGTATTGCAAACCATGTTCTAGATTGGCATTTATCACACGCATTTCATACAAGACAATAACATTCATAATCATTAAAAACGATGCATATCCATAATATGTGTCGCAAAACATGTGTTTAGAGTCCATCTACTCTGATACATATGGCATGCCCATAGCATGTTACAAAAAACTCAAAACTGGGGGCACCACCTGCCCCTACATACACACTAGGGGGCACCACATGCCCCACACCTACTCACTATCTAACGGATCCCGAGCCAATGGCTCTGCCCCTGCAGCCCGTAGATCACGTATGCCTTGACCGGCCATCGCCATGCGCCGCATGACTCCTCGCCATTCCGAGGGAAGACCAATGCATGCCTCCACGTACTGGTCGTCTAAGTCTTGCCACCAGTGCTCTGAAACTCTGGTCAGCAACGTCTCACATCTACGGCGGATGTCCTCCAGAAGGGCGGCCGCATCCTCATTGCGCGCTGCTCTCAACCCACTCGACCCTGCAGCTCCAGAGGCTGTCGGGCGTCCCATATATCCGGCCGGTTTTACCGGAGCTATATCTGCATACCAAAAGTACATGAATCAGTACCATATCTACTATTCAATAACTTTAACATGCTTATACAAGAATAGTTACTTATCACTTACCATCGGGCCCCCATACTTGACCAGGCGGAAGTGGTAGGTCCGGATCCCTACAATAACTCATCCCACTATAGGGATAGTCGTCTATGTATAACGGCATCTAATCCCAATGGGAAAAGAACTCAGGTCGAAACACTCGCCTGACCGCCCCTCCTCCTCCTCTGCACAGTAACTGCCCCCACCGGCGCATCCTGGGCTCTCTCGGGCCCCCATATGGGAGCTGTATACGAGGTCGCAAGGTCGGGATCTTCTCAAAGAAGAAGCCACACAATAAAGTCCCATACGAGCAATCGTGGTTCACTTACCGCTTGCAGAGCGACAACTGTCGCTTTAGCGACACCAGCATCATTTGGGCCCACCCATAGTAGGTCCCACTCAACACACTCTCCACAATCATCATCTGCCCCCCAGTGATGTGATGGAGCACCTGGTTGCCCAGGATACGCAGCACCGCTGTGGCCACTACACGGGTCTCTAATCTCTCTAGGTCCCCGATTGGTATCCGAGTCCCCTTGACTTGGAGACCCGGTCGACAATGTCGCTCCACAAACTCTGTGATATGCCGCCCCCGCGGTAATACTAGCTGCGTGTTTCCCACCATCCCTAGTGGCGGGAGACCCGTCAAGAAATACACATCCTGGACTGCAAGTTCAATCCTGTGCCCCTGCACTACAAAGACCTCATGCTCTGGATCCCAGTAACTGATAATCCGGACCAACAAAGGCTCTCCCACTCTCATCAAAGGTTTCTCCAAAAACTTTAGAACCCCAAACCTGGCCAACACACGATGAACGCCCTCATCTGCCTAGATCTCTGCCCGTAATGTACCCAGGTCTCTCTCTCTCCAGTTAACCCGTATATCTGCCATATCTGCACAAAAACATCATTTTTGTCAGCATACAGATCGGGAATACCATAACCAAACACAAAAACCCAACTCTCAGCCATAAAACAGCACTAAAACCCCCTCATCTCCCAGGTCGCAGTTTTCTGCCCAATTCTGGGACAGGTCGCACTTTTTTCCCTGAAACCTGCTTCCCAGGTCAGACTTTTTGGCCCAAAAAGTGCGACCCAGCTGTAGAGATGAAGGAGGGTCTATTACTGAGATTTTGGGCCCTAAATTGAACTTTCAATCCATCAAAATGAAAGAGTAAGATTAGGCCACTTACCTGCAACTAACGAATCTCGATTCCAACGGTCGGTTTGTCTGCTACGCTTGCCACAAGATTTAGGGCCTTCTCTCCTCTCTACATTCACCACAACAACACTAGCAAATGAGTGAATTTGGAGGGAAAACTGCCTTATTAAAAGAGAACCCTTGTTTCTTCTTTCGCCTGCTGCGACCATACCGTAGCACCGTTTGACAAACCTTATGCACCATTGGAAAGCTCTCACCGAGCCCTCAAATGGGTATCTGTTAGTTTTTGGTGATTTGATACTTCACCAGGACACATTTTGTCCAAGAAGGGTCACTTCACCTATCCTTAAAATCGCATTTCTTTACTTACGACACTTGTACTTGGGGCACCATTTTGCCTCCTTACTTGTCTTTGTTCGTGTCGATTTTCGTCATGAGTTACCATCTTGTACTCATGTTTTCATGGTCCCCCATTGGGGCCTTTTCTGTGTGGCAGCACCATCGATTCACCCTTGTTTAGAGCATCCAATTTGAGTCATCATCGCATTCATGGAGTCTATCCCGAGTCCCTTTGTACCCCGCTATAGCCCTCCATCCTTCATTGCTTGGTCTCTCTCTTATTTCGCACATTATGGCCTTCAGTCCCACTGTCTCCTATCCCTTATGATATTGCATCAGTCGCTACCATTTCATTCATGCCCTTTATGCTCTAACAAGGGAAGTCTTCCATTCGCTACTCAGTCCCTTCCATTTCACCATCATCATTAGTGTCAGTCTGTCCGTCGCTCTACTATTTTCTCTCGTGCCTTAGTTGAGGATCTCTCATTGCCTCACCTATGGCGGACCTCCTTCTGTCGACATCAGCTCATTCATTCCAGAAGCCAGGTCTAGAGGGCGGTGTACCTTGGTTCCAACTTCCACTCTTGTTCGGTGCCTCGGATCAGGCAAAGGGATCTCTCATCACCCTTTGACTTGATTGTTTCTCCACTCCAGCTCCTTTCAGCATGATCGAGATCCGTATGCTTGATGGTCCAGTGATGCAGGAGTAGCTATTGGTGATTCCCGGGTGTGTGTGAGATGTCTCAGCCCTCATGAGGGGGTGGCCCTGCAGGTAGCCCCCCACATGCCCGGATGACCTCTTCATTGCAGCCTTCGATGCAGCTCCATATATTTGATGATGTCGGCCTTAGCCGCTTGCAGTGCCTCTTTGATTTGCATGTATTAGTCAGATTTTGTGAGCCCTTCCCCGCTTATAGGGGGCATTTGGGTTGTATTTGTATCTCATGTACTCAGATATTATTGTATAAGTCCTGGCTGTTATCCCAGGCACCGCATGTATGTGGGATTCCTCATTGTATTATTATCTGGCTCATGTTTATGCCGGTTGTACTTTATGGTTCGGTCCCTTGTTTACTGGACACACTATTATTTTGTACTTTGTCTCGGCGGGCATAGGTATGCCTCCCCCGCCGCCTTTAGCATAGGTACCCTCTCATAAAAAGAGACTTGTTGCACCTGCGAGTCTCATCTCCTCAGGGTCTATTTCTTTAGCACACTCGTCTACCTTACATTTCTCTCTCTGACTTCCCTCTTGATGTCTGGTGATCGAGTTGTTACAACGTACTTCGGTCATACGATTCGCTCCTAACACTCGCACGCTGGGGGGCAATCTGTTACACCATTTTTTGGTCATCTAACCTATTATCATTAGATGGACCCAAGTACACCATGTAAGACCAATTTTACCCTAAGTAAAATTGCTTTCACTATGTAAAATAACTTAATAAACCAAATTTATTAGGTTGTTTATGGTCTAAACAAGAAACCCCAAAAGGAAATATTAAACAAACCTATTTTGTTTAATTTTCCTCATGGAATAATTAATTAAACCATAATTCAATTATTATTCCTAGTCATGTTTAACCCAAAACAAAGAAATTAATTAGATAAACCTTTATTTATCTTATTATTTTCTAGGAATAATTATTTAAATCTTATTTAGATAATATTCCTTGTTAAATATGACCAAATCACCCACAAATAATTAAATAAATCATTATTTATTTAATTATCCTTCAACCATTTCCTTAAAAAGATAAATAAATCATTTATTTATTTGTTATTAACAAATAAAGGGATTTGACCCAAGTCAAATACTTTTTCCCTCCAACAAATATAATAAAATATTCCATAAAAGGTGGATCTAGATTTGGTTAACATTATTTTAATCATGCACCAAGATCTAGAATGACCCAATATTTTGTTATAAATAGGAGGGTTTTTCCTACCATTCTTCACCTTTTGTTGCCTATTAGATCACTCGGGATCTATACACTTGGTCACATTTTTCCACTATTTGTTGTGTGAGCTCCCTTTGAGTTCCATTCTTTGTCTGGGTTTTCTACACCAACAAGAGAGAGAGATTCTAGATCTGAAGTGCTGAGGACTTCCAAGAACCCATCCAACTGAGGAGAATTGGATACGCCTTCTTGTTTTCCTCCCTGTGTGCCCTTAATACAAAAAAATCTTTCAAAAATTTTTCTGTCTTGGTTTGGCTTTGTATATGGAGCAAACCCTTCTTTTTACTGCTTAATGTCTTTCTATGCATAGATCTGGTTTTTTGAAACTCTTTTCTTGATCAACTAACCGCAGATCTAAAGATATTGGCAGCCACTTTTGTTGTTAGGGCTATTAGTTATGTGTAGCTAAAGTGGTCCTTTTTCGTACACTTCGACAAAGGATTCATACTAACAATACTTGGATTGATGTCGGGCATCTCTTCGTATGAACATGCAAAGATGTCGTGAAACTCACGAAAGAGACTACTATAGACCTAAATCTCATCGGGAGAATAGGTCGCCCCCACATGGATGTTCTCGACAACTCCCAGTTTAACGGAAATGTCGATAGGCATAGTCTATGTAATATTACTCAAGTTACCTTCCACAAAGACTTCGTGTGCCAGAATTGGTGTTTTAAGTGGAGGAGAAGGAACCTGAGAATTGAAACTCTCGAGACACGTAGACATGGCCCCAAGGCTAGGCATGAACGAGGAATGATTTTGACTATTGTCCCAAGGGGGATCCTCAAGAGACATAGTTTCCACGATGGCCTTATTGGAGGGAAATATCTCTCTCAAGGGATCGGGAAAATATGAATCTTTGAGCCAAGGGCAATGAGAATAAGTACCAAGAGACATGCCCAAAGGTGCATGATCAGGAGGCAGATGGTGCAAAGCTAAAATAAGTTCACAATAATCAATCTCGATCGGACTTAACAACATTGAATCTCCGAATGAATCAATATTCTCAGGTGAAGGGGTGATCCACAGATCGTCAGACCTGGAGATCATATTAACCTGAGATCGAAGGCCAATGATGTGGACCTGTCGTCGAAGGTGAAGAACTTGCCATTGAGGCATGCAAGCTCCAAGGTACTAGAAGGGAGTATCTAGATCAACTTCTTGGATAATGAGTTGAAGTAGACAAGAAGTGACCTGGTTGAAGGAGGGCCATAATGTTTCCCACATCATCGACATGAGACAGAGGAATATGATGATAGTGAATCAGGACCAAAAAGAGAATCAGAGGGAGGTTGAAAACTACAAACGGAAACTTCTCTTGAAAATATCAGCAACACGACTTCGGATGTGGCAGTATTTGACATCAAGGGATCTGAGGTCATGATGACGTGGCAAAGAGAATATTAGAGGTCAAAACAGATTACCCAAACCCATGGAGAAAAAAATGACAAAATGAGATGTCCCCAACTTGACACGAATGCAGATGAGTGTCATGTTGAAGAGAGACATACTACCAACACAACTGAGAACTGGTTCCATTTTCCCCCACCATTGCTGGCGAGTACCCCAATTATGTTTGGAAAACAAGATTGAAGGGGATAGCATATGCTTGTCATGTAAGTTTTCCCTTTGAAAAAATCCATCTTAGTACATTTTACGAGCACTAGGAAGGAGGAAATCGGTAACGTCATGGTGATAGTTTCCAATGTAATTTAGGTTTTAACGAGTCTGAAAAAGGAAGAACTCAGCATATTGTCATGTTTAGAGAGTTTGAAAAGAAGCGGAAAATAAAACTCCAACAGTCCATTTTCGTAGGTCGTCTCACAAATCCGAAAAGGTATAACATTGTGTCTGAGAGAACCTCTTAGTCGCAATAGGCTAAGGTATACCTTTTTCGTAAATAATTTATCCGAGCTCAAAAAAGGGGTAAATGTATACTGGGTAGATATTTTTTCGCAGCCATTTAACGAGTTCAAAATGACAAGAGTCTCGACAATATTTTTAGTTTTAAAGAGTCAGAAAAGAGCTAAAAGATGACTCCAGCGGTGACCTTTTCGTGTTTTTACTGAGTTAAAGTATAAAATACAACTCGTTACTTCATCACCTTCATGTCGAAGACCTATCATTGCACAATAGATGCATGTAAAACCCATTTCTCGAAATAACATAGAGAAATAATCAAAAAATACACTTTAAATCCTAATTAAGGTTCTGAAAAGTTATAAAATTCCAAATATGGTAAAAAATAAATTACTTTTCACTTTTACCTCTTGTGAGCAATTTGTTACCCTTTTTCACTTTGATTTTGCGGCACTGACAGTGGGAAATTAGGAAGACCAATCTCGAATCCGTCGATTGCAAGTAATGAAAGTACTATCAAAATCCAAGGAAGGATGTGATTTCAGGGCCTTTTCAGCCTCCTCGAGAGTCAAACACCGGCGGAGAATGGAATCAACTCCAATGCGGTAGAGTTTATCTCTGACTATGCGATAGGGTTGCGATTGATCATGGATGCGTCGGCAAGCATCCTTAGTCAACTTAGATCAGAAGGTGGAATTCTGAAGATATATGATGATATCACCGTACCAAGGATAGAGGGTGCTAATCATAAAAAGTGTGTCATCTGGAATGCGCTCCTCAGAGCCAGACAGAGCGGAATCAGAAGGGAGAGAGCAGATCAAATCGGCGAAGACCAATGACTTCTTCGACTAGGCGGTATTAAACTCCAAATCTGACTCTTGGAGGATGACAATCCACTTCGAGTACTTTCCCCCTAGCAATTGACGAGTCAATATGTAAGTCATACGGTTGCAATCAGAAATCACAATCACCCTATGCAACATAATATAGTGAGGAAAACGTTGAACAGCTTGAACAGCAGCCAACTCCAACTTCTCAACATGTGCATATCATGTCTTAGTATCGAGAAGGGTACGAGACAAATAGTAAATGATATGTTCTTCACCTTCATCATCATATTGTACCAAAACCATCGAAATTGTGCTAAACACGGCAGCCAAATAGAGAGAGTAATCGCGATGATAATTTTGGGGACGCAACAGAGGAGTACTGATGAGCAATGTCTTTAGTGCATCAAAGGACTTTTGCGCAATCTCATTCGAGAGGAACAGGAGGCCTTGCTTCGGTAATTGCGTAAATCCTTTGGCCACTTCGGCATAGTTAGGTATAAATCGGTGTAGGAAGTTAGCTTTTCCCTGCAGACTCTGCAGTTGATGTAAGGAGGAAGGAGAGGGGAGATTAATGATAGCTTCAAATTTGAGTGGATTGAGATGAATCCTGTCTTAGGAAACGATAAACCCTAAGAGTCTACCGGAGTCAACGCAAAAAATGCACTTATGCGGATTGAGCCGGATGTTATAGCGTCGACAGTGAAGAAAAATCTGACAGAGATGATCAGGATGGTCTTTACGCTTAGTCGAATGAGTCGGAAGGTCATACAGATAAGGGTGAACAATGCGCTTGATATCATGAAAAGCATATGACATTTCTCGCTGAAATGTAGCCCAGGAATTTTTAAGAGCGAAAGGGAGCTTTTATAAGCGAAAGTACACCAAGGACAGATAAAGGCGGTCTTATGTTGATCAACTGAAAGAATGTTAATCTGGTTATACCTAGAAAACCCATCCATAAGGGAAAAAATCTCACTCCCAGCACAGTCATCAATGATTTGATCAATAAAAGGAGTAGGATAATTATCCTTAGGGCAAGTATGGTTGATGTCACGGTAATAAACATAGACACGAATGGTACCTTGTTTCTTATCTATGGGAACAATATTGGAAACCCATTATGTCAAGGTAATTGGATAGATAAAACCAACTTTAAGAAGTTTTTCAACTTCTCCCTTAATAGCGTAAGCCTTTCTAAGGTGCACAAGACGAAGATACTGACGAACAGGCTTCGCACCAGGATAGGTAGGAATCTCATGCACCACTATACTTGGATCGATGTCGGGAATCTCTTCGTAAGACCATGCAAATACGTCGCAAAACTCATGAAAGAGACTAGTATAGACCCGAATCTCATCGAGAGAACAAGTCACCCCAATATGGATGTTCTCGACAACCCCTAGTTTATTGGAGATGTCGATAGGCATAGTCTGTGTAATGTTACTTAAGTTACCTTTCGTAGATACTTTATGTGTTAGGATAGGCGTTTGAAGCACAGGAGAAGAAACCTAAGAAGCGAACCTCTCGAGACATGTATACATGGCCCCAAGGCCAGGCATGAACGAGGAATGATGTTGACTATTGTCCCAAGGGGGATCCTCAAGAGACATAGTTTCCAGGACGGCCTCATCATAGGGAAATATCTCTCTCAAGGGATCGGGAAAATCTGAATCATCGAGCCAAGGGGATTGAGAATAAGTACCAAGAGACATTCCCAAATGTGCATGATCAGGAGGCAGATGGTCTGAAGCTGAAATAAGTTCACAATAATCAATCTCGACCGGACTTAATGACATTGAATCTCCAAATGAATCAATATGCTCAGGTGAAGGGATGATCCACAAATCGTCAGACCTGGAGATCCTATTAACCTGAGATCGAAGGCCAATGATGTGGACCTGTCGTCGAAGGTGAATAACTTTCCATTGAGGCATGCAAGCTCCAAGGTACTAGAAGGGAGTATCTAGATCAACTTCCTGGATAATGATTTGAAGTCAACAAGAAGTGACCTGGTCAAAAGAGGGCCATAATTTTTCCCACATCATCAACACGAGACAGAGGAATATGATGATAGTGAATCAGGACCAAAAAGAGAATCAGAGGGAGGTTGAAAACTGCAAACGGAAACTTCTCTTGAACATATCAGCGACATGACTCCGGATGTGGAAGTATTTGACATCAAGGGATTTGAGTTCATGATGACGTGGCAAAGAGAAGATGAGAGGTAAAAACAGATTACCCAAACCCATGGAGGAAAAAATGACGAAATGAGATGTCCCCAACCCGACACGAATGCAGATGAGTGCCATGTTCAAGAGAAACATACTGCTGACACAACTAAGAACTGGTTCCATTTTCCCCCACCATTGTTGGCGAGTACCCCAATTATTTTTCGAAAAAAAGCTTGAAGGGGATAACATATGCTTGTAATGTAAGTTTTTACTTTAGATAAATCCATCCTAGTACAGCCTTCGAAGGAGGAACTCGATAACATCATGGTGACAGTTTCCGATGTCATTTGGGTTTTAATGAGTCTGACAAAGGAAGAACTCAGCATATTTTCATGTTTAGAGAGTTTGAAAAGAAGTGGAAAAGAAAACTCCAGCAGTCCCTTTTCATAGGTATTCTCACAGATCCGAAAAGGTAGAAAATTGCGTCTGAGAGAACCTCTTAGTCACAATAGGCTAAGGTATACCTTTTTCGTAAATAATCTATCCCAACCCAAAAAAGGGGTAAACGTATACTGGGTAGATATCGTTTCACATCCATTTAACGAGTTCAAAATGACAAGAGTCTTGGCAATGTTTTCAATTTTCGAGATTCAGAAATAGCTGAAAGATGACTCCAACAGTGACCTTTTCGTGTTTTTGCCGAGTCCGAAAAAGTATAAAATACAACTCGTTACTTCATCATTGTCACGTCGAAGACCTGTCACTACACAAGTGACGCGTGTAAAAACCATTTCTTGAAATAACATAGTGAAATAATCTAAAAATACCCTTTAAAACCTAATTAGGTTTTTGAAAAGTTATAATATGGTAAAAAATAAATTACTTTTCACTTTTACCTCTTGTGAGAAATGTGTTACCCTTTTTTACTATGATTTTGCAGCGCTGACAATGGGCAATCCAAAAGACCAATCTCGAATCTGTCGGTTGCAGGTAATGAAAGTAATATCAAAATGTAGGGAAGGATGTTAGTTCAAGGCCTTTTCAGCCTCCTCGAGAGTCAAACACCGGCGGAGAATGGAATCAAATCTAATGTGGTAGAGTGTATCTATGACTATATGATAGGGTTGTGATTGATGACGGATGCCTCAGCGAGAATCCTTCATCAACTCAGTTCGGAAGGTGGAAGTATGAAGATATCTGATGACATCATTGAACCAAGGATCGAGGGTGCTAATCAGAAAAAGTGTGTCATCTGGAATGCATTCCTCGAAACCAAGCGGAGTGGAATTGTAAGGGAGAGAGCAGATCAAATCGACGAAGACCAATGACTTCTGTTGGTGCCTCCGTAGTTTGCAAGATTGGCAAGAACAAACGCTGCAGAGCCAACATCAAAACCAATTTGGAATCCTAGGATCTAGCCCTCCTAGATTCAGAGAGGGATCTCTCTATATAATTTTTTTCAAATATATTTCTTTAAGTCTTATGATATGATATTAGGCTAGTTATGAAGTACAATGGTTTTTTTTGGGTAGAATATCATCAAAATGAAGGAAGTATTTTGAAGGGTAAAGGTGTGAGTAAGTAGAAAATGGTTCAGCTGATAGGATAGGTAAGAAACAGTATCAATCCATTGTGCTATGGAGTCACAAAAGGATTTAATTGCACAACAAGTTTCAAGAGTGGTCTATGGGGCAATTCATCTATGTCAAAGGATTCTTTAGATTGATTTTGTGATATGGAAACATAAAAAGTGTTGTGAAAGAAAAAAATACACAAGAAAAACAAAGGACAGCCTAAGATCAGGTAAGTATTTTTAAACTAGCCTGCTTTTGGCATGCACTTAAGGGAAAAACACAAAAGTAACCTAAGATCAGGTAAGTACTTTTAAACTAGCCTGCTTTTGATATAATTTTAAGGGAAAACATAAAAAAACAAAGAATAGCTTAAGATCAAGTAAGAACTTTGAATCTAGCCTGCTTTCAGCATATTCTTAAAGGAAAACATTCATGATAAACATAAAAAGTAGTCTAACATCAGGTAAGTACTTTTAAACTAGCCTGCTTTTGACATACTCTTAAGGGAACTTTTCAAAGCAACCGTTAGAGAAGAAACTAGAGGATAGGGCTAACCATAGACTTCTCTAATTCAAATTTACTTAGAAAACTTTTCAAGAACATTCAAGGACAAAATATCAAGTTTTACTCAACCAGACATGGACTCACCAACATTCCTGGACTGATTACACTCTATTGAATTATCCTCAAATACAAAATTAGCAGAAAACATAAAGATAAATATTAATCAGTGAGATTTAGGGTACTTGATAGTAAATCCTAATCTATATTTGTTGTTCTTTATCAAAGAAAGTGGACAATGTGGAAAACATGAGAAAAATGGAAATTATACTAATAAAAACATCACCATTGACATAAACCAGGATCCCACAAATCAGCTTGTGTATTTGATGTTCAAACCAGTTACAATATTCAAGTCCAATGGGTCTTTTACAGCTTCAAACTTCTCATCTCAACCTATCTTTCTTCAATTACAATATAGAGCTTCAGCAGCCTTAAAGTTATTTATGTTCAATGAGTATTCAACCAACCATAATAATGAACTCCTCATGTGATATTTATAGGTGAAATTGAGGAGGTGGAGTAAGAAGGAGGTCTATTTATGAAATTAATACAGAGTAATGGTTTCTCGGCCTTTGGGAGGCCAAATGGAGAAATTTTCAGATGTCTTAACTCTGTTTTAATCAATTTTACATTCACTTTTATCTACTTCAGTTACTTTTGTTGACTTTGGAGGCTTTTGGTAGGCTGGAAATTAATTATGAGCTGTCTTTGGAAAATATCTCTGACTGTGCATTCAATTTGTAGTATTTTGAGGAAAACAAAATTGTAGGTGGAATTTCTGGTCTTTGGAGGAGTAATTGCTCTGGTGATTTGGCATTTAAATCCTTCCTCCTACTGATCTATCATAAATTATCACTTTTAAACCCTGATTAGGCCTTGATATTTCTTTTGGGCCTTTATAATCATCTTCGGAGCTTTAAAATTTTCCTGCTGACAGCATTCACCTTTAAACTGAGTTTTTAACATTAAAAAATGTAGGATTTAAACCTTTAATCCTTAAATCTTATGTATCAACCCTTTTATCTTTAATCATTTGTTGAATTTCCCTTTAATTCTTTAACACTGGGTTTGCTGGTGTATAGGTGTCTTCGGCCTGCGAAGGGTTTAATGATATAACCAGTGTTCATAAAACATTGATTAAGACCCAGATTTAATACCCCCAACAGCTTATTTTCTGCGTTGATTAGTCTTTAGAGATGGTAATATTTGGCTCTGTGCCACTGTTTCTTGGCTATAAGATTGTTTTTCTTTAATAACCCGCCTTTTAAAACCTGCAACAAACAAAAAAAAATGTTATAAAAACCTGCGGGGTCGGAAAATACTGCTTTGGAGGCTGGCGAAGGTGGAGGAACGGGGTATGCGGGCGGAAGAAGAGATTTCATGGCAGAGAGGCGAAAAACCTGTGAAAACAGGATTGAATTTGAATATAGGTGTGAAAATAGGCAAAGTTCTTTTGCAAAAACTGTCGACGGTTTTCGTGCGACATATGAGTGGTAAGTGGTTTTACCTGGAGGGAACACAATTCAATCAAAAGGGGACGTGTGGCTTTTGCAAAACCAGCGGTATTGCGTGATTTTGGATCATTAAACCTCAGCGGAAAAAGTTGTGCGAAACACGATACTGACCGTTGGATGATGAGGTGTAGATCCAACGGTGGGGAGAGGAGTGCGATGGGAAAGGTGCACGGGCGAGGATCTTAGTGGGAGCCAAGTGGCAGCCAGATATTGGTGGATGCTTTGCGTAGTGGGTGGTAGGCTCCAGCGGGGTTGGGATGTCGAGTTAAAGGAGGGTCGTTGGATTGAATGAATCAACGATGGGGATATGCTTATGGGGGTGAAGGATTTATATCAGTCAAGAGGATGAAAGGTAGGTGGAGAAGCATGGTGGCCATTGATCTTTATAGATCAACGGTGGGGATGGATGGACGAATACTCAGGCGATCGGAGGATGGGAGAGGAGGTGCGATGGGTTGGAGATGGGGTCAAATGGGGACCGTCGGATCCTATGGATCTACGGTGTAGATCTCTTCGGGGTATTGTTATCAGGTGGGAAGTTTTATAAAAAATGCGGGTTTTCAAAGGAAATGTCGATGCGATGGGGGCTTGGGGTAAGGAAAAAGCGCGGTTCTGTGGGAGAACGAAGAACTGGGGCTAAGGGAAGAGGGGATGAGAATTAAAGTTTTAAGCGCCCGGTTGCGGGGCTTGGTCACATAACGGAGAAAAAGCTGGGGGCTAAGCCGAAAGGAGCTAAAAGCCCAAAACTTTAATATGAGCGAAAAAGGCCTAAGTGGAGGCTTTTTTGGGTGTTTTTAAGGTTCTGATAGGCAAAATAGGATGGTTTAAACCATAAAAAGGATTTTTTATGAGTTTAACAGGCATTTTTGAAGGTTTTTTTAGGATAATGAAGGGTAACTGAGAAGGAGAAGAGGGGATTTCCAGAGGGAAATGAAGGATAAATAAGGGAAAACAATGAGTGACATAGGTTTAGAAAAATGATGGAAATGGCCTAAAAAACATTCTTTTTGGATATCAGCATGGTTTCTTGGTGGATTTCTTCAATGAAACAGCAGTGAAGATTACTTTTTGAGTTTAGGCAACATCAGAAGGCTTCAAGAATGAGCATTTTTTTATGAAAATAATATCTTGAAGGCTCAAGACATGTTTTAGCCATCATTTTCCATGACAAAAATTTACTGATGGCTAACAGTGGCTCCACTTGGGGATGGCAGCTCCTTGGAGGTGTCAAGAACTTCAGAAATTGATCTCTAGGATGTAGACATGTGCCTTATCCATTGACAACCTTTCTTCCCTGATCATGTTGCTTTAGAAAATATGATCAGTAGTTCTTATCAGCAAACAAATTTCTCCCAAACATTCTACCTACACAGCCTACTTTTCCTAACATTTTTTCTTCATAAGGTGCACTTGGACTTGCAAACCTTTTGACATCAACATTTAATTCTTCTATTGAAAGTAGGAAATTAATCTAAATCTACCCTTATTTCTTCCATGAGTTCAATTTAAGCAGTTGAACTCATTAATTCTCTACCTAAGCTACTATCTGCCAGGATTAAACTGTCTGGCAGATTTTATTCTCTATTCTCTAAAACAAAAATTTAAACACAGTCAAATCAAGGTTAGATTGACTGATTTGCCATGGTGTCTATAGTTGTATGTACAAGCTGCACATAGACTTTATTTTCAGAAATTTAAAACAAAACTGTGAAGGCTTAATATCTAAAAAACAAAAAACATCCTTCATTATTTCTTTCAATTCTGGATTTGATATTTTTAGAGCTGTTCTTTTTCTGGTCTTTCTTGGTTCATATTTTAAGCATGTTTGAACCAGTTCTCTTCTTTTTTCTTTGGCTCAGATTTTGGTCTGATTAGAGCCATTTCTTTCTATCCTAATCTAGTCAACTGATAAGCCAATATTACACAGTTTGGAAAATCTGATTCACTAACCTATCAGTAGTAAATTGAAATCTATAAAGTCATGATTAGGCTTTATGACTAAATAGTAATGTTCTTTTGGTAGTGGCATGTAAGCTTGCACACTTTTAGATTTTATTTTCTTTTTGGTATGGGGTTGTACCTTTCTTTTTATGCCTGCCCTCTTTTTCTCTTTTCTATTTTTTTTGTATTTCTCATTTTTTTAAGTCAAAGTAGTGTTATATACAATGAACAAAAAGCTCTAAAATTAAATATCAGCTAACAGAAGTAATGTTTTAGCATCCTGCCATTGACAGGACTGTTGAGCCTCAAATTTGTGCTTTCCTTCACCTCATTTTACCTCATTCTTCCTTGTCCATTTCTATTTTGAACCCAATTGATCAATAAAAATAGTTAAAATTACTTCTAGAATTGTTTACATGACTGACTTGTTGAATTTTGTGATTGTTGCCATTGTTAAGCATTTTGACCGGAACTAGCTACAGAATGCAGACATTCCGTAGCTAACCGGCGATTCTGCAGCTACCTTTATGTTTGAGTATGTTCCAGGTGGCCTCTTGAGGAAAAACGCATATGGGCATGATCCACGTCGTGCCTACATGGTTTGTTGCTCATCATGGAAGAGGAAATGAATTCTGGGTACGGTTATGCACGTGGGAACACATTTGTGAAGGAAGACTCCTACTAGGACTGTCTCAGTCCAGGTGTCTTTTCTTCTTCACGTAGTCACCTCAAAGACTCCTAAGATGATTCGGATAAGGAAAGACATTATTCCTAAATTGTTGTAATTATTGTTACTTGCATTTTACTTTATAAACTCTTGAGTAGACCGAGAGCTTAGTTAGAGATTTTATGTTGGATTTGCTGCTGGATTTTGTGAAAACTCTGTGATACATTCCTGAAACGCAGAGTGTCATGTTCAAAATTTTTCATTGATTAATGGAGCAGACAAAGTTATTTTGAAGGCGTGATTTAATTTGGAGTTGAATGCCGTCAAGTGGTAGAGGGCCCCTGCCTCTTGCACGGATTTCTTTTGCGTAAACTAGATAAGTTTTTCCTAGCTGCCTTTACGTTTTGCATTTGAATTGGTAGTTGTTTTGTTTCATCTACTGTAGCCATAATTCGTTCCAGTTCTTCCACAAGAAGACACTCTTCCAACAGACCAAAATGATGAATGATTAATGACTATGGTATTGTAGGATAGGGGTTAAATTTGTATTTGTTTTTAACTAGATACTGTAGTTACATTCATTCCAGTTCTTTCACAAGAAGACATTCTTCCAATAGATCATAACACTGAATGATGAATAGCTATAGTACTGTAGGAAGTAATTGTAGTTTTTGTTATTCACTATCACAGTTGCACTTTTTCTAATCACTCTTCCACAAGAAGAAATTCTTCCAAAACATCCTTAAGAAGTTCAAGATATGACCGTGATGTGATAGCTTAGTTTTTCATCTGTTTTTAGTTCATTTGTTTTCAATTGCATACAAGTCCACAGTCAGAATTGTTCTACCTCTTCCACAAGAAGGAACTCTTCCAAAATATCACTAATGATGAACAAACAGATTGTGTAACTTCATAGGTCAATGCATGTTAGTATAATCAGAACAACTCCGGAGTCTCATTTGCATTTAATTCATGAACAGTTACCTCATTTCAAGTTTGATGATGACTTACAGTTTGACATTTTTCTAGTTTAGAAGCATCTTAGGTTCATGATTAAATTAACTCATTGCACTTGCATCTCATAGTCACACTGTCATCCTTTGCACAACAGGTTACTTTAGTTGTTAGGATTCACAAGACAGCCTTCATTATTCACAAAACACCTTCTTGTTCTAAAAAAACTACAATAGATCCATAACCATAGGAACAGAAGGCAAAACCTCTCTGCAATCTCCTCATCATTTCTATAAACAGAGCTCTTCCTCAAGAGAACTACTTTGAACCAGAATCCAATAACTTCTTGAGTGTAAGTTCTGTGACATTCAATTGCAGAATAGAACTAGGAATTAATCATAGAATAAAAGAGCTTAGGACAGAGTAGTGCATCATTAGTGTTTAATTGTTTAGGAAACATTCCTCAAGTTAAGTTTGTGTCATCTGCCTAAAAATTCATTATCAAGCTTTTGCTTTCATTTAGTCATAGTTTAGATTCTGCTTCATTGTTTTCAATTGCATTTACCATTCCAAACATTGGGCTTAACTCTGTTTTTGACCACCAACTCCTTTCCATTAGTTTTCTAGGCATTTTCATTATAAGCATAAAACATCAAAAGATCAAAAACATCACAAAACACTAAACACAACGCATTAGGAAACAAGCACCTAGGTACATATGGTACATTTCACTTCAACAGTTTACAAATCCTGGTTGACAATTAAATGAACTCAGTTTAGGAGACTAGATTGAGACCCAACAAGGACCTCCAAAAAATGCAGCTCCATCCAACTCTTGTAAAAAGAATGCATTGTTTCCAACAACAGATTGAATAAGATAAGGGCCTTGCCATAAATTATCAAACTTTCCATGTTTGCCCTTATCTTCTCTCCTTGAATCCCATTTTAAAAATTTATCACCAATTTTAAAATCACTTTCCTTGGTTCTTTTGTCAAACAACTTCTTGATGTTTTCTTGTAGTTGTTGTGCTCTGATGTATACTTCTTCTTTGGTTTGTTGTAGATGTATAGTCTGATTTATTCTTCTGGTCATATCATCATCTTTAGACTATACTTCTTAGATCAACTTCGTGACTGGCACTCCTAAACTGGTTGGAAATATTGTATCAGTTCCATAAACTAGCTGATAAGGAGACATCCCAATTGAATTTTTAACTGTCACTCTGTCTGCCCATAATGCATGTACTAGCTTACTGTGCCATGACTTCTTGTTATCTTCCAGCAACTTCTTAATAATGTTTACCAAAATTTTATTTGATGATTTTTCCAACCCATTACCTTGAGGGTAATAAGCCGTAGAATGACCCAATATGATCTGATATTTATGACATAATTCCACCATCTTTTTAGACCCAAGTGCGGCAGCATTATCAATTATGATCTTCCTAGGACAGCCAAATCTAGACAGTATATGGTTTTCAAGGAATGAAATGATAACTGAATCTGTGGCATTCCTAGATGGGATGGCTTCTATCCATTTGTTAAAATATTCTATTGCTGTGAGGATCCATCTATGTTGGGCAGATGAGGCAGGATGGATTTCCCCAATGAAGTATAGACCCCTCTGCTGAAAAGGAGCTTCAACAGTGATTGGTTGCAGAGGTAAGGGGAGCAGTTTTCTTCTGCCTTCAAAAATTTGGCATTTGTGACAGGCAGTAATCATTTTGTGGACATCTTGAAAGAGAGTGGGCTAGTAGTAACCAGCTCTAAGGATTTTGTTAGCAGTTGAATTCCAGTAGAGGTGGCCTCCACATTCTCCTTCATGAAACTCATGCTTGATATTTTCTGCATCATTCTCAGGCAAACATTTAAGCAATAATCCACTAGCATTTTTCCAATATAAACATTTATCCAAAATGCAGTAATTTACAGCTTTCAATTTTAAGAATCCTACCTTTGTTTTGGACAAACCAGGAGGGACATTTAGATTGAGCAAAACATACAAAATATCAGCATACCAAGATGAATTCAAAAAATGATCTTCAATAATTGGAGTTGTCAAATACTCTTGTTCATCTAATGCATTAAACATGTTTATATCAAGAGCTTGAAATTTGGATTCAGCCATAAGTTTTGCTAGTCCTTGACCTTTTATGAGATTAGTGGGTTTGATTTCTAAGTCATATTCTAAAATTACAGCAATCCACTTTCCTCTTTTTCCATCTGGATCTTGGGTCAATATTTCTTTTACAACTGAATGAGGCACAAATGCTATGATGTGGAAGTGTAAAATATAAACTATGAAGTCTTTCAAGGCTTTGACTAAGGAAAAGGCTTGTTTTTCCATTATATTGTACTTCAGAGGTGCATCTCTTAATGCCTTGCTGAAAAATAAAATTGGCTGCTCTTGTCCATTCAAGTTTTTCTGTAATAGGACAGAAGCTATTGTGTGTTCTAATGCAAATGAAAAAATGAAGAAATCCTTTGTAAAATCGGGACTAATGAGAACTGGTGTTTTGGTCAGAGCTTGTTTTACCATCTCAAATGATTTCTTTGCTTCTAAGGTCCATTTAACTCCTTCTCTTTTAAGCATGTTTATCGTGTTTCTAAGGAGTTCAGCTAGATTGGGTATGAACCTTCTTAAGAAATTAATCTTCCCAATGAAATATTGAAGTTCCTTGATGTTTCTAGGATGGTTGATTTGCAATATACCATCAATCCTCTTTGGATCTATCCTTATTCTCTCTTCTTATATGATATGTCCAAGAAGTTTACCTTCCTGGAGGCCAAACAATGTTTTCTTTGGATTTAAGGACAATCCATATTTCCTACATTTTTCAAAGACTTTTCTCAAGTGTAATAGGTGTTCTTCATCTATTTTAGAATAAACAGTAATGTCATATAAGTAAACCACTATGAACCTATTTCTTCTGAAAATGCAATATCCATGGCTCTCTGGAATGTGGCACCAGCATTCATTAAACCAAAGGGCATTTTCAAATACATGAAAGTACCCCAAGGTGTAGTAAAAGTTGTTTTAAGTTGATCATCAGGATGTACCAATATTTGATTGTAACCTGAGAAGCCATCTAGCAAAGAAATTCTTCTAGAACCAACTACCCTTTGCAAGATATGATCCATTTTGGGTAAGGAATAATTGTCTTTTAATGAGGCTTTGTTTAAGTTTCTAAAATCAATGCAAAGCCTTAGTTCTCTTGTTTTCTTCCTAATAGATACAAGATTAGACACCCACTCTGATTATCTAACAGGTACTATAATTCCAGCATCATACATTTTTCTAATTTCTTTCTCTACCAGAAGTAATTGAACAAGGTTAATTATGGGCAATTTTTGTTTAAAAGGCTTCTGGTTTTCTTTGAGGGGTATCTTATGCTGGATTATTTCTGTATCATATGATTTCATATCTTCATAACTCCATGCAAATACATCGGAAAATTCTTTAAAAATCTCAATGTATTTTAGTTTAATTTGAGTTGGCAGTGTTTTGGATAACTTGATCATTTTGGGCTTTTCCTGACCGCCTATGTTGCATTCTTCCAGTTCAAATTCAATAGGTTCCAGTTTTGGCTTCTTGGCAGCATCATTCACATCAAATAATTCTTCTAATGGGACCAGTTCTTTTGGCAAGTTGTGATATTTAAATTGCAGCATTTCTAAGTCTTCTTTTTCTAAATCTGTGCTATTTTCTATTATAATTTTGGGTTCATGGGTTAACAAATTTATATCAGCAATTTCAGGAGATTTTTCTTCTTCAGAAAGTGGATTTTCTTTAGTAGGACAGTCTTGTTCATAATCTGAATCTGATTTTGGTATTTCAAATTAATTTTTGGACTGTAGGAAGTCTTCTATTTGTTTATCTCCATCAAAAACTTGCCAATATCTTTCATTATCCGGGACAGCTGGTCTAAATTTGACTTGGGTGGTGCATTGCTTGGTTTCGTAAGGTGTTAGACAAGTTCTAGCAGCAAAGGCTAATCCATTAGCCATGATGTTTTGGTTCCTTGGGACAAAGGTAAGTTTAAATTCAGCAAACGTTTTTAACAAGTCCATGGCATCATCTCTATAGGCTTTAATTCTGGAATGCTTAGTAGTGTATTCCCCATTTACTTGACTAATTATCAATTTTGAATCTCCATGAACTGTTATTCTTTTGGCCCCTAATTTCTTCAATAAAAGCAAGCCTAAATGGAGAGCTTCATACTCTGTTATGATGTTTGTACATTGGAAGTTTAATCTATAGGAATGACCCTCAGTATGATTGTTTTCAGTGTTATGCACCCATATGCCTGCTCCTACACCAGCTTTAGAACAAGATCCATCAAAACTCATACTCTAGAGAGGATTGTTTTCAAAATTGTCATTTATTTCATTGTTGTCCTCTCTGTTTAGTTTGTCTAATCTGTCACTGTGTTGCTCCTGTGGGTTTGTACTATGCTGAATTTTGTTTTCTTCCTCAATATTTTCAGTGTTTTGAGGATTTTTTCTTTGATGTCCATGATTGGTACTACTTTTATGACTGTTCTGGACCTCAACACCTGTGATCTGTTTGCTGCAATTTTCTAAGTTTGCAAACTGTTTTTTAGTTTTCTCCTTATTTTCCCTTTCATCTATGGCTGCCACTATGTTTGGATGTGGTGGGAACACTAAATTGTGTGATGTTTTATTGACTAACTCTTGCTCATTAGGAATCTCATCATTGTAAAGAATAAATGAGTCAAGGTTAGTGTGTATGGAATAAAGAGGGGAGTTTTTTGTTCTTTCTTGGTTACTCACCATGTATTTCATGTGTGTTTCCCTATAGAGTCTTCTAGGTTGACTGAAAATAGGGATAGTGGCATAAGTCATATCCATCTGCATAGTGCCTTGCAACTTAGCACCCCATGATCTTGAAAGAAGCATACCATATTTGGGGGGTATATCAGCCACTACAATGTCCATTACTAAGCTTTTGGCTGGGATTTGGGCTAAATTAACACAGAGATATTTTATTAGGCATAGGCATATTACCCTACTTGAATCAAAGGAGTATAAATCTTTGTAAGGTCTAGTTACCTCAAGGCCTAGTTTTTCCATGATTACTTTAGGCATGAGATTATGTGATGCCCTTGAATCAAGCATGGCATTGTGAAAAATATTATCATGGATGTTCAAACTGATGTAGAATGGAGGGGTAGTTCCTTCTTGAAATTTTCCTTCAATTCTAGGACCAAATAGAAGCTCTGGTGTATCATCATTCAAGTTAACAGTATCATGAATTTATTCTATGTTTAGATCTTTCAAAACTTGACATCTATATACATTTTGAGTGACTAACTCAGTGAGTGGGACAGAGATTTTAATTTTGGAAATTTCACTCTCAAGGCTAAAGGGAATCTGATTTTTCACAATGTTTGATTCAGCCTTCTTAGTCACTGATTCATCAGCGAAATCAGCTTGTTGATTTCTACTATTTACAGTAGTTAAAATGGTTTTTTCAGGAGCATTAGCTGAAATACTAGTGCTTCTGGGATCACCGCTGTGTTTTTCATTGATTTGGGTGTTTTTTCCATTGTTTGGATCAGAACTTTCAGCCACTGTTTGATGATTTTCTACTGTCTTTTTAGAAGTGTTTACAGGGTTGTTTTTGGCAGAATTTTCAGAGGTTTTCTTCTTGGGAGTTTCTTGATTCTTTTTACTTCTCAGGTCATATTTTTTAGGTGATCCTATGATGGCATTTTCGAAGTCTGGTTCATAGTATTCATTTTCTTGTCTTCTATCATCATAGGGTGTATATAGACCTTGTTTTCTTTCATAAATGAAATCAGAATCCTCATTGCTTACACCCAACATGTTCATATGCTCATCCTCTATTTGTTCATTTGTTTCTTCATCCTCATTAACATAATTCTCTTGGAAAGAAGGTCTGATCTGTTGATCAGCATCTCTTTGTCTGTTCTGAGGTTGATTTCTCCTAAAGTTCTGAATTTGATTTTGGGATTGATTTTTGTTTTGAGGAGCTGATTGATTTTCTCTAGATTGGGCTCTCTCATATATGCTCATTATCTCCATCATCTTCTCCATCATACCTTCTATTTTTGAGTTAGATGTAGAAGGTGCAGCCTCATCCCTATATGATACCCTCTTCTTAGTCCTCATTCTAGCTCTTTTCTCAATCAGATTTGTTTCCACACTAAGAGCTCCCTTCTACATGTCTTCTAAAGTTAAGGGATCTCTTTCTCTTAGCTGATAGTTCGTTTCAGGATCAAATCCTACAGGGAATTTAGCTAAATTTGAGCCTTGTGGAGGTTTCAAATCTGGGGGTAGTGTGTTATAAACACTATTAAATTTTGTGCAATAATCTTGCACACTTTCCCCAGTATTTCTCTTGAGGCTGTTATAATCTGAAAGTATTTGGAGAGGGTTCTTCATAAATTTCCATTTGTTTATGAATATTTGATGGAAATCTTGGAGATCATTAATACTCTGAGGGTTTAAGCCTTTGAACCATTTTCTTGCTTCTCCCCCTAAACTTTGAGCAAATAATCTGAGTTTAATGGTCTCATCATCTATCTCATTTCTATCAAAATAGTCATTCATCTTGTCCACTTGTATTTGAGTAGTGATGGAACCACTAGCATCATATAATGGGATCTTTTACTAATATTCCTATGGAATATTTGCTAAAGGTAAAGGAAAAACTAGAGGAGCATACCATGCTGCCATGATAGGATGTTGTGGAAAAAATGGGGGGTTAACAAGTGGAGGGTTAATGAAAGGAGGAGGAAGATGGAATGGAGTAGTTTGTAGAGTGGGTGTATGGATAATAGAGGTACTTGGACCAACAAGAGACTATTGAGCAGATCTAGGATGAGAAAAACCAAAGTTATGAATGAAATGAAGGTCAGGTGGAGTCGTTTCTCTACTAACACTATGTTCACCACTATGTTGGGGTGAGTGTGAAAGCTCGAATTCTATCTGATCTATATCACTAAGTGACTTAATTCTGGATACGTTTCTTAAGTCAACTTGTGTATCTTGTAGAGCTCTAAGGTTTTCAGGGACATAATTAGCTCTATGGATTGGTCTGACAACAATTTAAGTCTTAGATTGAGGAGATTTCCTAAGGATAATTTTTGGATTATCAACTATCTCAGGAAGATTTGGGTCTGGAAAGGCTCTAGTATAAACTCTAATAGAAGCCACTCTGTGGTGTTTTTAGACCCAATGATGAGAAAATTTCAACCAAGTATGATAGTCTTTTAAAGGCTAACTAATCTTTTTCAAAGAAAACTCGATCCTCAAAGTCTTCTTAACTGGGTTTGAATGATAAAATGATAAAAAGGGTTTCCTAGTGGAGTCTTAGGAAAAACTAGTGGGGTCAACAGGCTTACTGAATACCAATGGATTCACCAAGTGAAGGATTTTTACTTGTTTTCAAGGTTTGGTTGTTGTTCACCATCAACAATCAACAATAACCAGTCTTGGTGACATTTTTTTCACTTAGAAATAGGGGTTAGTTGAGTTGTGAAGTTATCTATTACTCAATAATCTCCCCAGTATGGTCGCCACTCTGTTGGTGCCTCCGTAGTTTGCAATATTGGCAAAACAAACGCTGCAGAGGCAACATCAAAACCACTTTGGAATCCTAGGATCTAGCCCTCCTTGATTCAGAGAGGGGTCTCTCTATATAAGTGTTTTTAAAGATATTTGTTTAAGGCTTATGATATGATATTAGGCTAGTTATGAAGTACAAAGGTTTTTTTTGGTTTTGGTTGGGTAGAATATCATCAAAATGAAGGAAGTCTTTTGAAGGGTAAAGGTGTGAGTAAGTAGAAAATGGTTTAGCTAATAGGATAGGTAAGAAACAGTATCAATCCATTGGGCTATGGAGTCACAAAAGGATTTAATTGCACAACAAGTTTCAAGAGTGGTCTATGGGGCAAGTCATCTATGTCAAAGGATTCTTTAGATTGATTTTGTGATATGGAAACATAAAAAGTGTTGTGAAAGAAGAAAATACACAAGAAAAACAAAGGACAGCCTAAGATCAGGTAAGTACTTTTAAACTAGCCTGCTTTCGGCATGCACTTAAGGGAAAAACACAAAAATAACCTAAGATCAGGTAAGTACTTTTAAACTAGCATGTTTTTGATATAATTTTAAGGGAAAACATTAAAAAACAAAGAATAGCTTAAGATCAAGTAAGAACTTTGAATCTAGCCTGCTTTCAGCATATTCTTAAAGGAAAACATTCATGATAAACATAAAAAGTGGTCTAAGATTAGGTAAGTACTTTTAAACTAGCCTACTTTTGACATACTCTTAAGGGAACTTTTCAAAGCAACTATTAGAGAAGAAACTAGAGGACAGGGCTAACCATAGAATTCTCTAATTCAACTTTACTTAGCAAACTTTTCAAGAACATTCAAGGACAATATCTCAAGTTTTACTCAACTAGACATGGACTCACCAACATTCCTGGACTGGTTACACTCTATTGAATTATCCTCAAATACACAATTAGCAGAAAAGATAAAGATAAAGATTAATCAGTGAGATTTAGGGTAATTGACAGTAAATCCTAATCTATATTTGATGTTCTTTATCAAAGAAATTGGACAATGTGGAAAACATGAGAAAAATGGCAATTAAAGTAATAAAAACATCATCATTGACATAAACCAGGATCCCATAAATCAGCTTGTGTATTTGATGTTCAAACCAGTTACAATCTTCAAGTCCAGTGGGTCTTTTACAGCTTCAAACTTCTCATCTCAGCCTATCTTTCCTCAATTACAACACAGAGCTTCAGTAGCCTTAAATCTATTTACATTCAATGAGTATTCAACCAACCATAATAATGAACTCCTCATGTGATATTTATAGGTGAAATTGAGGAGGTGGAGTAAGAAGGAGGTATATTTCTGCAATTAATACAGAGTAATGGTTTCTCGGCCTTTGGGAGGCCAAATGGAGAAATTTTCAGATGTTTTAACTCTGTTTTAATCAATTTTACATTCACTTTTATCTACTTCCGTTTCTTTTGTTGACTTTGGAGGCTTTTGGTAGGCTGGTAATTAATTATGAGCTGTCTTTGGCAAATATCTCTGACTGTGCATTCAATTTGTTGTCTTTTGAGGAAAATAAAACTGTAGGTGGAATTTTTGATCTTTGGAGGGGTAATTGCTCTGGTGATTTGGCATTTAAAGCCTTCCTCCTGCTGATCTGTCATAATTTATCACTTTTAAACCCTGATTAGGCCTTGATATTGCTTTTGGGCCTTTATAATCATCTTCGGAGCTTTAAAATTTTCCTGCTGACTGCATTCACCTTTAAACTGAATTTTTAACATTAAAAACTGTGGGATTTAAATCTTTAATCCTTCAATATTATGTATCAACCCTTTTAACTTTAATCATTTGCTGACTTTCCCTTTAATTCTTTAACAATGTGTTTGCTGGTGTACAGGTTTCTTCAGCCTGCGGAGGGTTTAATGATATAACCAGTGTTCATAAAACATTGATTAAGACCCAGATTTTATACCCCCAACAGCTTCTTTTCTGCATTGATTAGTCTTTAGAGATGGTAGTCTTTGGCCCTGTGCCACTGTTTCTTGGCTATAATATTGTTTTTCTTTAATATCCTGCCTTTTAAAACCTACAACAAACCACAAAAAATGTTATAAAAACCGGCGGGGTCAGAAAATACTGCTATGGAGGCTGGCGAAGGCGGAGGAATGGGGTATGCGGGCAGAAGAAGAGCTTTCATGGCAGAGAGGCGAAAAACCTGTGAAAACAGGGTTGAATTTGAATATAGGCACGAAAATAGGCAAAGTGGTTTTGCGAAAACCATCAATGGTTTTCACGCGGCATATGAGTGGTAAGTGGTTTTACCCGGAGGGAATGCGATTGAATCAAAAGGGGATGTGTGGATTTTGCAAAACCAGCAGTCTCGCGTGATTTTGTATCATTAAACGTCGGCGGAAAAAGTTGCGCAAAACGCGATACTGACCATTGGATGATGAGGTGTAGATCCAATGGTGGGGAGAGGAGCGCGATGGGAAAGGTGCACGGGCGAGGATCTTAGTGGGAGCCAGGTGGCAGCCGGATATTGGTGGCTGCTTTGTGTAGTGGGTGGTAGGCCCCAGCGGGGTTGGGATGTCGGGTTAAAGGAGGGTCGTTGGATTGAATGAATCAACGGTGGGGATATGCTTATGGGGGTGAAGGATTTATATCAGTCGGGAGGATGAAAGGTAGGAGGAGAAGCATGGTGGTCGTTGATATTTATAGATCAATAGTGGGGATGGATGGACAGATACTCGGGCGATCGGAGGATGGAAGAGGAGGTGCGATGGGTTGGAGACGAGGTCAAACAGGGACCGTCGGATCCTATGGATCTACGATGTAGATCTCATCGGGGTATTGTTATCAGGGTGGGAAGTTTTATAAAAAGTGCGGGTTTTCAAAGGAAATGTCGATGTGATGGGGGCTTGGGGTAAGGAAAAAGCGCAGTTCTGTGGGAGAAGAAAGAACTGGGGCTAAGGGAAGAGGAGCTAAGAATGAAAGGTTTTAGCGCCCGATTGTGGGGCTTGGTCACATAATGGAGAAAAAGCTGGGGGCTAAGCCAGAAGAGGCTAAAAAACCCAAAACTTTAATATGAGAGAAAAAGGCCTAAAATGAGGCTTTTTGGGGTGTTTTTAAGGTTCCAATAGGAAAAATAGTATGGTTTAAACCATAAAAATGATTTTTTATGAGTTTAACAGGCATTTTTGAAGGTTTTTTAGGAGAATGAAGGGTAACTGAGAAGAAGAAGATGGGATTTTCAAAGGGAAATGAAGGATAAATAAGGGCAAACAATGAGTGACATAGGTTTAGAAAAATGATGGAAAATGGCCTAAAACCAGTCTTTTTGGATATCAGCATGGTTTCTTGGTGGATTTCTTCAATGAAACAGCAGTGAAGATTACTTTTTGAGTTTAGGCAGCATCAGAAGGCTTCAAGAATGAGAAATTTTTTATGAAAATAATCTCTTGAAGGCTCAAGACCTGTTTTAGCCATCATTGTCCATTACAAAAATTTACTGATGGCTAACAACTTCTTCGACTTGGCAGTAGTGAACTCCAAATCAAACCCTTGGAGGATGAAAACCCACTTCTAGTACTTGCCCCCTAGCAATTGACGAGTCAATATGTAATTCATAGGGTTGCAATTAGAAATCATAGTCACTGTACGCAACAGAATATAGTGATGAAAACGTTGAAAAACTTAAACAATAGCCAACGCCAACTTCTCGACATGTGCATATCGTGTCTCAGTATCAAGAAGGTTACGAGACAAATAATAAATTACTTGTTCATCACCATCATCATCGTCTTGTACCAAAACCATGGCAATCGTGCTAAACGCGGCGGCCAAATAGAGCGAGTAATCACAATGATAATTTGGGGGATGAAATAGAGGAGCATTGACGAGCAATGTCTTCAGTGCATTGAAGGACTTTTAGGTGATCTCATCCAAGAGGAATGGGACGCCTTGCTTCAGTAATCGTGTAAATCCTTTGGCCACTTTAGCATAGTTAGGTATAAAATGGCGTAGGAAGTTAGCTTTACCCTGTAGACTCTGCAGCTGATGTAAGGAGGAAGGAGAGGGGAGATTAATGATAGCTTCAACTTTGAGTGGATCGAGATGAATCTCGTCTTTGGAAATGATAAACCCTAAGAGTCTACTAGAGTCAACACTAGAAAATGCACTTATGCAGATTGATCCAGATGTTATAGCGTCGACAGCGAAGAAAAATTTGACGGAGATAATCAGGATGGTATTTACGCTTAGCCGAATGAGCTAGAAGGTCATCTATATAAGGCTGAAAAATGCCCTTGATATCATGAAAATCATATGATATTTCTCACTGAAATGTAGCCCCGACATTTTTAAGACCGAAAGGGAGCTTTTTACAAGAGAAAGTACCCCAAGGACAGATAAAGGTGGTCTTATGTTGATCAGTCGGAAGAATGTTAATCTGGTTATACCCAAAAAACCCATCCATAAGGGAAAAAATCTCACACCCAGCACAGTCATCAATGATTTGATCAATAAAAGGAGTAGGATAATTATCCTTAGGGCAAGCACGGTTGATGTCACGGTAATCAACACAGACACGAATGGTACCCTATTTATTATCTATAGGAGCAATATTGGAAACCCATTCTGTCAATGGAATCGGATAGATAAAACCATCTTTAAGAATTTTTTTAGCTTCTCCCTTAATAGTGGCAGCCTTTCTAGGGTGCACAGGACAAAGACGCTGACGAACAGGCTTCGCACCAAGATAGGTAGGAATCTCATGCACCACTATAATTGGATAG
Source organism: Pinus albicaulis (assembly GCA_034641835.2). Taxonomy (NCBI): domain Eukaryota; kingdom Viridiplantae; phylum Streptophyta; class Pinopsida; order Pinales; family Pinaceae; genus Pinus; species Pinus albicaulis. Next base: position 1,389,508,532 of record CM076572.1, on the reverse strand, counting down.
ATGTTTGGAATCTCTTCATAATAGAATGCAAATACATCGTGAAACTCGTGGAAGAGACTAGTATAGACCTTAATATCATTGGGAGAATAGGTCACCCCAATATGGGTGTTCTCAACAACCCTCGATTTAACAGAGATGTCGATAGGTATATTCTGTGTAATGTTACTCAAGTTACCTTCTGGAAAGACTTTGTGTGTCAGGATAGGTGTTTGAAGTGGAGGAGAAGGAAACTGAGAAGCAAACCTCTCGAGACACGTAGACATGGCCCCAAGGCCAGGCATGAACAAGGAACGATGATGTCTATCGTCCCAAGGGGGATCCTCAAGAGACATAGTTTCCACGATGGCCTCATCGAAGGGAAATATCTCTCTCAAGGGATCAGGCGAATCCGAATTGCTGAGCCAAGAGGATTGAGGATAAGTATCAAGAGACATTCCCAAAGGATTAAGATTAGGAGGCAGAGGATCCGAAGCCAAAATAAGTTCACAATAATCAATCTCGATCGGACTTAACAACATCGAATCTCCAAATGAATCAATCTACTCAGGTGAAAGGATGATCCACAGATTGTTATACCTGGAGATCATATTAACTTGAGATCGAAGGCCAATGATGTGGACCTGTCATCGAATGCGAATAACTTGCCATTGAAGCTTGCAAGCTCCAAGGTACCGGAAGGGAGTCTCTAGATCAACTTCCTGGATAATGAGCTGAAGTCGACAGGAAGTGACCTGGTCAAAGGAGGGCCATAATTTTTCCCACATCATCGACATGAGGTAGAGGAATATGATGATAGTGAATCAGGACCAAAAAGATAATCAGAGGGAGGTTGAAAACTACAAATGGAAGCTTCTCTTGAACATATCAGTGACATGACTCCGAATGTGGCAGTATTTGACATCAAGGGATCTGAGGTCATGATGACGTGGCAAAGAACAGATGAGAGGTCAAAACAGATTACCCAAACCCATGGAGACAAAAATGATGAAATGAGATGTCCCCAACCCGACACGAATGCAGATGAGTGCCATGTTCAAGAGCGACATACTGCCGACACAACTGAGAACTGGTTCCATTTTCCCCCACCATTGCTAGCGAGTACCCCAATTATTTTTGGAAAACAAGCTTGAAGGGGATAGCATATTCTTGTCATGTAATTTTTTCCTTCGGAAAAATCCATCCTAGTACATTCTACGAGCCCTAAGAAGGAGGAACTAGGTAACGTCATGGTGACAGTTTTTGATGTCATTTAGGTTTTAACGAGTCTGACAAAGGAATAAATCAGCATCTTTTCATGTTTAGAGAGTTTGAAAAGAAGTAGAAAAGAAAACTCCAACAGTCCCTTTTCGTAGGTAGTCTCATAGATTTGAAAAGGTAGAAAAATGTTTTTGAGAGAACCTCTTAGTCACGATAGGCTAAGGTATACCTTTTTCGTAAATAATCTATGCCAGCCCGAAAAAGGGGTAAACGTACACTGGGTAGATATCATTTCACATCCATTTAACGAGTTCAAAACGACAAGAGTCTCGACAATATTTTCAATTTTCGAGAGTCATAAAAGAGCTGAAAGATGACTCCAATAGTGACATTTTCGTGTTTTTACCGAGTCTGAAAAAGTATAAAATACAACTCATTAATTCATCGTCGTCACGTCGAATACCTGTCGCTGCACAAGAGACGCGTGTAAAACCCATTTCTCAAAATAACATAGCGAAATAATCGAAAAATACACTTTAAAACCTAATTAGGGTTCTGAAAAGTTATAAAATTCCAAATATGGTAAAAAAATAAATTAATTTTCACTTTTACCTCTTGTGAGAAATTTGTTAACGCTTTTCACTGTGATTTTGCGGCGCTGACAGTGGAAAATATGGAAGACCAATCTCGAATCCATCGGTTGCGGGTAATGAAAGCACTATCAAAATGTAGGGAAGGATGTGATTTTGTGGCCTTTTCAGCCTCCTCGAGATTCAAACACCAGCAGAGAATGGAATCAACTCCGAGGCAATAGAGTGTATCTCTGACTATGCAATAGGGTTGCGATTGATGACGGATGCGTTGGCGAGCATCCTTCGTCAAGTCAGATCGGAAGGTGGAAGTCTGAAGATATACGATGATATCAGCATACCAAGGATCGAGGGTCCTAATCAGAAAAAGCGTGTCATCTGGAATGCGTTCCTCAGAACTAGACGGAGTGGATTCAGAAGGGAGAGAGCAGATCAAACCGAAAAAGACCAATTACTTCTTCGACTTTGCAGTAGTGAACTCCAAATCGAACTCTTGGAGGATGAAAATCCACTTCGAGTACTTACCCCCTAGATTCATAGTGTTGCAATCAAAAATCACAGTCACCGTACGTAACAAAATATAGTGACGAAAACATTGAACAGCTTGAACAGTAGCCAACGCCAACTTCTCGACATGTGCATGTCGCGTCTAAGTATAGAGAAGGTTACGAGACAAATAGTAAATGACATGTTCATCACCATCATCATTTTCTTGTACCAAAACCATGGAAATCGTGCTAAACGCGACGGCCAAATAGAGAGATTAATTGCGATGATAATTTGGGGGATGCAACAGAAGAGCATTGACGAGCAATGTCTTCAATGCATCGAAGGACTTTTTGGCGATCTCATCCCAGAGGAACGGGAAGCCTTGGTTTAGTAATCACGTAAATCCTTTGGCCACTTCGGCATAGTTAGGTATAAAACGGCGTAGGAAGTTAGCTTTTCCCTGCAGACTCTGCAGCTGATGTAAGGAGGAAGGAGAGGGGAGATTTTCGATAGCTTCAACTTTGAGTGGACCGAGACAAATCCCTTCTTTGGAAACGATAAACCCTAAGAGTCTACCGGAGTCAATGCAGAAAATGCACTTATGCAGATTGAGCCGGATATTATAGCGTTGACAACGAAGAAAAATCTGACCGAGATGATTAGGATGGTCTTTACGCTTAGCCAAATAAGCCGAAAGTTCATCCATATACGGTTGAAAAATGCACTTGATATCATGAAAATCATATGAAATTTCTCACTGAAATGTAGCCCCAACATATTTAAGACCGAAAGGGATCTTTTTATAAGTGAAAGTACCCCAAGGACAGATAAAGGCAGTCTTATGTTGATTAGCCGGAAGAATGTTACTCTGGTTATACCAAGAAAACCCATCCATAAGGGAAAAAATCTCACTCCCGGCACACTCATCAATGATTTGATCAATAAAAGGAGTAGGATAATTATCCTTAGGGAAAGCACGGTTGATGTCATGGTAATCAACACAGACACGAATGGTACCCTGTTTCTTATCTACAGGAACAATATTGGAAACTCATTTTGTTAAGGGAATTGGATAGATAAAACCAGCTTTAAGAAGTTTTTCAACTTCTCCCTTAATAGCGGCAGCCCTTCTAGGGTGCACAAGATAAAGACGCTGACGAATAGGCTTCGCACTAGGATAGGTAGGAATCTCATGTACCACTATACTTGGATCGATGTCGGACATCTCTTCATAATACCATGCAAATATGTCACGAAAATTGCAGAAGAGACTAATATAGACCTGAATCTCATCGAGAGAATAGGTCACCCCAATATGGATGTTCTCGACAACCCTCGATTTAACGGAGATGTCAATAGGCATGGTCTTAGTAATTTTACTCAAGTTACCTTCCGCAAATACTTCATGTGTCAAGATAGATGTTTGAAGCGGAGGAGAAGGAAACTGAGAAGCAAACCTCTCGAGACACGTAGACATGGCCCTAAGGCCAGGCATGAACAAGGAACGATGATGAATATCATCCCAAGGGGGATCCTCAAGAGACATAGTTTCCATGATGGCCTCATCGAAGGGAAATATCTCTCTCAAGGGATCGAACGAATCTGAATCGCCAAGCCAAGGGGATTGAGAATAAGTATCAAGAGACATACCCAAAGGAGCATGATCAGGAGGTGAAGCATCCGAAGACAAAATAAGTTCACAATAATCAATCTCAATTAGACTTAAGGGAATCGAATCTCCAAATGAATCAATATGCTCAGGTGAAGGGATGATCTACAGATCGTCAGACCTGGAGATCATATTAACATGAACAGTGTTGGGTGCAGGAAGAGGAAAAATACCCATGAGGGTAGGATTTTTGAAGAAACCCAGCCCTACACTCTTGTAAGGCGTAGGAATTTGATCTATGTATGGAATGTTTCTCTCGTAAGATGAATAAGTCAAGAAATACAACTAATCGACAGTAACGATCTTTCCTTCATGCGGAAATTGAAAAACACGAAAGAGACTGGACGAAATGCACAACATGGTGTGAGTCCAACTGCAACTGAGGAGAAGATTGTAATTGAGCTTGGCATCAACTACTTCAACCTCGACTTTGATTTTTTTCCCTTCTAGAGTGATCGGAAAACTAGCGAGAACACCAAGAGGTTTAGATTCTCTTCTATCAAACACTTCTCGAGAATTTGATAATAAATTAAGAACTGGAGAACCAATAGCTTTCCAGTAGGCATATGACATGACGCATGTAGACGCACCCTCATCCATGACCGCTAGATGGATACTCATTCCGTTAATCCCAACTTGGATGATGAGCGAAAGCTGGTGAGGGAGACATGGGACAAAATTCTCCAAGTCGAAAGTGATAAGGCTCGAATCAGTAGGATCAACCCCACCGATGGCAGATAGAAAAGTCTTTCGTTAAGAAGGACAAATCTAAAGTACTTCTAATGCAGACATAGCAAATGGATCCTGAGCCAAATCCTCAAAAATACTGTAATGTTGAGCAGCATGGGTGTTAGGATTGTAAGAAGACTTACGGAGTACACCTTTGGAAGGTGGCCGCACAACGAGCTCATTACTGGGCCTTTCAATCTGAAAAGGGCTAGAAGTAGGCAGAGGAGGAGGACCATCAGTGATCTCTTTCCTCGCTGCCTGACACGGTTTAGTATAATCTTTCGACCGAGTAGCTATGGAAATGGATGCAGGACCGTTCATCATGTTAACCTGAGAGCCAAATGGGGTAGAGAACTAAGGTTTCTCTACCAACTGATTCTGTTGTGATGGAAATGGTTCTTTGAGAACAGCCGGAGTTCCCTGGGTGCCTTTGAGCAATCAACTCACTTCAGCCCGTCGAGGAAAATCCTTGGTGTAGTGCTCTTCATCAAAAATCAAGCAAGGATACTTCGGTTTACGATATTAACCATCATCAGCACGATATTTCTAAGAATCATGTTTCGGGGTATTGTCTTTGGCCTTACCTTTACCCTTGCAAGATTTATCCACTAGATTGGCCTGTACGGCATTCACTTCCGTGGTTTTACCAGAATTCGGGGTTGGATGAGAAGGAGTATCATTGGAAGGAGTAGATTTTTTCTTCCCAAGATTTGGAGGAGAAGAATTCTAAGAATTCTGGGACACAGAACCGATGATACCGTTGACAGATGGCGTCTTCGGTGCTGTAGAAGTTCTAGGTCTAGGAGCATCAGGCAAGAGATCGTACAACGTGTCGGACTGAGAGTACAGAAGATCAAGGTACTGGGCATGAGCAATGGCTTGTTCCTTAGTGACGCATGCCCCCATAGCAATGTCCTTAGCAATCGAAGCAACGAAGTAGGTATAAAACCAATCAGTTAGAAGTTGATTAGGAATTTCAAACTTGATCAAGCGACAAAGATGCGTCCTTTCATGAATATGATGAGAGATATGAGTAGCTCGATCTTGTTTCAAGGATGTGAGGAGGTGCATCCCAGTTTCATACTGAACTGGTAACTTAAAAACACCATGACTAAAGAATTGAAATCTTGGAAGATACCACGAGATAATTTGATGTACCAATTGGCAGCGGTACCAGTAAGATTCCGTTGGAAAAGAAGGATTCGGATAGAATCGTCAACCCAAGAGTTAGAGGAACACCATAGTTGATATTTCATAACATGCACTTGGGGGTCTTCTACGGACTTGCCCTCAAACTTGGGACAGTCACTAGGAATTTTGGTTGGAACTGGAGTCCAATACGGGTTATGAAGGATCGGATTGTTTGTCAACTTTGACACATCAGGTAGTTCCAACATTGTCAGGAAAGAAAATTGAGGATTAAAAGGCGTTGCAGGTCATTGATAAAGACCATTATTAGCATTCCACCCAGGTTGAGAGAAATTATGCCCCCATATGTTTTGTCCCGGAGGATTCTGTCCATAGGGGTTATAAGCTTAATAGTTTTGCCCATACGAGGGTTGAGGACTAGGATATTTATTCTGATCATACCACTGAGGTCCTTGTTGAGAAGCATATGGATTTTGATGCAAAATGTAAGAATTTCCTTGAGGTGGATTATACACCATCTGGTATTTACCATGAGGATAATAAGTGAAACCTTGGGGCACACTATATACCATCTGAGATTAACCTTGAGGAGGGTAAGTAGCGCCTTGAGGTTGAGCAGGTTGTCCCTGTGGAGCAGGTTGAGCAGATTTTCCCTCTGGAGTAGGTTGAGCATGTTGTCCCTGCAGAACAGGTTGAACCGGCAACTGAGGTTTGACAGGTTGTCCCTACGGGGCAGGTTGAACTGGATACTAAGGTTGGGTAGGCTATCCCTGTAGGGAAGGTTAGCTCTGATGCTGAGGGCCACTGGGTTTCCCTTGTGGAAGAGGTTGATCCAATGGTTGGGATGGGCCAGGTTGCCCCTGAAAACTAGGTTGACCCAGCGCACGACCGTAGGGTTGTCCTTGTTGCACAGGAGTTTAACCTTGCTGAATGTAAGGCTTTTTCTGTTGCACAAAAGGTTATCCCTGTGGTGGATATATTTTCCCCCCGGGAACATAATATGGTCCTTGTTGGAATTGAGGTTGACCAGAAGGACCATTGGGTTGTCCTTGTATGGCCGAAGGTTGTCCCCATAAGGTTTGTCCTTATGGATCATAAGGTTATCCCTGTGGACCAAAGGGTTGTCCCTGTTGGACCGAAGGTTGCCCCTGTAAGGGTTTTCCTTGTAGGCCCGAGGTTTTTCCTTGTAAGGATGGTCCTTGATGGTAAACAGACTGATAGGGATCAGCCAGAGGAAAATAGACGAGTTGATTGGGGTCAATCGGAAGAAAATATACGGGATTACAGTATGCATCATAATGATGTGGAGGATTTCCAAGAGCTTATGGCTATTGAGAACCCTGAGTTGTGGAATTATACTGCTGAGTGTCCGGAGAGGGAGCATATTGTCGCTGAATATCCAACAGATAGTAATCAAATGTATAAGTATAAACCATAGGTGCAGTAGAAGTAGACGGGGTTTCCACAGTGTGGGACTGCGATCCACTCATAGTGGACCTAATAGGCATCGTAGGATTGATAAAGATAGACCTACGAACAACAGCAGACCCAAACGACAAAGTCATACTAAAAACTAGTGCAAATGAAGCCACACAAACGATGGGTCAGACCGGGACAGATGTAACAATAGCCGACGAGATGGGTGTCAAAGGCGACATTCCTAATGTAGGAAACCCGAGCTTCCTGTGGGAACCACTGTGCTGGACTGTGTCATGGATGCAACACCAGATATAATCTGACCCAAAGTATGATAACATGGTGGAAGAGACATCGATTAAGGGGAAGGTTGATTGGAGACATACGGTAAATCTTTTGGGAAGAGTTGATACTCTCCAGTAGAAACATGAAGCTCTTCACTTCCAACAAGACTCGAAGAATCCATATCTGAAGAGGTCGTAAGATAGTCGAAAAGAAGATGGGGACTAGGAGGTAAATCAATGGCTAATAATGGTGATCCAGAAGTAATCTTGAGGGAATTCTTCCTCCCTCCCAAAACCATACCAAGCACCCTGAGGTGGCCAATTGAAATCAACTGACCCTTCAGGAGGAGACCGGGTAGCGAGAGGCAAGATATTCAAGAGGATGGGTTGCGAAAACTCAACAGACCTAGTGGACTGAGGTGTTTCTGAAGAAAATTCAGGAAAAGGATTACCACTAGGAGGTAGTGAAGAGGACGACAAAACTAGTGGTTCTACCACTGTGACAATGTTTCAAAATAGGAAAGAAACGAGATAGCCTATTCAAGGCTTCAAGATAAAACACTAAGGAACTACTAAAAACAAGCCAAGCAAAAAATTTAACGGGCATGTGATCGTAGGCAGTTAATTTTATGACATTGAAACAAAACTTTGTTGTTTCATGTTTTAAGAGTTGAGAAATAGGCAAAAGATCAATCTAGTCACTTTCAGATTGAATGAGCATGAAAGGACAAGTGCTCGATGATCTTTTCACTTTTAGAGAGTCACGAAAAAGACCAAATTGACTACTCAGATAATTTGCTTGCTTCTCTTGTCATAATAGTTTTATATGCTACACATTGAATAGCTTTATGACCAAAATTGTGACATGAGAAACATTGCCCATTGAAGAAGAAATTTTTGTGATCATAAGATCTTCTATATGAATTTATCTGTTGATTGGTGTTTCTTTGAAAGACATTCCTGTTAGTGTTTCTTGAATTGAAATGATCATGCTTTACCTGTAAAGATTCTTTGTTCCCTTGCTGAGTGGCAGCATGTTGTAAACCAGCTGTAACTATTTTTAGATAATTTGGTGCTGATGCCTGAGAAGATTCTCCAATATATCCAAGACCTGTCTTTATGAGAGGAGAACGTTGTACCTTGATAATATCATCTAAGGTTTCAGACCCTTTAGCAAATCTAAGATTTAGAGTCTTTACTTTCCCAAGTTATTTTCTTAGATCTACTACTTCACATTCTAATTTCTCATTGTGTTTCTCTTTATCTTCAAGCTGATTTTTCAGAGTTTCTATGATTATTTTGCTCTCTTCTAAGAAAATTTTGAGTTTATTGTTTTCATTAAGAAAATCACTGTCTTCTAGAGCGTCCACAAAAGTATCCTCTTCTTCTCTAGATCCTTTTTCAAATGCCATGAGAAGTCTCAGATCTTGTTCACATTCTTCCTCACTATCAGATGACCCATCACTATCTTCATGAGTATAGTAACTCTTTTTAGAGCTAAAATGATTCTTATTCCTTCTTGCTACTTCCTTCCCCTTTTTATGTGTTTCTTTATAAGGACACTTCGCAGGATCATGACCAACTCTTCCACAATCAAAACATCTGGAAGGGAGCTTCAACCCCCTGAACATAACACCAGTTTCTACTGGCAGAAAAAATCTACTTCCAAAATGAAGACTTCAACCCTCAGACTCACCGGATTCATATGTTTTCTTCAGCAGTCATGCGCTAGCTCTTCATTGTTTCTTTGTCCGTCGTTCAAGACCAGAGGTTCATTCAGATTTTTCAGTTAAGAACAGAGTTCCCCCATCCATACATTCCTTCAATAGCTTCATTCATTCATCACCCTTATGCATGCACATGTTAGTCGATATAATCATCATATTTACAGGTGCACCCTTGATTCAGATATATCAGGGGTTTATTCATAAAGATATCTCCAAAGGAGATTCGTTTTCTTATCAATCCCTTCACCCACGCGCATTCTTCATAATTCTCAATCCTTTATATAGTTTTCGTCCTTATTAAAAACCATGGGTCAAAACTAATGGTATTCCTAGACGGTATTACCCTTACGTACCTCTATGATTTCTTTTAATTTATTTATCAATTTAAAGAAATTGATAAATAAATATATTTATAAAGTTTTAACCCTTCGGACATTATAAAACATCCAATGCTTTCAAACAAATTAACCTTTGACCCCCAGGGCCCCCAATTATAGTCAGAAGACCAATCAAATTCCGCTGCATATGTCATCATTACGTCACTACGGGGGTTCTTGTGGTACGGAAGAAAATTTTTGGCTGGTTCCCCCGTACTTAATCTCCACCGTCGATTTTCGGTCAATGCTTGATTGCTTGTTCAACTACGGGGGTACCCCTTCTGAATTTTTAAATCTTTATACTGCCCCCGTAATATTATTTTTAATTAAAAATTCAATGAACTTTTAATCCGGGCTTTATATATAAATCCAATGCTTTCGAATAGTTTAATATTAATAAAAATTTGACCCCTGGCCCACATATGCGCCCCTCCATACCAAACTAAACTTCGTGCAGGTCCATTGCCCGATCACCGTTGGATCGCGAGCCTCCAAGATCGACGGATTTCGCTTGGGCAATTTGCATGGGCAATAACGTATGCTGGAACATCGTACTGTGTTAATCTTCGCACACCTTTTTTACCCTTCGCGCATCTTCCAAAAATAATGATCGTCCGATGACTCCCTTTCAGATCGACGACGTACAAGCAATTTCGCTAGCCATCCTGGGTCGATTGTTAACGTGCGAAGGACTATCATTATCGTGCGCTTGGCGGTTTTGCAGAGACGTGTGTCAACATCTGTATGGAATCGTTGCCAATCCACGAAATACCACGTATCAACGAAAGGTGGTGCGGAATAACCCATGGTTTCGCTCCAACCCGCCGTCACTGTTCCTCTCGGTCACGGTTCCATCTAAGCACATGGTTCCCTCAAACTTATTGTTTAAATGATTAAAAACCCCGCTTCAGTGTTTTCTTTATATAATTGATTTATTCATGCTCCAGGTTCTATTACATAGACAACGCCGAGACTCGTAGACCTTCCATACCTACACAGAGGCAGAGGCGTATAATTCCACTGTCGATCGTATTGGTTCCTCGAACAACTTACTGAACTAGAGCACCATTAATCCCTCCATTATGCAGATTTACTTCACTGTGCCGTGACCTTAGCAACCTGATATCGTATACAACTTCACGAATCTCCTCCTTCCACAGAAGCGAGATGGTCTGAGCATCACTCTCATGCTTTTCACAATTCAAGTTGTCTATACGGGCATAATCCCAACTGTCAATAACACATGATTTCACCAATGTCCACAAAGACTCAAATATTCTGCTAAATATATAAGTCATGGAGAGTTTAGAACCAATCCCTCATCACCATATACGAATGAATAAGAGTTTCACTCATTCTTCTCAATTTTCCTCTGTCTCTGGACAACTCTGCTTCAATTCCCTGCTTATCTCTGTAAATGCATTCTTCCTTTGTTCTTTGCTGTTGATCATTGTTTTCTGCAACTTTGTTGTTCTTATTTGTTGCCCATGCCTTTTCCAATTCCTTTGCCATCAATGACAATATTCCAACAATCTCCCCCTTTAGCATTGATGGCAATACTCTTCCTTTGATGACTTGATAGACACCCTTTGTTGCGTTTCCTCCCCCTTTTACATCAATGGCAAAGAATTTGATAAAGAACGGTTGAACCGACAGTCCCATGCTCCCCCTGAGATCATGCTGCATCTTAAAACATAATATGACCAACAATTCATCCTTTTCACACGACCAATGCTCCCCCTAAGCCTGTGCATTCAGAGATGCCCAACAGCTCCTCACAACCAGTTTAGTCATCTGTAATTAAGTCGACCGGATCCTCTGCATGGAAAAGACTACTCCCAGTTTCTTTCTGAGATATTCGAATGCTTCCCTGGGTAGAGGTTTGGTAAATATATGAGCAACTTGTTCTTTGGAGGAAATATATTCTAATTTCACCTTTTTCTCAAGCACTTGTTCTCGTAAGAAGTGATACTTGATGGGAATGTGCTTGGTCTTGGAATGCATAACAGGATTCTTTGAGATACTGATGGCACTTGTATTATCACACATAATGGAGATAGGAGGTGAACATTTGATTTGAAAATCTTGTAGGGTTTGCATCATCCAAATAAGTTGAGTGCAACATGATGCCGCAACCACATATTCCGCTTCTGCTGTAGATAAGGCAATGGAGCTTTGCTTCTTGCTGAACCAAGATACTAACCGGGGCCCCATAAAGAATGCACCACCACTAGTGCTTTTTCGATCATCAACACTTCCAGCCCAATCTGCATCAGTGTATGCATGAAGAGTAAGATCAAATTTCTTGGATACCATAGTCCAAAGTCTTGAAGTCTTTGTAGATATTTGAACATTCTTTCACAGCTCTCGAATACCCAACTTTTTTTGGATTAGCTTGAATCGTCCAACAACACCCAACAATCCCAATCGTATGCAGGATGTCCGGGTCTTGTCCCGTGTTGGTTTTCGAACATCCCTCTCGTGGCTTTCTTGCCCGAGGGCAGACAAGAAGATTAGCTATGCTGTTCACAAAGATGGCATCATATTAACTTGAAATAACTTGAAGGAATACAATAGAGAATTACCTCTTTGACAGTCTTGGAGTCCCTTGGAGAGCGTTGCACAGCGAAGCAAGAGTCCTTCTTCACTGGCTCCAAATCTTAGTCCTGCAATCAGTCAAAGCACCTGCGTAATTTCTAACATAACATGTATCCTATCAATTAAATCAATACACAATAAACATCTAGATTATACACATCTGAGCCATTCATATCATACTATGTAAATGTTCAAATAATAATGACAATATTAAGCATTGAATGGACAAAACAAACACAGTTCTATTGATTTTGAAAGGAGGATTACAGCCGTCGGTTGTACCAAGCCCTCCTCAGTCTCCCAATCTCTCTTATCTCTCAAGTGAAGAAGTCCAAGTCAACAAGCTCTCTAGGAACCTCTTTGACTCTTGGCCTTCACAATGTAACACTATTATCTATTCCACAAGTATACAAGAACCTTGAGCAATCCTTCGACCTTCAATTAAGAGCCTTCAGCTCCTTCTTATAGGAGAGGGAGAAGGCCATTGTTGCCCTTCTCTTTCCACTAGTTTGGAATGGAAAAAACTTAGATGTTTCTTTGATCTCTATGTGTTTTCCTCCTTTGGAGTTCATTCTTCTATGGCAATGACCAATAATGAACTGGTGCTTCTGCAGTTTCCTTTGTGAACTGACTCCTTTGTGAGGGAAATTCGGAGATTCAAATCATTCTCCACGCTCTTTTCCCAATTCAAACTTAAAACATGGGTAACGCTTCCCTCCAGTGTAAACAGAGCGTTTCCCTAGCCACTGACGCGGCCAATACACTGATTGCCTGCGTTATAACGCTCTTGTTCTGTTCTATATAGGCGTTACCCTGGCAGAAATAGGTTTAATTCAGGTCTTTGTACTTCTTCCATATTTGTCTTCCCCTCTGAGTTCATGAGGAGGTATTTTGACCTGTAACAGATGCCCCCTAAAGTGTGAGGTCAGAGACGAAGACGATGGCTGAAATACTTTATAACTTGTAGAGATAGAGAGATTGAAAGACTGAGGAAAACCTGAAACAACAACATATGTCAGAAAATATAATATTTGCCTTGAGTCGGGCATTTCCCATGCTCAGTAGCTTAAACAACATGATTTCTCTAGAATAGAGATATGAAGAATCTTTCCACCAATAGGCACAATGTGGAAGTGTCTGTCATAACAGGATCAGGCTGAAGAAGTTGTCTCCATAAACAATATCGCAACTTGGGGAAGGAAACACAACTTTAATGATGTAGCCTTTGCCCCAAGGTCTTGACCGCCGATTTACTTAAACTGCATATTTCTCAACATGTGAATGAAGGAGTTGTTGTCGAACATGTGAGAAATCGTCTTATTACCAGTCAATAATGAAAACTGTTAACAGACGCGAAGGTGGCCACCGATAATGATGATGGTTCCTAAGATGCCCAGTACAATCTAGCGAGTGTGAATAAAAGGAGTTGAAGTCGAACACTCGTAGAATCATTCGACCAGGAGCCAATGATGAAGACCCCTGATCAAACACAAGACTACCTGCCACTGATGTCTGCAAGTATCCGGGTACTGATGTGTTTCTGGATCAACTTCCTAGATAAGGTGTTGAAGTCAATAGGAAGTGATCTGTTGAAAGGTAGGCACTGAGGCGTCCTACATCAGTCAACATAAAACGTAAACCAACTGATTTCCTTTATGATTTTAGATAATGAAGAGTAAATGGGGAAGTCAGACGACAAATGATTTCTGGCATAGTGAGTGGTTTGGTTGATAACAGGAGCAGTAGATAACGAGATCTGCTTGAACAATAGAAGGCACTCTAGCAGGGTACTAGGCAGCTGAGGCTTAATGAACACCAAAGAGTGTGTTAGAATTTTACCGGTGCAGGGACACTGGGAAATGAAGGCTAATACTCATAGATGGTAGGGTTCTGCTGGCTGTGAAAGAATTTTCTGGGAAGTGCCATGTTCAAGAATTTTGCTACCAAATCGACCTTTTTTGAAATGTAACAGAGGTAGTATCCATTTTGTCCAAATTTTTCCCCGTCTGATTAAGTTTAACGAGTCCAGACGAGTAAACTCGGTGAATTTTTCATGTTTAAAGAGTCTGAAAAATGTCAAGAAAGACAACTCTGTTTCCCATCTGATTAGGTTTAACGAGTCCAGATGAGCAAACTCGGTGAATTTTTCATGTTTAAAGAGTCTGAAAAATGTCAGGAAAGACAACTCTGTCCGCATCTGATTAAGTTTAACGAGTCCAGATGAGCAAGCTCGGTGAATTTTTCATGTTTAGAGAGTCTGAAAAATATCGTAAAAGACGACTCCATTGGGGTACCTTTGTCATGTCTTGATAACCGGGCACGGCAAAGGGATAATAGTAAGCCTGAAATAGTTCATTTTCTGTAAGTTAGTCCATCGAATCCGGAAAGGTGAGAAAGCTATGTTCGATAGACGTCTACCTCATTTTGTTATGAGTACGAGGAGACGGAGTAAACTCAATACTTTTTGTGAAATTTTAACGAGTCCAACAAAGAAAACTCGATACCTCCATGAAATTTTAACGAGTCACGCGGAGAAAACTCGGTTACTTTTTTTGTTTAAAGAGCTTTGAAAAAGAGGAAAAGAATGGCTCCTTGTTCTCTGTCTTGGTAGTTTAACGAGCCTGACAAAGGTGACTCGGGATTTTTTCAGTTTTATGAGAGAGAAAAAGATTCCTAAAAAGAATGCTCAGTACTTCTCCATATTTTTAACGAGTCTGAAGAAGAAAACTCTAGGTTTTTCGGATTAACGAGCAAGAAAAAGACCTACAAAAAGAACGCTCGGTATCAACTTCGTGTAATTTTAACGAGTCCAAAGAAGGGAACTCGAGGTTTTTCGGATTAGCGAGCAAAAAAAATACCGTAAAAAGAATGCTCGGTAAAACATGAGTATTTCTGCTCATAAATCTTGATCCCTTATTAGAACATCAGTACCAAATCTCGAGAGTTGCGACACATGCGCAGCAAGAAATCACGACTTTGCTGACTACCTTAAGAGAGTCATGCCCCAGAATTTGCTATAAGAAGGTCAGAAGACTTTCATTTTCACTGTTTTGAGTGTTGTGAAGAAGCTCTGGGGTGAAAAAGGGGTGAAAATTTCAACTGACGATTACGGTCAATCCGGGCAACAGTTTTCTATTCCGCGAGATCCAGGTAAGAGCTAGAACCTCCTGCTATCATTTAATTGTCATTTTGTTGGTTTTTGCTGGTTCAAAATTAGGAAATTTTGAGGCCCTAGAAAAATATTTGTGCCTAATGCGGGTCAGGAGTACAATAGGCGCGTTAAACGCACAACCCGTGAAGGGGTTCCACGTTAGAACGCTCTGTTTTGTACTAGAGCCAACGTTAGGTGCACCGTGTTTTATAAAAACTCAATTTTTCCAATTTTGAAGTGGTCCAGGCAAGTTTTAATCGGTTGAAAATCTTGCATTTGTAGGTGTTCAGCTGTTAATCATGAGCATCTGGCGAGAGAGAGAACATGAGCGGGAAGAAAGAGAGATGGTGACAGATGAGGCAAGCTTAATGGCTCTCCGGAGGTGCAGATTGCTCAAGTATGCCTGTTTAGAACTGATGAGGGGTCAAGAGGACCTCCTGAGGTGGCTGATCCAGCAGTGGGACGAACGGCATCATGTCTTTCGGATTGGGGGCAATGAGCTCGCAATTGAAAAGGATGATGTGTACTTTTTGACTGGTTTATCATGTCGTGGGGCGAGGCCCAATTTGACGGGGTCCAGAGCTGACCCTCGTTCCACTACTGATCTAATCCATGTGCACTTCATACGTGGCACCCAGGCTGTGAGTAACCAGATACCTATTGCACAGGTGACTTTGAGACCACTGCGGTCTATACTATGGATGATTGTTCGCTTGGAAGGTGCCAAGAATCAGCATGTGGCCACCAAGGCTCAGATGCTCCTAGCCTTGGATTACATGCAGCCTCAGGTTTTCGACTGGTGTGACGGAGTTGTCCATCGGGTCTGAGCGGAACTTACTGCATGTAAGACCCGTACCCAGAGAGAGTTTGGATACGGCACACTGATTGTTTCATTTATACTTGAGCGGATACCACTGATGAGGCCCAAGATCTCTACAGCGCTATTGGGTCCACGCGAGCCGAGGCAGGCTCGGTGGGCCACTTTGCTTCTGCGGACTAGAGAGGGTCCCGTCCGTCACTATTTTGATGACGGGTTTTTTTATTGGCTAGACTCCCAGATAATCATGATTGAGGATTATCCCTATGCAGGGATGAACTTCACAGGCGATCCGGAGTTAGTCTTGCCCCCTGGCACCCAGTGGGGGCCCGATGGTAAGAAAGAATGATCAGTGTTTTTCAAAGAAGTTTTTTGTGTTTTTATCTTTTGAATGTTTATGTAATTTTTTTTTGTTGAAAAATGGTGAAAGTTAAGTTTTGACATGAATCTTTTGCTTACTTGACATAGATGTGGCACCTGTCCGTCCAGTTGGGGCCCCTCGCTATGCACGGCGAGGACTGCAGCTACCCGGGGCTGGCGCACCAGTAGAGGATGCAGAAGCCGGCGACGATGATGATACCCAAGTTTTACATGAACTCTCCAGGAACCTGGAGGGCCACCGCTTCCTATGCGGGAGGTTCCAGTTCGTCTGCAGCGGCATACTGTAGGTTTGCCAGAGAGATACCTAGTTCCTCTGAGGAGGATAGCTAGAGCATTTGTATGCTATCATGAGCATCAGGCTTAGTTGGTGGAGTAGATGTATTAGTATCAGAGCGTGGCTTAGTGTAGCCAAATTTTGTAAAACACCCCAAGTTTTGGAAGATTTTTCTTTTTGATGTTACTATGTACTGGACATGACATATATATATGTATATATATTTTTGGTGATTTTGTGTTTTTAAATTTTTATGTATTTTTGATGTCATAAAAATATATGTACTCATGAGTAAATATTTTACAATAAATGTGACAAATTCCAATCTAACACATAATTTGCCAAAGAATCGGCTAATGTATTAAATTCTCTAGGAACGTGCTCAAATGTGATTGTTTGAAATTAACGCTCTAAAAGTCACACTCGTAAAAAATAACGTAACAACACAGGGTGGCGGACACGGTAATGATTGTTTAACTGCATAATGATGAGTTGGGAATCTAACCTGACCACTAAATCGGAGATGTCACGAGATGTTGCTTCCGTGAGGAGTTGGATCACTGACATGTACTCGACAACATTATTGGTGGCGTTACCCAGGAAGATTCCCCCAGAACCAAGAAGGTCGGACTCAAGAGTATAGAGAACCCAAGCAGCTGAAGCAATGCGTCTAGTGTGACAACTAGCACCGTCCGCATATCCGACGTATGATAATGAATGTGATGATATATATGTGAAAGAAAAAGGTTACATGAGAAAAACACCTTAAACCAAAAATAATCCAGAAGCATCAAAACAAATAGGCAAAACTTATATACATAAAATTACAAAGCATATGCCTAGTGCGAAACTAGGCAAAATACTTCTTCAGATAGAGCCCGTTGCGGGGCTCCTAGAGGGGAATTCCATTACAGTCCTGGAGTTCGTAATCTCCTTTTGAGAGGGCTTTAGTAACGATGTAAGGATCGAGCCACAATGGTTGGAGTGTTCCTGCCCCCAAGAGGTCATGTTTTTTATCATAAAGTAGAACAAGATCGCCCTCTTGGAAAGAACGAGGCTTGACAGATTTGTCGTATTGAGCTTTAACTCGGCGCTGGTGAGCTTTGAGTGCTAGTGTAGCATCTCGACGAGTTTCGTTCAAATGATCGAGTGAGAGCAAGCGCTCCTCAGTGGCGGTGGTGCCAGGCAGGAGTTCAACGGCAAGTTTGAGTGATGGGATTTCGCACTCGATTGGAAGTACTACCTCCAGGCCGAAAGCAAGTTGGAAAGGTGTGAAGCCTGTGGTAGTTTTAACTGACGTTCGGTATGCCCATAACGTGGAATACAACTTCTGATGCCATGTGGTTTTATGGTTTCCGACCAATCGATGAATCATGGTTTTGAGGACGCCATTTACGGCTTCTACTTGACCATTAGCTTGAGGATAATAAGACGAAGATTGATCTTGTCGAAAACCTAGCATGGATGTTAATTCGGTCATCATATGATTCTGAAAGTGAGATCCATGATCTGTGACAATTGATAGGGGTACGCCGAACCGACAGATTACCTGATTAAACAGGAAGAGAGCTGCGGTTTCACCATCGGCCTTAAAAGTGGGAAGGGCTTCTGCCCATTTCGTAAAATAATCGACTGCAACCACGATGTGTTTGTGTCCATTTTCCGAAGCGGGATTGCAGGTGACGAAGTCAATTCCCCATTTAGCGAAAGGACCAATGGAGATAACCGGGTGAAGGGGGGTAGGATGTGCGCACATTTTCTTTGTGAAAATTTGACATGGATGGAACTTCTGGACTGCTGCAATGCAGTCTTTAAACAAAGTGGGCCACCAGTAACCGGTGCGCAAGATTTTTTGGGCAGTAGCTATGCCCGAAAGATGACCACCACATGCCCCTGCGTGGAATTCATTCAAAACATGTTCTGCCTCATCGATAGTGAGACAACGTCGGAGAATAGTATCAACACCATGACGATATAGTGTATCGTTTAGCACGAGGTAGTGCTTTTCTTGGTGGTGGATACGACGACGGTCGTCGGACGTGAGAGTTGGGCGAAAGCGTTGATTTTGTAGGTAGACTAAGATGTCTCCATACCATGGGTCCGAAGAATCGACCAAGTAGACAGATTCATCAGGGAATGGATCATGAGCTACCTCTTTCGGGTCGATTCTGGGAAGGTCCGATAATAATTTGGCGAAGACGAGGGATTTCTTTGCTTTGGCAACCGTGAAAACCAAATCAAACTGTTGGAGGATGAAAATCCATTTTGAATATTTTCCTCCAATAATTTGTCTAGACAAGATATGTCGCATGTGATTCTCCAAAGCAATCACCATAGTCTGTCGCAGCAATATATAATGTCGGAGTCGGGTGACGGCAAAGACTACCGCCAAAGAGAGTTTTTCCACATGTGAATAACGTAATTCAGGTCCGATTAGACCTTTAGACAAATAGTATATCACATGTTCACTGTCGTCACTGTGAACTTGAACCAAAACCATTCCAAGTGAGGAAGGTGAGGCTGCCAGGTAGAGGAGAAAGTTGCGTGAGTAATCGAGGGCACTAAGTAGTGGGGCTGAAACAAGTGCATGTTTTAAAGCATCAAATGACCGTTGAGCTTGGTCATCCCACAAGTATAGTGTTCCTTTCTTCAATAATCGCATAAACCCTTTCGTCATCTCGGCATAGTTAACGATGAATCGATGTAAAAATTTTGCCTTCCCCTGCAAACGTTGGAGTTGAAGGATGGATTGTGGTGCTGGAAATTCAACAATTTCCTTAACCTTATCGGGATCAACCCTAATCCCGTGCTTGGAAACAATGAAACCTAACAGACGTCTGGACTCGACCATAAATACACATTTATGCGGATTCAAACGTATATTGTAGAATCTACACCTAGCAAAAATTTCTCTTAAATGAGCAAGGTGATCATGGCGTTTCTTGGAATGGGCCGGAAGGTCATCCAAGTAGGCCTGTACAATATGGCGAATTTCATGAAAAGCGTAGTCCATAGCCCACTGAAAAGTTGCTCCAGCATTCTTCAGACTGAATGGGAGTTTTTTATACGCAAAAGTGCCCCAAGGACAGATGAAGGCAGTTTTATGCTGGTCGTTTGTTTTAATGGAAATCTGGTTATAGCCCGAGAATCCATCCATGAAGGAGAAGGATTCGCATCCGGCACAATCGTCGAGAATTTGATAAATGAACGGCGTAGGATAATTTTCTTTGGGACAAGCGGCGTTGAGGTCACGATAATCGAAGCAAACACGAATAGTGCCTTGTTTTTTATCAACGGGAACCAGATTGGAAACCCATTCAGTTAAGGGAACGGGGTAGATGAAGCCAGCGTTTAAAAGTTTTTCTACCTCAATCTTAATGGCGGCTGCTTTGCACAAGTGAACAGGTCTGAGTCGTTGTCGAACTGGTTTAGCATTGTCATAAATCTTGATTTCGTGCTCGACGATAGAAGGATCTATGCCGGGCAGTTCATCATAAGACCAAGCAAAGACATCGCGGAATTCTTTAAAAAGAGATGTGAAGCACGCAATTTCCTCAGGATTGCAGTCGACTCCAATCTGAATATTTTCCACGATACCCGTTTTGACCGAGATATCAATGAGCATTGTCTTGGAAAGATTACCCATGTTCCCTTCTGAATCGATAGTGTGAACAGTCGTATAAGAGGAAGGAACTATCTCAGGTTGGTCAAAAGAGGGGATTTCGGTTTTTATCGCCTCCGAATCAATCATCGAAGCGCGATGGTGAAACTCTCCCCAAGGTCATTCTTCTAATGACATGATCTCTCGAATAGCTTCGTCTGTAGGCCAGACTTCATTGAGGAGATCCTTAGAGAGAAATGTGATGGGAGGGAGGTTTGTACCTGCGGTCGAAACCGTATTAGTGGAGGGTTCAGATGCTATTTGGATGGCTTGATAAGCCAACTTTGCCGGCGAAAGCGGCATCTGATCTCCATAGGAATCGATTTCTGAAGGTGCCGGGATGATCCATGGGTCGATAGAGCCATCCGAAAAGGTGGATATCATTGCAACCGTGTTTGGGATCTGCGGCGGCGGTAGAGGAAAACAACCCAGTAGGGAAGATGCCTTCAGAAGACCGGTACCGATACTGATGTAAGAGTCGGGGACACCTCCTATTAGGGGTACAGTGCTACTTGGTAAAGTGGCATAATCAGGGGTGCAAAAGGATAGCTGATCGACAGTGAATATTTTCCCATCCAATGGAAATAGGATGAGTCGGAAGACCGAAGACACGATGGCGGTCATAGCATAAGACCAACTGCAACCAAGCAATAGATTATAGTCGAGATGGCGCTCGACGACTTCAATATCCACGTTTACCATTTTCCCACCCAAAGTGACGGGAAAGCTAGCAAGGTATCCTTTTGGGAGGAAAGTGTGGCCATCGAAAGCTTTGAGGGAATTCGATGCCGGGGTTAGAGTAGGAGAACCTAAATTGATCCAGCAAGCTTGTGACATAACGCAGGTCGAAGCACCTTTGTCTATGATAGTGCGATGGATTGGCCTCCCTTTCGACACCACTTGCACCTGGAATGCAAGTTGGTGTGAGAGGCAAGGTTTAGCCTTTCCCATATCAAAGATGGCTAGCATAGAATCCTGGGGGTCTATTCCACCGATGGCCGAAAGCAAGGCTTTCCTTTGTGCTGGACAGGTTTGTAAAACTTCGAGAGCAGACATGGCTGACGGTGCCTGCGCCAAATCTTCTACAATATTGTAGTTTTGGGCTGCACGTGCAAAGGTGTTATGATTCGTGCGTCGAAGTTTCCCTTTCGAGGGACGAATTACGTGGTCAGCATTAGGTCGTTCGATATGCAAATCGTTTGGCGGTGGTGGGTTCGAACTAGTACCAGGTTCTTGAGCCTCAAAGGTAGGATTTCCATAAAGCTTAGCTCGAGTTTGAAGGTCAACACTCTCAATGCCATAAATGGAAAATGGTCCTTCGCCGGAAGGATGCGAACCGCCATTGCCCCGTTGATGGGGTTGTGGCGGATTTTCAACCATGTGTTGATGTTGCTTCTATTGATTAGGGAAAGGATTATGAAGAATGACAGGTGTTCGCCCTGAATCCTTGTTTGCAATAAAATCGATGCATTCCTACAGCCGAGGACATTTGTAGGTCAAGTGGTCCTCCGCACAGATCTTGCAAGGAAATTTCATGGGTTTATCCTTCCCTTTGTCATTTCTGGCAGCATTTTTCTGATTAGGGTTATTCTGATTATCCAACTGCTCTTCCGAAGAAGACGTCTTTTTCTTGTTCTTCTTATTTTTCCCGCTAGGTTTTTGTGAGGTTTGCACCGAATTTGCCTCAGCGGGAGGAAGAGGAGTTGTTTGGTGGGGGCCGGTGGCAGCCGAGGATGGCTGGGAGGTTTTCCCCTGAGACTGTTTAGTGGCTACACCAGAGATCGCGCCAACGAGACCGTCGGCATGAGCTCCGGTTTTCTGAGTAGCCGGAGGATTTGGGTTACCAGGGGCATGGGGGAGCAGATCGTAAAGCGTTCCGGATTTGAATAGATTAAATCCAGGTGTTGGGCACGACGAATAAATTGATCTTCTGTCATCACACTAAAAAGGCCAATGTCTTTAGAGATGTGAGGTAAAATATACTTGCAAAACCAATTGGCCAAGAGATGGTCTGGTATTGGAGCTTTGACGAGCCTCCTCCTACGTCTCCATTCATGAATATGATCGGAGATGTGGGTGGCGGTGTCATGACGCAGTGAGGTTAACAATTCTATTTCGGTTTCCACTCTAATTGGTAGTTGGAATTTCTTTAAGAACTCCGTCGCTAAAGCGCCAAACGTATTGATGGTGACGCGTGGAAATTCAATGTACCACTTGGCGGTATTGCCTGTAAGGGTGCGAGGAAACAGTCGAAGCCGAACATTATCATCTACCATGGAATTGGATATGGACCATAAATGAAAGGTAGTGATGTGTGCGGCCAGGTCATCCCCATTTTTTCCATCGAACTTCGGGATGTCGGAAGGAATCTTATGCGGAACTGGAGGCCAAAGAGGGTTGTGGTTAATGGGGTCGTTCGTCAGTTTATGGATATCGGGTATGTCCAAAGCTGCCAAGAATGGCAATTGTGGATTTGCCCCTGAATCTAACCAAGGCAGCATGGGCTGACTACTTAGACCATAGGGTCCCCCCATCAACGTGTTACCAGGGGGGTAAGTGGGAATTTGATAAAAACCTCCCATAGGTGGAGGAGTAGGACAATACGGTTGCTGTCCATAGGGCATAGTGTATTGCGGGGCAATCAGTTGGTTGCCCCCAGTATAAAAGTGCCCTCCCATTCCAGGTGGAGGTTGGGGTTGGTTAGTCCAAATGGATGCAATAGATTTTCCCGGAGGCATACTAGTACTTGCATAATTTGGCAACGGTATAGATCCTACACCTATGTTTGAACCACTTAAGGGGATAGTATTTACAATGGGTTGTCCCATTTGTCCTAAGGATTGCATGGGAAGAGAAATATTCCCTGCTACCTGTGTACTGATAACACTGCCCCCTGGCATAGTGGCCAGGGGGTTTGAACTCAACAGAGGGTTCCAACCGAAAGGGTTGCTAAAGGGCACCGAAGTAGTCATGCTCGTGGGAGGAGCTACCGTGGTCCCCAACGTGGTCACGGTAGGAGTAGATGCCGAAGGGTTCGGTAAACTACTGATAGTTGTGTTGACCATAGGATTGGGGGTAGGTGTATGTTGACTACTGGGGTTACCCAGTAATGGCATAGAACTGACCACCGGCGGGGAGGATGGTGGCGAACCAGGAATGGTTGCCATTGGTATTGACCTTGTGGATGCCGGTGGAGAAATAGATGTTGGTGTTGCCGCAGACATATCTTGGCATGGTGTAATTTGGATTATCACAGGCCCTAACGGATCAGTGAGCGAAGGATTGTAATTAGGTACAACGCCTTCAGTGAAAGGGTCCTCCGGGAGTTCTAGCTGATAAGGGTCTATGTGATAATCAAGATTAGTCAGAGGAGACTGCCCTTCCGTAGAAGGCCCGGGTTCACCAAGGTTCAGTTCTTCCTCAAGGTTGAGAGGAGGTAGACCTTGTTGTCGTCGAGACAGACGGCGTGGGTCAGGGGACGCCACGGTGACCGGTTTAATTTTAACAAATTTTATTAAATTGTGATGTATTATAAAGTCTCAAATGACAGTAACTATTATAAAGTCTCAAATGACAGTAACCACACACCTAACAAAAATAAAAAGGACTCTATAAAATCAATCAGCAAGCAGCCAGAATAGGGTACCCTGTCTGAGTACTATCGTTCACTGGTGATGAAATCTAGTATCACAATAGTATACAGAGAGGGTTGGTCGAAAGTACATTTACGGTCACTCTAGAGCTTCGCCCAAACCTCAGACGATAGGTGTAAGCACTCTCGTGAAGACGAGTACCCTCCTAAAGACCGAAGACAGAGTGGGTCCGTCTGTTTCAGGTACCAGGACAGCACGTCCGAGTCACCTTGTGTAAGTCCCTAAAATTATGGCCACTAAGGATACCTCAAATCACAGACATCATCAAGGGGGTCCACGGTCAAGGACAGTGTGCTATATGGGCAGAATACCTAGATCCCCGATCTAGTTTCGACATCCCCGAAGGGAACCCCAATATATAACACACCCACAGGATGCAGTCGAAGGCGAGCTACCTTCTAGTGCACCCAAGTGTTGTCTCGCGCTGAGCTCCGGTAAAGGAACGGTCCCGATAATATGAGTGCAGCAGGATTTCACTCGTTAATGACTCTAGTTTTCAAGTTTTGAGATCTTGGGTAGTTTTCTCAATTTCCTAACCCAAGATCCTAGCCTAAACTACTGTTTGTGTGAGCTCAAAAAAGAGTAATTAGATTGATTTTAGTATCGCTTTATTTTTAGTGTACTTTATTATTAGTCTTGCGGAGAGGGAGTGGACGTATGAAGTATAGTGAGACTCTGACTCAAGAAACCATGCAAAACCTGCTCTAAATATTAAATTCAATGAAGAGTGTTTCTACAGGGAGAGGTTTCTTTTTCAATCATCCATGCACCAACATGTAAATAACACAGCGCAACTTTTAAAGATTCAGTCTTCTATCTACCTCTTTCAACAGTCTATGAACTAAAAATTTCAGAATAAACTCAGCTAGATGCAGAAAAATAATAAATAAATAAATAAATTCTCTTAAAAATTAAATGCTTTGAACACTAAATAAACAAGAGAAACAAATAAAAATGCCAACTTAGCAGACAAGCACGGGGATTCAGTCAGTGAAAGGTACTGATGGCCAAAAAACTCTACAGCTAAAACACAGTCACAGCAGTGAACAACAAGGTTTTTGGCTGAGTAACGCTCTGTCTGTGAGAAAATACAGTGTTATAACGCACTGTATTTAAGCATAGACCATGTTATAACACACTGGATAACCTATAGAGGTTACGTTAACGAGGGAAAAGCTCTTCAGTTGGCCAAACAGGAACAGGATTGAACTCTGCGAGCATTTGGTATGTCTATTGGGCATCAAAAATGGTCGGAAGGATCTGTGAATAGAGGAGAGAAGAAAGGAAGGAAGAAATAGTCTGGAAACTATGGGGAATCCCCAGCGGAGTCGCCAATTCTGCTATAGGGTAAACTACTTGGGTTGTTGGTTTTCGAATATCCCTCTAAGGGCTTTCCGGTGCCCAAGGCAGACAGTAAGATTAGCTATGCTGTTCACAAAGATGGCATGATCATGTTCATATTAACTTGAAATAACTTGAAGGAATACAATAGAGAATTACCTCTTTGATAGTCTTGGAGTCCCTTGGAGAGCGTTGCGCAGCGAAGCACGAGTCCTTCTTCACCGGCTCCAAATATTAGTCCTGCAATCAGTCAAAGCACCCACGTAATTTCTAACATACCATGTATCCTATCAATTAAATCAATAAAAAATAAACATCTAGATTATACACATCCAAGTCATTCATATCATACTATGTAAATGTTCAAATAATAATGACAATATTAAGCATTGAATGGACAAAACGAACACAGTTCTATTGATTTTGAAAGAAGGAGGATTACAACCGTCGGTTGTACCAAGCCCTCCTCAGTCTCCCAATCTCTCTTATCTCTCAAGTGAAGAAGTCCAAGTCAACAAGCTCTCTAGAAACCTCTTTGACTCTTGGCCTTCTCAATGTAACACTATTCTCTATTCCACAAGTATACAAGAACCTTGAGCAATCCTTCGACCTTCAATTAAGAACCTTCAACTCCTTCTTATAGGAGAGGGAGAAGGCCATTGTTGCCCTTCTCTTTCCACTAGTTTGGAATGGAAAAAACTTAGATGTTTCTTTGATCTCTATGCCTTTGCCTCCTTTGGAGTTCAGTCTTTTATGGCAATGACCAATAATGAACTAGTGCTTCTGCAGTTTCCTTTGTGAACTGACTCTTTTGTGAGGGAAAGTCGGAGATTAAATCATTCTCCACGCTCTTTTCCCAATTCAAACTTAAAACACGGGTAACGCTTCCCTCCAGTGTAAACAGAGCATTGCCCTAGCCACTAACGCAGCCAATACACTGATTTCCTGCGTTATAACGCTCTTGTTCTGTTCTATATAGGCGTTACCCTGGAAGAAATAGGTTTAATTCAGGTCTTTGTACTTCTTCCATATTTGTCTTCCCCTCTGAGTTGATGAGGAGGTATTCTTACCTGTAACAGCAGACCCCTTTGAAAATCCTTTTTGATGAAGATATTTGTCAAGACGATAGTACCATGCCCTTGGAGCTTGTTTGAGGCCATATAGAGCCTTTTTAAGTCTAAAAACAAGTTTTTCATGAAACCTTCTGGTTGTTCTATATAAACTTCTTCTTCTAGATCACCATTGAGAAAAGCAGATTTAACATCCATTTGATCAACTTTGATTTGTTGGAAGCTTGAAAATGCAAGAAACATTCTTATGGCTTCAAGTCTAGCTATAGGAGCAAAGGTTTCTTCAAAGTCTATACCTTCTTGTTGAGCGTACCTTTTGCACACAAGTCTAGCTTTATTTCTTATAATATCCCCATTCTCATTTAACTTGTTTTTGAATATCCATTTAGTTCCAATGACATTTTTGTCATGAGGCCTTGGTACTAACTCCCAAGTGTGGTTCTTTTCAATTTGATCAAGCTCTTCATTCATGGCTTGAATCCATCATTCATCTTTGCTAGCTTGACTAACACTGTGAGGTTCAACCATGGACAGAAATGCCAGATTGCTAGAAGATCCCACAAGAGTCCTTCTTGTTTGTACACTTGATTCCTTTTCTCCCAAAATTTGAGATTTTGGATGATTCTTTTGAACATATCTGGATGGACCCTTTTCAGACAGCTCTTCTTCAGGTTCTTCACTGGGTGTACTGTTTGTATCATTATTGTTTGATGTAGAAGGATATGTGTCCTCATCATCTTCATCTGTTGTTTCCTTTTCTTCTTTTGGGGCTGCAGTAGACTCATCAATAACAACATCAATACATTCAACAATATTTTGAAGTCTTTTATTGTAACATTTATATGCCTTACTCCTAGAGGAGTAACCAAGAAGTATTCCCTCATCAGCTCTAGTTTCGAACTTGCCAAGTTTTTCATCATTATTTTTGATAAAGCATTTGCTCCCAAAAATTCTAAAATGCTTTATAGTGGGAGGATTACCATACCAGAGTTCATATGGAGTTTTATCACTATTTACACGAACATGTGCTTTGTTAAGAATGTTTGCTGCTGTATGTGCTGCTTCTCCCCAAAATGTGTCAGGTGTTCCGGAATCATCAAGCATAGCTCTAGCCATTTGTTGAATTGTTCTGTTCATTCTCTCTGCAACACCATTCTGTTGTGGAGTGCCAGATACAGAGAACTGTCTTTTTATGCCGTGTTGTTCACAGAATTCAAGAAATTATTTCGATGTATATTCTCCTCCTCGATCAGATCTAAGACACTTGATTTTTAATTCTAATTCATTAACCACTAGTGCTTTGAAGATCTGAAATTTCTCAAATGCTTCATCTCTGTGTTTAATCAACCCAATCCAACACATTCTAGAGAAATCATCAATGAATAAGATATAGTATTCTTCACCACGGGGTGACTTTTTCCTCATAGGTCCACATATGTTAGTATGAATGAGTTCAAGAGGCTTACTTGATGATACTTCCTTGGCATTAAATTGTACCCTGGTTTGCTTACCGAATTGGCAAGATTTGCATATGACATTTTCAGGTAGAGTAATATTGGGAAGATCACGAACAGCTTTAAGTCTACTTGATTTGTTGATTTGAGAGAAGCTCAAATGCCCCAACCTTCTATGCCATAGCCAATTTTCTGAAGATTTACTCAAATAACATTGTTCTTTGGGGTTCTTCAATATATACAGGTTTTTTGGAGTTATTTTTCCTTTTATAATTTCTTTACCTGTATCAAGATCACATACCACACATTCTTTTGAACTAAAGACAACTTCAGTTCCTTGATCACACATTTGACTTACACTTAAAAAGTTATTCTTTAATCCATCCACATACATGACTTCATTATCTTTCACCTTATCCTTTAGGAAAATAGACCCTTTACCTTTAATTACCGCAGGAGTATCATTTCTAAATGTAACATTATTCTCCTGTTCTAGAGCACTATATGCAAGAAGTTTGTCTTTATCACCTGTCATGTGTCTTGAGCATCCACTATCAATGTACCATTGGTTCTCTTCATCTTCTGCAAATAATGCTATGCCACAATTTTCAACCTGTAACTCCTTCTTTTTCCATACTTTGGATCTTGAAGGAACATGTTCTTTTCGCTGAACTTTGCTCCTGCATTCAAATTCTTCATGGCCAAAGTTATTGCAATAAGTGCATTCAACTTCATTTTGAAGAGGAGAAAAGTTGTTATAAGTATTCTTCTTTGCTTCAATATTAGTCCTTTTCTTTCTTGCTTCTCTTGTAATAATAGTTTTATATGCTACACATTGAATAGCTTTATGACCAAAATTGTGACATGAGAAACATTGTCCATTGAAGAAGAAATTTCTGCAATCATAAGATCTTTTATATGAATTTATCTGTTGATTGGTGTTTCTTTGAAAGACATTCCTGTTAGTGTTTCTTGAATTGAAATGATCATGCTTTACCTGTAAAGATTCTTTGTTCCCTTGCTGAGTGGCAGCATGTTGTAAACCAACTGTAACTTCTTTTAGATAATTTGGTGCTGATGCCTGAGAAGATTCTCCAATATATCCAAGACCTGTCTTTATGAGAGGAGAACGTTGTACCTTGATAATCTCATCTAAGGTTTCAGACCCTTTAGCAAATCTAAGATTCAGAGTCTTTACTTTCCCAAGTTCTTTTCTTAGATCTACTACTTCACATTCTAATTTCTCATTGTGTTTCTCTTTAACTTCAAGCTGATTTTTCAGAGTTTCTATGATTATTTTTCTCTCTTTTAAGCAGATTTTGAGTTTATTGTTTTCATTGAGAAAATCAATATCTTCTAGAGCGTCCACAAAAGTATCCTCTTCTTCTCTAGATTCTTTTTCAAATGCCATGAGAAGTCTCAGATCTTGTTCACATTCTTCCTCACTATCAGATAACCCATCACTATCTTCATGAGTATAGTAACTCCTTTTAGAGCTAAAATGATTCTTATTCCTTCTTGCTACTTCCTTCCCCTTTTTATGTGTTTCTTTATAAGGACACTTAGCAGCATAATGACCAACTCTTCCACAATCAAAACATTTGAAAGGAAGCTTACCTCTAAACCGTCCTGTGCCAAGTTGAATTTTCTTTACGAAGTTTATCTCATCTTCTTCTGAGACATATCCTGATCCTTCTGTTATTTGTACTTCCTTCCCTTTTGTAGAAGTTCTAAAGACTGCTTCTTTGACTTCAGATGGTCCTCCTCTTCTCATTTCATATGCAGTTAGTATGCCATGAAGTTGTACCACAGTAAGATTTTGAAGATCCTTCTTTTCTTCAAGAGCTGAAACTTTTGACTCAAATTTTGCTGTTAGAGATCTTAAAATTTTCTCAACCAAAGTGGATTCGGTAATTGTTTCTCCCAGATTTCTCATGCGATTTACATTATCATCAAGACGTAGAAAGAAATTTGCAATGCTTTCTTCATTAAGCATTTTAAGATTCTCATATTGGATTCTGAGAGTTTGAAGTTTAGCACTTTTTACCTTTGCATCACCTTCATAGCTTAGAATGATTTTGTGCCATATTGCCTTTGTTGCATTCAGCTGCATGACTTTGACAAATTCTGATTCAGTTAGACTTCCTAATAGAGCATTGACTGCCTTTGCATTTGTTTCATAATTCTTTCTTTCCGTTGGATCTGTTGGTACCGAGGCGAGATATTGATATCCTCCTTCAACAATAGCCCATACATATGCTCCCAGAGACTGAAGATAGGATCTCATCCTTGTTTTCCAAAAGATTAAGTTTTTTCCGTTGAAGAGTGGAGGCCTGATAGATGCTGTTCCATCTTGATTGGCCATATTGAATAATCTTCCTTCTAGCGGCTAAGCTTTATCAGAAGGACCTGCTCTGATACCAATTGTTGGGAAAAATACTGAGAGGGGGGGGGGGGTGAATCAGTATTTAAGGCTGAACAATTTTTCTTTCCTTTCTCTTAAAAAAAAACATATGTTACAGTACTGCATTCAACATGTATGTCCAGATATCTTATTATGTCTTTACTTAGAGAATTGCATCAGATAAGCATTAAGCATGAACAGACATCAGAACAAACCATTAACCATGAATAATGCATATGGACACCAAGATTTAAGGTGGAAACCCAATTCGGGAGAAAACCACCGCTGCTGTAATCTCACTCTTCAATATTTTATTATAGAGAAAACCTTTTACAATATATGTTGGTGCAGACTCATACCAGCACGCAGGCACCCACCTGCAGAAGGCTACAACCTTCTCTCGTTTACTGGCCTTTCCTAGAAGGGAGCTTCAACCCCCTGAACGTAACAACAGTTTCTACTGAGAAGCAAGAAAATTGAGAAAATTAACCTTTGACCCCCAGGGCCCCCAATTATAGTAAGAAGACCAATCAAATTCCGCTGTGTATGTCATCATTACGTCACTACGGGGGTTCTTGTGGTACGAAAGAAAATTTTTGGCTGGTGCCCCTATACTTAATCTCCACCGTTGATTTTCGGTCAACGCTTGATTTCTTGTTCAACTACGGGGGTACCCCTTCTGAATTTTTAAATCTTTATACTGCCCACGTAATATTATTTTTAATTAAAAATTAAATGAACTTTTAATCCGGGCTTTATATATAAATCCAATGCTTTCGAATAGTTTAATATTAATAAAACTTTGACCCCTGGCCCACATATGCGCCCCTCCGTACCAAACTAAACTTCGTGCAGGTCCATTGCCCGATCACCGTTGGATCGCGAGCCTCCAAGATCGACGGATTTCGCTTGGGCAATTTGCACGGGCAATAACGTGCGATGGCACGTCGTACTGTGTTAATCTTCGCACACCTTTTTTAACCTTCGCGCATCTTCCACAAATAATGACCGTTCGATGACACCCTTTCAGATCGACGATGTAAAAGCAATTTCGCTGGCCGTCCTGGGTCGATTGTTAATGTGCGAAGGACTATCATTATCGTGCGCTTGGTAGTTTTGCAGAGACACGTGTCAACATCTGTATGGAATCACTGACAATCCACGAAATACCACGTATCGATGAAAGGTGGTGCGGAATAACCCATGGTTTCGCTCCAACCCGCCGTCACTGTTCCTCTCGGTCACAGTTCTGTCTAAGCACATGGTTCCATCAAACTTATTGTTTAAATGATTAAAAACCCTGCTTCAGTGTTTTCTTTATATAATCGATTTATTCATTCCAACAATATCCCCCTTTGGCATTGATGGCAATACTCTTCCTTTGATGACCTGATAGACATCCTTTGTTGGAATATTGTCATTGATGGCAAAGGAATTGGCAAAGGCATGGGCAATAAAGAAGAACAGCAAAGTTGCAGAAAACAACGATCAGCAGCAAAGAACAAAGGAAGAATGCATTTACAGAGATAAGTAGGGAATTGAAGCAGAGTTGTCTAGAGACAGAGGCAAATTGAGAAGAATGAGTGAAACTCTTATTCATTCGTATATGGTGATGAGGGATTGGTTCTAAACTCTCCATGACTTATATATTCAGCAGAATATTTGAGTCTCTGTGGACATTGGTAAAATCATGTGTTATTGACAGTTGGGATTATGCCCGTATAGACAGCTTGAATTGTGAAAAGCATGAGAGTGATGCTCAGACCATCTCGCTTCTGTGGAAGGAGGAGATTCGTGAAGTTGTATATGATATCAGGTTGCTAAGTTCACGGCACAGTGAAGTAAATCTACATAATGGAGGGATTAATGGGGCTCTGGTTCTGTAAGTTGTTC
Organism: Pinus albicaulis; assembly: GCA_034641835.2. Lineage (NCBI taxonomy): Eukaryota > Viridiplantae > Streptophyta > Pinopsida > Pinales > Pinaceae > Pinus > Pinus albicaulis. The sequence continues at coordinate 1,389,476,208 of CM076572.1, read as the reverse complement.
GAGGAACCAATACGATCGACAGTGGAATTATACGCCTCTGCCTCTGTGTAGGTATGGAAGGTCTACGAGTCTCGGCGTTGCCTATGTAATAGAACCTGGAGCATGAATAAATCGATTATATAAAGAAAACACTGAAGCGGGGTTTTTAATCATTTAAACAATAAGTTTGACGGAACCATGTGCTTAGACAGCACCGTGACCGAGAGGACAGTGACGGCGGGTTGGAGCGAAACCGTGAGTTATTCCACACCACCTTTCATCGATACGTGGTATTTCGTGGATTGGCAGCGATTCCATACAGATGTTGACACGCATCTCTGCAAAATCGCCAAGCGCACGATAATGATATTCCTTCGCACGTTAACAATCGACCCAGGACGGCCAGCGAAATTGCTTGTACGTCGTCGATCTGAAAGGGAGTCATCGGACGGTCATTATTTGTGGAAGATGCGCGAAAGTTAAAAAAGGTGTGCGAAGATTAACACAGTATGACGTGCCATCACGCATTATTGCCTGTGCAAATTGCCCAAGCGAAATCCGTCGATCTTGGAGGCTCGCAATCCAACGGTGATCGGGCAATGGACCTGCATGAAGTTTAGTTTGGTACGAAGGGGTGCATATGTGGGCCAGGGGTAAAATTTTTATTAATATTAAACTATTCGAAAGCATTGGATTTATATATAAAGCCTGGATTAAAATTTCATTGAATTTTTAATTAAAAATAATATTACGGGGGCAGTATAAAGATTTAAAAATTCAGAAGGGGTACCCCCGTAGTTGAACAAGCAATCAAGCGTTGATAGAAAATCGACAGTGGAGATTAAGTACGGGGGCACCAGCCAAAAATTTTCTTTTGTACCACAAGAACCCCCGTAGTGACGTAATGATGACATACGCAGCGGAATTTGATTGGTCTTCTGACTATAATTGGGGGCCTTGGGGGTCAAAGGTTAATTTGTTTGAAAGCATTGGATGTTTTATAATGTCCGAAGGCTTAAAAATTTATAAATATATTTATTTATCAATTTCTTTAAATTGATAAATAAATTAAAAGAAATCATAGAGGTACGTAAGGGTAATACCATCCAGGAATACCATTAGTTTTGACCCATGGTTTTTAATAAGGACGAAAACTATATAAAGGAATGATAATTATGAAGAATGTGGGTGAAAGGATTGATAAGAAAACGAATCTCCTTTGCAGATATCTGTATGAATAAACCCCTGATATATCTGAATCAAGGGTGCACCTGTAAATATGATGATCAGATCGACTAACATGTGCATGCATAAGGGTGATGAATGAATGAAGCTATTGAAGGAATGTCTGGATGGGGGAACTCTGTTCTTAATTGAAAAATATAAATGAACCTTTGGTCTTGAACGACGGACGAAGAAACAATGAAGAGCTAGCGCATGACTGCTGAAGAAAACATATGAATCCGGTGAGTCTGAGGGTTGAAGCCTTCATTTTGGAAGTAGAATTTTTCTGCCAGTAGAAACTGGTGTTACGTTCAGGGGGTTGAAGCTCCCTTCTAGGAAAGGCTGGTAAACGAGAGAAGGTTGTAGCCTTCTATAGGTGGGTGCCTGCGTGCTGGTATGAGTCTGCACCAGCATATATTGTAAAAGGTTTTCTCTATAATAAAATATTGAAGAGTGAGATTACAATAGCGGTGGTTTTCTCCCGAATTTGGTTTCCACCTTAAATCCTGGTGTCCATATGCATTGGTTAATGGTTTGTTCTGATTTCTGTTCATGCTTAATGCTTATCTGATGCAATTCTCTAAGTAAAGACATAATAAGATATCTGGACATACATGTTGAATGCAGTACTGTAACATATGTTTTTTTTTTAAGAGAAAGGAAAGAAAAATTGTTCAGCCTTAAATACTGATTCACCACCCCCCTCTCAGTATTTTTCCCAACAATTGGTATCAGAGCAGGTCCTTCTGATAAAGCTTAGCCGCTAGAAGGAAGATTATTCAAGATGAGCAATCAAGATGGAACAACATCTATCAGGCCTCCACTCTTCAACGGAAACAACTTAATATTTTGGAAAACAAGGATGAGATCCTATCTTCAGTCTCTGGGAGCATATGTATGGGCTATTGTTGAAGGAGGATATCAATATCCAGCCTCAGTACCAACAGATCCAATGGAAAGAAAGAATTATGAAACAAATGCAAAGGCAGTCAATGCTCTATTAGGAAGTCTAACTGAATCAAAAATTGTCAAAGTCATGCAGCTGAATACAACAAAGGCAATATGGGACAAAATCATTCTAAGCTATGAAGGTGATGCAAAGGTAAAAAGTGCTAAACTTCAAACTCTCATAATCCAATATGAGAATCTTAAAATGCTTAATGAAGAAAGCATTGCAAATTTCTTTCTACGTCTTGATGATATTGTAAATCACATGAGAAATCTGGGAGAAACAATTATCGAATCCACTTTGGTTGAGAAAATTTTAAGATCTCTAACAGCAAAATTTGAGTCAAAAGTTTCAGATCTTGAAGAAAATCAGGATCTTCAAAATCTTACTGTGGTACAACTTCATGGCATACTAACTGCATATGAAATGAGAAGAGGAGGACCATCTGAAGTCAAAGAAGCAGTCTTTAGAACTTCTACAAAAGGAAAGGAAGTACAAATAACAGAAGGATCAGGATATATCTCAGAAGAAGATGAGATAAAATTCATAAAGATACTTCAACTTGGCACAAGACGATTCAAAGGTAAGCTTCCTTTCAAATGTTTTGATTGTGGAAGAGTTGGTCATTATGCTGCCAAGTGTCCTTATAAAGAAACACATCAAAAGGGGAAGGAAGTAGCAAGAAGGAATAAGAATCATTTTAGCTCTAAAAAGAGTTACTATACTCTTGAAGATAGTGATGGGTCATCCGATAGTGAGGAAGAATGTGAACAAGATCTGAGACTTCTCATGGCATTTGAAAAAGGATCTAGAGAAGAAGAGGATACTTTTGTGGATGCTCAAGAAGACAGTGATTTTCTTAATGAAAACAATAAACTCAAAATTTTCTTAGAAGAGAGCAAAATAATCATAGAAACTCTGAAAAATCAGCTTGAAGATAAAGAGAAACACAATGAGAAATTAGAATGTGAAGTAGTAGATCTAAGAAAAGAACTTGGGAAAGTAAAGACTCTGAATCTTAGATTTGCTAAAGGGTCTGAAGCCTTAGATGAGATTATCAAGGTACATCGTTCTCCTCTCATAAAGACAGGTCTTGGATATATTGGAGAATCTTCTCAGGCATCAGCACCAAATTATCTAAAAGAAGTTACAGCTGGTTTACAACATGCTGCCACTCAAAAAGGGAACAAAGAATCTTTACAGGTAAAGCATGATCAGTTCAATTCAAGAAACACTAACAGTAATGTCTTTCAAATAAACACCAATCAACAGATAAATTCATATAGAAGATCTTATGATCGCAGAAATTTCTTCTTCAATGGACAACGTTTCTCATGTCACAATTTTGGTCATAAAGCTATTCAATGTGTAGCATATAAAACTATTATGAAAAAAGAAGCAAGAAAGAAAAGGACTAATATTGAAGCAAAGAAGAATACTTATAACAACTTTTCTCCTCTTCAAAATGAAGTTGAATGCACTTATTGCAATAACTTTGGCCATGAAGAATCTGAATGCAGGAGCAAAGTTCAGCCAAAAGAACATGTTCCTTCAAGATCCAAAGTATGGAAAAAGAAGGAGTTACAGGTTGAAAATTGTGGCATAGCGTTATTTGCAGAAGATGAAGAGAACCAATGGTACATTGATAGTGGATGCTCAAGACACATGACAGGTGATAAAGACAAACTTCTTGCATATGGTGCTCTAGAAAAGGAGAATAATGTTACATTTGGAAATGATACTCCTGCGATAATTAAAGGTAAAGGGTCAGTTTTCCTAAAGGATAAGGTGAAAGCTAATGAAGTCATGTATGTGGATGGATTAAAGCATAACTTGTTAAGTGTAAGTCAAATGTGTGATCAAGGAACTGAAGTTGTCTTTAGTTCAAAATAATGTGTGGTACGTGATCTTGATACAGGTAAAGCAATTATAAAAGGAAAAAGAACTCCAAACAACCTGTATATATTGAAGAACCCAAAAGAACAATGTTATTTGAGTAAATCTTCAGAAAATTGGCTATGGCATAGAAGGTTGGGGCATCTGAGCTTCTCTCAAATCAACAAATCAAGTAGACTTAAAGCTGTTCGTGATCTTCCCAATATTACTCTACCTGAAAATGTCATATGCAAATCTTGCCAATTCGGTAAGCAAACCAGGGTACAATTTAATGCCAAGGATGGATCATCAAGTAAGCCTCTTGAACTCATTCATACTGACATATGTGGACCTATGAGGAAAAAGTCACCCCATGGTGAAGAATACTATATCTTATTCATTGATGATTTCTCTAGAATGTGTTAGATTGGGCTGCTTAAACACAAAGATGAAGCATTTTAGAAATTTCAGATTTTCAAAACACTAGTGGAGAATGAATTAGAATTAAAAATCAAGTGTCTTAGATCTGATCGAGGAGGAGAATATACATCCAAAGAATTTCTTGAATTCTGTGAACAACACGGTTCCAAAAGACGAGTTCTATGTATACGGCACTCCTATGAAATAGTGTTGCGAGAGAGAATGAACGAACAATTCAACAAATGGCTAGAGCTATGCTTGATGATTAAGACACACGACACATTTTGGGGAGAAGCAGCACATACAACAGTCAACATTCTCAACAAAGAACATGTTCGAGTAAATAGTGATAAAACTCCATATGAACTTTGGTATGGTAATCCTCCCACTATAAAGCATTTTAGAATTTTTGGGAGCAAATGTTTCATCAAGAATAATGATGAAAAACTTGGCAAGTTTGAACCCAGAGCAGATGAAGGAATATTTCTTGGTTACTCCTCTAGAAGTAAGGCATATAAATGTTACAATAAAAGACTTCGAAATATTTTTGAATGTATTGATGAGTCTCCTGCAGCCCCAAAAGAAGAAAAGCAAACAACAGATGAAGATGATGAGGATACATATCCTTCTACATCAAAAAGTAATGATAAAAACAGTGCACCCAGTGAAGAACCTGAAGAGGAGTTTTCTGAAAAGGCTCCATCTAGATATGTTCAAAAGAATCATCCAGAATCTCAAATTTTGGGAGAAAAGGAATCAGGTGTACAAACAAGAAGGACTCTTGTAAAATCTTCTATCAATGCGCATTACATGTCAATGGTTGAACCTCACAATGTCAATCAAGCTAGCAAAGATGAATGTTTGATTCAGGACATGAATGAATAGCTTGATCAAATTGAAAAGAATCACACTTCGGAATTAGTACCAAGGCCTCATGACAAAAATGTCATTGGAACTAAATGGATATTCAAAAACAAGTTAAGTGAGAATGGGGATGTTATAAGAAATAAAGCTAGACTTGTTTGCAGGGGGTATGCTCAACAAGAAGGTATAGACTTTGAAGAAACCTTTGCTCCTGTAGCCAGACTTGAAGCCATAAAAAAATTTCTTGCTTTTTCAAGCTTCCAACAAATCAAAGTTTATCAAATGGATTTTAAATTCGCTTTTCTCAATGGTGATCTAGAAGAAAAAGTTTATATAGAACAACCAGAAGGATTCATTTTTGGAAATGATGAAAAACTTGTTTGTAGACTTAAAAAGGCTCTATATGGCCTCAAACAGCTCAAAAGGGCATGGTACCTGTCGTCTTGACAAATATCTTCATCAAGGATTTTCAAAGTCTGTACATTTACGGGTCAAAATACCTCCTCATCAGCTTAGAGGGGAAGACAAACATGGAAGAAGTACAAAGACCTAAATTAAACCTATTTCTTCCAGGGTAACGCCTATAGAGAACAGAACAAGAGCGTTATAACACGGGCAATCAATACATTATGGCGCGTTAGTGAAAGCTGGGAAACACTCTTGTTTGCTTTGGAGGGGAAGCATTACCGTGTTTTTAAGTTTGAATTGGGAAAAACCCACGGAGAATGATTTGAATCTCCGACTTTCCCTCACTAGAGGATCAGTTCACAAAATAAACTGCAACACACCATTTCATTATTGGTCATTGCCATAAGAAGACTGAACTCCAAAGGAGGCAAAAGCATAGAGATCAAAGAAACATCTAAGTTATTTTCATTCCAAACTAGTGGAAAGAGAAAGGCAACAATGGCTTTCTCCCTCTCCTATAAGAAGGAGCTGAAGGCTTTTAGTTGAAGGTCGAAGAATTGCTAAAGGTTTTTGCATACTTGTGGAATAGTGTTATAGTGTGAAGGCCAAGAGTCAAAGAGGTTCCTAGAGAGCTTGTTGACTTAGACTTCTTCACTTGAGAGATAAGAGAGATTGGGAGATTGAGGAGGGCTTGGTACAACCGACGGTTGTAATCCTCCTTCTTTCAAATTAATAGAACTGTGTTCGTTTTGTCCATTCAATGCTTAATATTGTCATTATTATTTGAACATTTACATAGTATGATATGAATGGCTCAAATGTGTATAATCTAGATGTTTATTGTGTATTGATTTAATTGATAGGATACATGCTATGTTAGAAATTACGCGGGTGCTTTGACTGATTGCAGGACTAAGATTTGGAGCCGATGAAGAAGGACTCTTGCTTCGCTGCGCAGCGCTCTCCAAGGGACTCGAAGACTGTCAAAGAGGTAATTCTCTATTGTATTCCTTCAAGTTATTTCAAGTTAATATGAACATGCTCATGCCATCTTTGTGAACAGCATAGCTAATCTTATTGTCTGCCTCAAGCACCGGAAAGCCCTTAGAGGGATATTCGAAAACCAACAACCCAAGCAGTTTACCCTATAGCAGAATTGGCGACTCCGCTGGGGATTCCCCATAGTTTTCAAACTATTTATTCCTTCCTTTCTTCTCTCCTCTGTTCACAGATCCTTCCGGCCATTTTTGATGCCCATTAGACATACCAAACGCTCGCAGAGTTCAATCCTGTTCATGTTTGGCCAACTGAAGAGCTTTTCCCTGGTTAACGCGACCTCTGTAGGTTATCCAATGCGTTATAATGCAGTCTATGCTTAAATACAGTGCGTTATAATGCTTTATTTTCTCACAAACAGAGCGTTACTCAGCCAAAAACCTTGTTGTTCATTGTTGTGACTATGTTTTAGCTGTAGATTTTTTTGGCCATCAGTACCATTCACTGACTGAATTCCTGTGCTTGTCTGCTAAGATGGCATTTTTATTTGTTTCTCTTGTTTATTTAGTGTTCAAAGCATTTAATTTTTAAGAGAAATTGTTTTTTTTTATTATTTTTCTGCATCTAGCTGAGTTTATTCTGAAAGTTTTAGTTCATAGACTGTTGAAAGAGGTAGATAGAAGTCTGAATCTTTAAAAGTTGAGCTGTGTTATTTAAATGTTGGTGCATGGATGATTGAAAAAGAAACCTCTCCCTGTAGAAACCTCTTCATTGAATTTAATGTTTAGAGCATGTTTTGCATGGTTTCTTGAGTCAGAGTCTCACTATACTTCATACGTCCACTCCCCCTCCGCAAGACTAATAATAAAGTACAATAAAAATAAAGCGATACTAAAATCAATCTAAATACTCTTTTTTGAGCTCACACAAATAGTAGTTCAGGCTAGGATCTTGGGTTAGGAAAGTGAGAAAACTACCCAAGATCTCAAAACTTGAAAACTAGAGTCATTAACGAGTGAAATCCTGCTGCACTCATATTATCAGGACCGTTCCTTTACCGGAGCTCAGTGCGAGACAACACTTGGGTGCACTAGAAGGTAGCCCACCTTCGACTGCATCCTGTGGGTGTGTTATATATTGGGGTTCCCTTCGGGGATGTCGAAACTAGATCGGGGATCTAGGTATTCTGCCCATATAGCACACTGTCCTTGACCGTGGACCCCCCTGATGATGTCTGTGATTTGAGGTATCCTTAGTGGCCATACTTTTAGGGACTTACACAAGGTGACTGGGACAGGCTGTACTGGTACCTGAAACAGACGGACCCACTCTGTCTTCGGTCTTTAGGAGGGTACTCGTCTTCACGAGAGTGCTTAAACCTATCGTCTGAGGTTCGGGCGAAGCTCTAGAGTGACCATAACTGTACTTTCGACCAACCCTCTCTGTATACTATTGTGATACTAGATTTCATCACCAGTGAATGGTAGTACTCAGACAGGGCACCCTATCCTGGCTGCTTGCTGATTGATTTTAGAGAGTCCTTTTTCTTTTTGTTAGGTGTGTGGTTACTGTCGTTTGAGACTTTATAATACATCACAATTTAATAAAATTTGTTAAAATTAAACCGGTCACCGTGGTGTCCCCTGACCCACGCCATCTGTCTCGACGACAGCAAGGTCTACCTCCTCTCACTCTTGAGGAAGAACTGAACCTTGGTGAACCCGGGCCCTCTACGGAAGAGCAGTCTCCTCTAACTAATCTTGTTTATCACATAGACCCTTATCAGTCAGAATTTCCGGAGGACCCTTTCACTGAAGGGGTTGTACCTAATTACAATCCTCCGCTCACTGATCCATTAGGGCCTGTGATAGTCCAGATTTCACCACGCCGAGATATGTCTGCGGCCGCACCAACATCTATTTCACCACCGGCATCCACAGGGTCGATACCAATGGCAACCATCCCTGGTTCGCCACCATCCTCCCTGTCAGTGGTCAGTTCTATGCCATTACTAGGTAACCCAAGTAGTCAACATATACCTACCCCCAACCCTATGGTCAACACAACTGTCAGTAGTTTACTGAACCCTTCGGCATATACTTCTACCGTGACCACGTTGGGACCCACGGTAGCTCCTTCCGCGAGCATGACTACTTCGGTGCCCTTTAGCAACCCTTTCGGCTGGAACCCTCTGTTGCGTTCAAACCCCCTGGCCACTATACCAGGGGGCAGTGTTATCAGCACACAGGTAGCAGGGAACATCTCACTTCCCTTGCAATCCTCAGGACAAATGGGACAACCCACTGTAAATACTATCCCCTTAAGTGGTTCAAACATAGGTGTAGGATCTATACCGTTGCCAAATTATGCAAGTACTAGTATGCCTCCGGGAAACTCTATTGCATCCATTTGGACTAACCAACCCCAACCTCCACCTAGAATGGGAGGGAACTTTTATACTGGGGGCAAGCAACTGCTTGCCCCGCAATACACTATGCCCTATGGACAGCAACCGTATGTTCCTACTCCTCCACCTATGGGAGGTTTTTATCAAATTCCCACTTACCCCCTTGGCAACACGTTGATGGGGGGACCCGATGGTCTACGTAGTCAGCCCATGCTGCCTTGGTTAGATTCGGGGGCAAATCCACAATTTCCATTCTTGGCAGCTTTGGACATACCTGATATCCATAAACTGACGAACGACCCCATTAACCACAACCCGCTTTGGCCTCCAATTCTGCATAATATTCCTTCTGACATCCCGAAGTTCGATGGAAAACATGGGGACGACCTAGTCGCACACATCACTACATTTCATTTATGGTCCATATCCAATTCCATGGTAGATGATAGTGTCCGGCTTCGACTGTTTCCTCGCACCCTTACAGGCAATGCCGCCAAGTGGTACATTGAATTGCCACGTACCGCCATCAATACGTTCGGCGCTTTAGCGACGGAGTTCTTAAAGAATTTCCAACTACCAATTAGAGTGGAAACCGGAACAGAATTGTTAACCTCACTGCGTCAATACACCGCCACCCACATCTCCGATCATATTCATGAATGGAGACGTAGGAGGAGGCTCGTCAAAGTGCCAATACCGGACCATCTCTTGGCCAATTGGTTTTGCAAGTCTCTTTTACCTCACATCTCTAAAGACATTGGCCTTTCTGGTGCGGTGAAAAAAGGTCAATGTATTCGTCGTGCCCAACACCTGGATTTAATCTATTCACAAGATGGCACGCTTTACGATCTGCTCCCCCATGCCCCTGGTAACCCAAATCCTCCGGCTACTCAGAAAACCGGAGCTCATGCCGACGGTCTCGTTGGCGCGATCTCTGGTGTAGCCACTAAACAGTCTCGGGGGCAAACCTCCCAGCCATCCTCGGCTGCCACCGCCCCCCACCAAACGACTCCTCTTCCTCCCGCTGAGGAAAATTCGGTGCAAACCTCACAAAAACCTAGCGGGAAAAATAAGAAGAACAAGAAAAAGACGTCTTCTTCGGAAGAGCAGTCGGATAATCAGAATAACCCTAATCAGAAAAATGCTTCTAGAAATGACAAAGGGAAGGATAAACCCATGAAATTTCCTTGCAAGATCTGTGCAGAGGACCACTTGACCTACAAATTTCCTTGGCTGCAGGAATGCACCGATTTTATTGCAAACAAGGATTCTGGCCGAACACCTGTCGTTCTTCATAATCATTTCCCTAATCAACAGCAGCAACATCAACACATGGTTGACAATCCGCCACAACCCCATCAACGGGGCAATGGCGGTTCGCATCCTTCCGGCGAAGGACCATCTGCCATTTATGGCATTGAGAGTGTTGACCTTCAAACTCGAGCTAAGCTTTATGGAAATCCTACCTTTGAGGCTCAAGAACCTGGTACTAGTTCGAACCCACCGCCGCCAAACGATTTGCATATCGAACGGCCTAATGTTGACCACGTAATTCGTCCCCCCAAAGGGACACTTCGACGCACGACTTATAACACCTCTGCATGTGCAGCCCAAAACTACAATATTGTAGAAGATTTGGCGCAGGCACCGTCAGCCATGTCTGCTCTCGAAGTTTTACAAACCTGTCCAGCACAAAGGAAAGCCTTGCTTTCGGCCATTGGTGGAATAGACCCCCAGGATTCTATGTTAGCCATCTTTGATATGGGAAAGGCTAAACCTCGCCTCTCACACCAACTTGCATTCCAGGTGCAAGTGGTGTCGAAAGGGAAGCAAATCCATCACACTATCATAGACGAAGGTGCTTCGACCTGCATTATGTCACAAACTTGCTGGATCAATTTAGGTTCTCCTACTCTAACCCCGCCATCGAATTCCCTCAAAGCTTTCGATGGCTACACTTTCCTCCCAAAAGGATACCTTGCTAGCTTTCCCATCACTCTGGGTGGGAAATCGGTAAACGTGGACATTGAAGTCGTCGAGCACCATCTCGACTATAATCTATTGCTTGGTCGCAGTTGGTCTTATGCTATGACCGCCATCGTGTCTTCGGTCTTCTGACTCATCCTATTTCCATTGGATGGGAAAATAGTCACGATCGATCAGCTATACTTTTGCACCCCTGATTATCCCACTTTACCAAGTAGCACTGTACCCCTAATAGGAGGTGTCCCTAACTCTTACGTCAGTATCGGTACCGGTCCTCTGAAGGCATCTTCCCTACTGGGTTGTTTTCCTCTACCGCCGCCGCAGATCCCAAACACGGTTGCAATGATATCCACCTTTTCAGATGGCTCTATCGACCCATGGATCATCCCGGCACCTTCAGAAATCGATTCCTATGGAGATCAGATGCCGCTTTCGCCGACCGAGTTGGCTTATCAAGCCATCCAAATAGCATCTGAACCCTCCACTAATACGTTTTTGACCGCAGGTACAAACCTCCCTCCCATCACAGTTCTCTGTAAGGATCTCCTCAATGAAGTCTGGCCTACAGACGAAGCTATTCGAGAGATCATGTCATTAGAAGAACGACCTTGGGGAGATTTTCACCATCGGGCTTTGATGATTGATTCGGAGGCGATAAAAACCGAAATCCCCTCTTTTGACCAACCTGAGATAGTTCCTTCCTCTTATACGACTATTCACACTATCGATTCAGAAGGGAACATGGGTAATCTTTCCAAGACAATGCTCATTCATATCTCGGTCAAAACGGGTATCGTGGAAAATATTCAGATTGGAGCCGACTGCAATCCTGAGGAAATTGCGTGCTTCACTTCTCTTTTTAAAGAATTTCGTGATGTCTTTGCTTGGTCTTATGATAAAATGCCCGGCATAGATCCTTCTATGGTCGAGCACGAAATCAAGATTTATGACAATTCTAAACCAGTTCAGCAACGACTCAGACCTGTTCACCCGCGCAAAGCAACCGCCATTAAGATTGAGGTAGAAAAAATTTTAAATGTTGGCTTCATCTACCCCATTCCCTTAACTGAATGGGTTTCCAATCCGATTCCCGTTGATAAAAAACAAGGCACTATTCATGTTTGCGTCGATTATCGCGACCTGAACACCGCTTGTCCCAAAGACAATTATCCTATGCCGTTCATTGATCAAATTCTCGATGATTGTGCCGGATGTGAATCCTTCTCCTTCATGGATGGATTCTCGGGCTATAACCAGATTTCCATTAAAAAATACAACCAGCATAAAACTTCCTTCATCTGTCCTTGGGGCACTTTTGCGTATAAAAAACTCCCATTCAGTCTGAAGAATGCTGGAGCAACTTTTCAGCGGGCTATGGACTACGCTTTTCATGACATTCGCCATATTGTACAGGCCTACTTGGATGACCTTCCGGCCCATTCCAAGAAACGCCATGATCACCTTGCTCATTTAAGAGAAATTTTTGCTAGGTGTAGATTCTACAATATACGTTTGAATCTGCATAAATGCGTATTTATGGTCGAGTCCGGACGTCTGTTAGGTTTCATTGTTTCCAAGCACGGGATTAGGGTTGATCCCGATAAGGTTAAGGCAATTGTTGAATTTCCAGCATCACAATCCATCCTTCAACTCCAACGTTTGCAGGGGAAGGAAAACTTTTTACGTCGATTCATCGTCAACTATGCCGAGATGACGAAAGGGTTTATGTGATTATTGAAGAAAGGGACACTATACTTGTGGGATGACCAAGCTCAATGGTCATTTGATGCTTTAAAACATGCACTTGTTTCAACCCCACTCCTTAGTGCCCCCGATTACTCACACGACTTTCTCCTCTACCTGGCAGCCTCACCTTCCTCACTTGGAATGGTTTTGGTTCAAGTTCACAGTGACGACAGTGAACATGTGATATACTATTTGTCCAAAGGTCTAATCGGACCTGAATTACGTTATTCACATGTGGAAAAACTCTCTCTAGCGGTAGTCTTTGCCGTCACCCGACTCCGACATTATATATTGTTGCGACAGACTACGGTGATTGCTTTGGAGAATCCCATGCGACATATCTTGTCTAGACAAATAATTGGAGGAAAATATACAAAATGGATTGTCATCCTCCAACAGTTTGATTTGGTTTTCATGGCTGCCAAAGCAAAGAAATCCCTCGTCTTCGCCGAATTATTATCGGACCTTCCCAGAATCGACCCGGCAGAGGTAGCTCATGATCCATTCCCTGATGAATCTGTCTACTTGGTCGATTCTTTGGACCCATGGTATGGAGACATATTACTCTACCTAAAAACTCAACGCTTCCACCCAACTCTCACGTCCGACAACCGTCGTCATATCCGCCACCAAGCAAAGCACTACCTCGTGCTAAACGATACACTATATCGTCATGGTGTTGATACTATTCTCCGACGTTGTCTCACTATCGATGAGGCAAAATGCATTTTGAATGACTGCCACGTAGGGGCATGTGGTGGTCATCTTTCGGGCATAGCTACTACCCAAAAAATCTTGCGTGCCGGTTACTGGTGGCCCACTTTGTTTAAAGACTACATTGCAATAGTCCAGAAGTGTCATCCATGTCAAATTTTCACAAAGAAAATGCGCGCACATCCTACCCCCCTTCACCCGGTTATCTCCATTGGTCCTTTCGCTAAATGGGGAATTGACTTCGTCACCTGCAATCCCGCTTCGGAAAATGGACACAACTACATCGTGGTTGCAGTCGATTATTTTACGAAATGGGTAGAAGCCCTTCCCACTTTTAAGGCCGATGGCGAAACCGCCGCTCTCTTCCTGTTTAATCAGGTAATCTGTCGGTTCGGCGTACCCCTATCGATTGTCACAGATCATGGATCCCACTTTCAGAATCATATGATGACCGAATTAACATCCATGCTAGGTTTCTGACAAGATCAATCTTCGTCTTATTATCCTCAAGCTAATGGTCAAGTAGAAGTCGTAAATGGCATCCTCAAAACCATGATTCGTCGATTGGTCGGAAACCATAAAACGACATGGCATCGAAAGTTGTATTCTGCATTATGGGCATACCGAACGTCAGTTAAAACTGCCACAGGCTTCACACCTTTCCAACTTGCTTTCGGCCTAGAGGCAGTACTTCCAATTGAGTGCGAAATCCCATCACTCAAACTTTCCTTTGAACTCCTGCCTGGCACCACCGCCACTGAGGAGTGCTTGCTCTCACTCGATCATTTGAACAAAACTAGTCGAGATGCTACACTAGCACTCGAAGCTCACCAGTGCTGAGTTAAAGCTCAATACGACAAATCTGTCAAGCCTCGTTCTTTCCAAGAGGGCGATCTTGTTCTACTTTATGATAAAAAACATGACCTCTTGGGGGCAGGAACACTCCAACCATTGTGGCTCGATCCTTACATCGTTACTAAAGCCCTCTCAAAAGGAGCTTACGAACTCCAAGATTGTAATGGAATTCCCCTTGAGGAGCCCCGCAACGGGCTCTATCTGAAGAAGTATTTTGCCTAGTTTCGCACTAGGCATATGCTTTGTAATTTTATGTATATAAGTTTTGCCTATTTGTTTTGATGCTTCTGGATTATTTTTGGTTTAAGGTGTTTTTCTCATGTAATCTTTTTCTTTCACACAGATGTCATCACATTCGTTACCATACGTTGGATATGTGGATGGTGCTAGTCGTCACACTAGACGCATTGCTTCAGTTGCTTGGGTTCTCTATACTCCTGAGCCGGACCTTCTTGGTTCCGGGGGAATATTCCTAGGTAACGCCACCAATAATGTTGCCGAGTACATGTCATTGATCCAACTCCTCACGGAAGCAGCATCTCGTGACATCGCCGATTTAGTGGTCAGGTTAGATTCCCAACTCATCATTATGCAGTTAAACAATCATTACCGTGTCCGCCACCCTGTGTTGTTACGTTATTTTTTACGAGTGAGACTTTTAGAGCGTCAATTTCAAACAATCACATTTGAGCACTGTTAGAGTCGGTCCTTGCAGCCCTCCGTCAGTGATCATTTCGTCTTTTGCATATTCATTATTAGGTGTCTCGCTTGTTCCACTTCGTTGCATTTCACTAGGATCATGCCATGAGCTGACGAGGGGGTCTGTCGTCCTTTGTTTCCTCATGTTTATACCTACAGCGCTATTTTAAAAATATTTCCTCAAAAAATTATTTATAGTCATTGTCATTATGTATGAGGTCATTAAAATGTCAATAAGTGTCCTAGGTCTTGGTGTCTAGGGTTTTTGAGTCATTTATATACTAGTCATAAAGCCTGCAAGGTGAGGAAAGTCCAGCACTTGTGATTTCTATTTTATTATCATCAGCATTTTCTAAAAAAATACATTTCTAGTCCAAAACTCTGTTTTGGAACTAGAAATTTGTCATTATCATTTTGTAATAAATTGTAATTGTTCCGCCATGAAGACATTGTCAAAAGCAGACCCCTGGTTTTTTCTCTAGCCAAGATAGCCATATCCCTGCAAGAAGACAGCAAAATCATTAGTATCGACCTCAAAAAAGCCAAAGGAAGTTTGTATTTGAAAAGCCATAAGTGAAATTACAAAAAACATTTGTAATATGGGTTTGAAGTTTGATTTGAAATAAAATCTGATTGTGAAGATATTTGTGACATGTATAAAAGCCAAACAAGTTTCATTTGAACCAATTTCATAGCTCCCAAATCGTGTTTGCAAAGTGGAGGGCCGATTTCAGAGTTTTGAAGTGCGTGGACAGAGTTTTGGGGCTGCGCGACCCACGTGGAGGCAGAGCGACCCACCTGGGCAGCGCGACCCACGCAGATTCAGTTCAGCAGTGTAAGTTTGCAAGGCGCGACCACAGTGGCGACCTGCCTTGGCGGCTTGTGCGACCCACTCATCAACAGAGGTCCGAAAAATCGTTTTGAGCGCCCAGTCTTGTTTGGGATCGCCCCCAACGGCCTTCAAACAGGTTT
This sequence comes from Pinus albicaulis, assembly GCA_034641835.2. Lineage (NCBI taxonomy): Eukaryota > Viridiplantae > Streptophyta > Pinopsida > Pinales > Pinaceae > Pinus > Pinus albicaulis. The sequence goes on along the minus strand of CM076572.1, from coordinate 1,389,460,114 downwards.
TTAACAATTGCTCAATGGTTTTTAATGTGTTGGTGGTATCATGGATGATTTCAAACATTTGAAATGGAAGAGTAAACCCTACAGTCATGGCAGCTTTGTTTCTTCAGGGTTTAAAATGTATATGGATGGTTTTATGAGTTTTCCTCCCACCTCGTATCATTGATATATATCCACCTTGGCATATGTGTCCAGACTCCACTGTTTTCATACCCCATTATACCATCGTGGCCATCGTTATTGCTTTACCATTGTCAAGGCTTGTGTTCCATGGTGATTATGGTCATGTTGTGTCTCACTGTCCAATGATAAAAACATTCTCATAACTCTGTTTTCACTGCCCATTGACACTTATAACTCTGTTTTTATTGCTCATAGACAAACACATTCATATGATGCATTGCTCCCTTTGACAAGATTTGCTCAATACTCTAAAGGCTGCCTGCTTCCTTTGGTCAAGTTTCACTTGCAATTAAACAGAGATATTATCATTGTTTGTTTCCTTATGGTGCTTTGACGGTGGAGGATATTTGTTGGGTGTTGAAAACACACATCATAACTTTGTTTTCACTGCATTTATATCAGTATACATAGTTCCAATAGCTTGTTCAGAGCCATGTCAGAGACAGAGTCAGAGTATGAGCAGGAGTCGGACAGTGACTCAATCGTTGAGGTTGATGTACTGAGATGGAGCATAGCAGTGCACCAGTAGTGGTAACATATCAGAGAAGCCACAGAGCTTTGTTTCAACATCACGACGAGTACTATCTTCACCCGGGGTGGAAGGGGTCTCGTTGACTGCATCAGCAACGCGAGTACTATCTCCACATGGCGTGGAAGGGGTCTCGCCTTCTTCATCAGCGCAGGTACATTCACAGGATAATGATGGAGACAAAGACACCAAGGTCCCATTTTTCATTTTCAACAGGTTGAACATACACATTGCTACATCATGACTGACAATAACACATCATACAACCGAGACAGTGTTTTCATCACAGGAACTGCATGCACCAGGAGAGCACTAAAATGGCGGAAAAGGCCTGATCCACTCCGGATTTTGGCTGAGGCTTCATTGAATGAGCAAGACACATGATGGAGGACCTCCGCTCCGAATTTGGGCAAATTCGGAGAAAATTTTGTCATTTTCAAATTTTTGGTCTAAAAAACAGGTTTTGCAGCTACGTGGGTCGCGCGCTCATGCCCTCGCATTTTTTTGAGACACTTGCTGGAGGAGATTTTTACATTTTTGGATTTTTCATGATTAATTATGCATCCTCTAAAGTCAACTTAGCATTTCAACAAAATCTGGATGGTCAAACAGCTCAAAAACACCATGAAAACCACCTTGCTGCCACCTTTTGCACCAGCAGGAAGTACCTCTGGGAGAATGAGGTTTTGGAGGGTCAAATCAACTCCAAATTCAGAAATTCCACTTGGGTTGGAAAGTAGGCATCCAGGGCTTTCCAACGAGCTATCATGAGCTCAATTTGGATGTCGGGAGCTACCTCAAAATCAGCCTGGAACATGAGCGACCCACGCAGTTCAGGAGCGACCCACCTAGAGATTTTTTACGAGTTTTAAATTTGCCCATTTCAGTATTTCGCCTATTATGGACCATTTTTGCTTATGGATAGAATTTATGGGTTTTTATGATGTAAATTCATGTTTGGCATGTAACTTTGGCTTGTTTTTATCTCTTCTAGAAGATTCACTCTCAAATGAGTAAAAAATCATGTAATGGATGAGTTTCCACTCTTTTAGAGGCAAGTTGTTAGCTGCCTAGATTGTAGTTCCATGATTAGAATTGGTTGAAACTGATCCCTGAAGAGGGAATTCGACCCCTAGAGGTGGGGAAGGTGTTAGAGTGATCTATATATTGTAATTTCTGAGGCATTCTACAGGTTGGACTCTTGGGATACTTTTGATACCATTGTACATATTTTTCATATTTTGGCTAAGGAAAAGATCAGGGGTTTTGCGGCACTTGTTGGGATCCTTGTGGTGTTCTGTTCTTGATGATGTTTCTCCTTTGTTTATTGTAAGTTTCTTCATGTTTAATGTATGCCATCGTTTCATTATGCTTCTGAACTAAGTTGAATGAGTGATTAAGGTTGAATCCATTGTTTACAGTGCTTAGCCTTTGAATTCAGTTAGTTCTATATGTTTTCAGTTGTTTGGAGAGGATCCAAGTTCTTCTTTGCCCTCTTCAGCTCCTCGTCAGTCTTATCTATCCATAAATCCAATTTAAAGCATCAAGATCATCACCTACCTCGCCCCAGCTTGAACTCTGCAAAGGTCTGACCTTATCCCCGAACCCAAAATCTTGTTTTCCCATTACTCCAGCGAAAACCCAAAAAATCAAAAATCAAACATACCTATCTCTTTACTAGCCTAAAATCAGTTCCTATTGTAAGTCATCTCGCATCCTACTTGCTTATTATCTCGAGATTGACGGAGAGAGCCCTCTCCTGTCCTCGTAGGGCTAGCTACGAGGCTGAGCGTGGTTTGATGTAGCCTTGAGTTTACTTCATTTCAGCCTGAGGTAGATTTGAGCGCTAACATAGTGGCGACCATACTGGAGAAAAAACTCAAAATGTTTGCTTGTTATAGACGGAGTCTGAAGTCACGCCAGGTAGCCTTCGAAACGCTGTTGCTATGCATCAGCGAAGTAGATAAACGCTGCTTCAGTCGATCTCCGGTTTAACTTGTAATCGTAGCACTTAACTTATAAATTGCCCCAGTACGTGTATCAAGTTCAGATCTGATCGTTGATGGTGAACAACGGTCGGACATCGCAAGGCTGAAATCATTCACCTGGTGACTTCATTCACTGAACAAATCCAGAAATCGATGCTTCATGGTGACTTCACTGCAGGGAGATCAGTAGCTGTGAGATTTTCAAGATGGACCGAATCACGAGAAGATATGCTCCCATGAGCCAAGATCACATTCCAGGTTTTCCGAATAAGATGCCCAAGGTAGATTGGTCAAGGAATCTGCCTACGTTTAATGATGATGGTAAGAAAGATGCTGCTTTACATTTGGTTAGATTTCACATGCATATTCGCAAGTTGAAGGTGGTTTTTCCTGAAGATTGTTTGATGAAGATATTCCTGGCTACTCTGGAAGGTGAAGCTCAGTCATGGTATGAAAATTTGCCGCTGGCCTGTATTTATTGTTTAGAGGATTTTCATGCCCTGTTCATTGAAAGATATCAAGTATCTTATCCATCGTTAAATTTAGTTCATGACTGTTGCAAACATGCCTATTCTTTTATTGAAAGCCTGGAGAAATATTATGAAGATGATAATTTCATGAATGATGAAATCATGGGGGCTCTATATGAGAATCCATTTCAGCAACATGAAGAGAACCTAAAGGATACCTATCAAGGTGCTCAGGAGACTTTGCAGCAGGTTGATGGCCATATGGCTGAAAATGATGAAAGGGAGAATGTCATTTCAGATCTGCCCACAGAAGACAGCAGCATGCAAGTAAGTCCAGTTCTAATTGCAGATTGTGATAATGTCCAGACATCTACTTCAGATTCAGATTCAGATTCAGATCAGGATGACCAAGCATATCTTGTGCTAAAGCCCATCAAGGAGAACTCTGTTGTTGAAATCATCTGGGATGCAGAAGACACAGTAATGGATCCAAATGTTCTCAGTCATACTGTCAGCTCATCATTAGAACACAGCCTTCATGAAGAGGTGATTCAGTCAGTTCATGAAAATCAGAATGAGATCTTTGTGCAAGTAAGTGATAAATCTCCTTTCAATAACTCAGTTATGAATGATAGTTTGAATGCCTTGTCATATGAAGATAATCATTGTTTGAGCAAAAGAAAACAAAAAGCATTGTCTCCTTTGTCTGAAGATGAAATAGATCAGCTTTTGAAAGGTCTTGTTACAGCCCAAGCTACAGCAGATTTGCAGTGCACACATAATCAGGAAAGTGTTGGTGAAACTTCTTCCTCTGTTGAAAAAGATGATTGTCTTGTAATCAGTTGTGTAGATCAGCAAACAGATAATTTTTTCCTTCACAAAATTGATAAGGCTGTCATGTTTGATAACCCTGAAGATTGTTTTTTGTTTAAGAATGACCTAGATCATGAAATTGAAGAGTATATGCCAGAATTGCTCATGGTCAAGGAACCTACAGCTAACACTCAGATGGCAGATTTGTGCATCTCTATCCCTCAGAAATCAAATGTCCTTTCAGATCAGAGTGAGGTGAATACTAGTATTTTTGCAGCTGGATCTCCAGATAAGCCAGTGCTTCAGGATTTTCAAGATCCCTTCAGCATTATTTTGCAAGCATTAGAAAGGATAAATGTTGCCTGGTTTATTTTCATGAGCTTTGGTTTCAGTGATTGTGTTGAGTTGCCTACAGGTTTAGCATTCTGCCTACTTGAAGAGAGTAAGAGCAGAAATTTGAGGTGTAGCCATCTGCTTGACTGGTTACATTGGAAAGCTAATTATACATGATTGTACATATTTCATTGGTATGCAGGTGGTTGTCATCATGATTCCAAATCTTGATGGACTGCTGCCTTTTTTCAAAAGCTTGGTAAAGTTTTGTTTTAAGTCAGTCATGAGTCATTTGTGTTTGGTCTGTTGAGTCAGTTTTTTCAAGTTATTTCAGTTTGCCATCGAGTTGGTTTGAGTCAGTTTTCAGTCAAGTTTTCATTCAATAAATGTGTCAAAGGTTTTGGTTATCCGTTTAAATAATGATTCCATCGCCCAATGGATGAAGGCACTGGTCTGCTCTCCCAAAGATCTGCCGTTCTTGGCACCTCCATGGAGCCACCATCCCCATTGGAGCCAATGTTAGAGTCGGTCCTTGCAGCCCTCCGTCAGTGATCATTTCGTCTTTTGCATATTCATTATTAGGTGTCTCGCTTGTTCCACTTCGTTGCATTTCACTAGGATCATGCCATGAGCTGACGAGGGGGTCTGTCGTCCTTTGTTTCCTCATGTTTATACCTGCATCGCTATTTTAAAAATATTTCCTCAAAAAATTATTTATAGTCATTGTCATTATGTATGAGGTCATTAAAAATGTCAATAAGTGTCCTAGGTCTTGGTGTCTAGGGTTTTTTGAGTCATTTATATACTAGTCATAAAGCCTGCAAGGTGAGGAAAGTCCAGCACTTGTGATTTCTATTCTATTATCATCAGCATTTTCTAAAAAAAATATATTTCTAGTCCAAAACTCTGTTTTGGAACTAGAAATTTGTCATTATCATTTTGTAATAAATTTGTAATTGTTCCGCCATGAAGACATTGTAAAAAGCAGACCCCTGGTCTTTTCTCTAGCCAAGGTAGCCATATCCCTGCAAGAAGACAGCAAAATCATTAGTATCGACCTCAAAAAAAAGCCAAAGGAAGTTTGTATTTGAAAAAGCCAAAAGTGAAAATTACAAAAACATTTGTAATATGGGTTTGAAGTTTGATTTGAAACAAAATCTGATTGTGAAGATATTTGTATCATGTATAAAAGCCAAACAAGTTTCATTTTCACAAGTCTACAGCACCCAAATCGTGATTTGAAGATTGGAGGGCCGATTTCAAAGTTTTAAGCTGCGTGGACAGAGTTGTGGGGCTCGAGCGACCCACCTGGGCGCGAGCGACCCACCTGGGCAGAGGCCACCACCAGTCGGTCTACAAAGGTAAGTCAGGTGCGTGACCACCTGGCCGAGCGACCACGCAGAGGTCGCGCACCCACGCATCAACGAGGGTCCGAAATTTCATTGTACTGCTTTATTTTGGATCGCCTCCAGCGGCCTTCAAACAGGTTTTTAACAATTGCTCAATGGTTTTTAATGTGTTGGTGGTATCATTGATGATTTCAAACATTTGAAATGGAAGAGTAAACCCTACAGTCATGGCAGCTTTGTTTCTTCAGGGTTTAAAATGTATATGGATGGTTTTATGAGAATTTTACCACCTTGTATCATTGATATATATCCACCTTGGCATATGTGTTAAAACCCCACTGTTTTCATACCCATTATACCATCGTGGCCATCGTTGTTGCTTTACCATTGTCAAGGCTTGTGTTCCATGGTGATTATGGTCGTGTTGTGTCTCACTGCCCAATGATTAAAACATTCTCATAACTCTGTTTTCACTGCCCATTTACACTTATAACTCTGTTGTTATGGCCCATTGACAAACACGTTCATATGATGCATTGCTCCCTTTGACAAGATTTGCCCAATATTCTAAAGGCTACCCACTTTCTTTGGTCAAGTTTCACTTGTAATTAAACAGAGATATTATCATTGCTTGTTCCCTTATGATGCTTTGACGGTGGAGAATATTTGTTTGGTGTTTGAAACATACATTATAACTCTGTTTTCACTGCATCTATATCAGTATACATAGTGCCAATATATTGTTCCAGGCCATGTCAGAGACAGAGTCAGTGTAGGAGCAGGAGTCGAACAGTGACTCAATCGTTGAGGTTGATGTACTGAGATGGAGCATAGTAGTGCACCAGTAGTGGTAACATATCAGAGAAGCCACAGAGCTTTGTTTCAACATCACGACGAGTACTATCTTCACCCGGGGTGGAAGGGGTCTCGTTGACTTCATCAACAACGCGAGTACTATCTCCACATGGCGTGGAAGGGGTCTCGCCTTCTTCATCAGCGCAGGTACATTCAAAGGATAATGATGGAGACAAAGACACCAAGGTCCCATTTTTCATTTTCAACAGGTTGAACATACACATTGCTACATCATGACTGACAACAACACATCATACAACCGAGACAGTGTTTTCATCACAGGAACTGCATGCACCAGGAGAGCACTAAAATGGCGAAAAAGGCCTGATCCACTCCGGATTTTGGCCGAGGCTTCATTGACTGAGCAAGACACATGATGGAGGACCTCCGCTCCGAATTTGGGCAAATTCGGAGAAAATTTTGTCATTTTCAAATTTTTGGTCTAAAAAACAGGTTTTGCAGCTACGTGGGTCGCGCGCTCATGCGCTCGCATTTTTTTGAGACACTTGCTGAAGGAGATTTTTACATTTTTGGATTTTTCATGGTTAATTATGCATCCTCTGAAGTCAACTTAGCATTTCAACAAAATCTGGATGGTCAAACAGCTCAAAAACACCATGAAAACCACCTTGCTGCCACCTTTTGCACCAGCAGGAAGTACTTCTGGGAGAATGAGGTTTTGAAGGGTCAAATCATCTCCAAATTCAGAAATTCCACTTGGGTTGGAAAGTAGACATCCAGGGCTTTCCAACGAGCTATCATGAGCTCAATTTGGATGCCTGGAGCTACCTCAAAATCAGCCTGGAACATGAGCGACCCACGCAGTTCAGGAGCGACCCACCTAGAGATTTTTCTGAATTTTCAGCTGCCAGCTCAGTATTTCGCCTATTATGGACCATTTTTGCTTATGGATAGAATTTTTGGGTTTTTATGATGTAAATTCATGTTTGGCATGTAACTTTGGCTTGTTTTTATCTCTTCTAGAAGATTCACTCTCAAATGAGTAAAAATCATGTAATGGATCAGTTTCCACTCTTTTAGAGGCAAGTGGTTAGCTGCCTAGATTGTAGTTCCATGATTAGAATTGGTTGAAACTGATCCCTGAAGAGGGAATTCGACCCCTAGAGGTGGGGAAAGGGGTTAGAGTGATCTATATATTGTAATTTCTAAGGCATTCTACAGGTTGGACTCTTGGGATACTTTTGATACTATTGTACATACTTTTCATATTTTGGCTAAGGAAAGATCAGGGGTTTTGCGGCACTTGTTGGGATCCTTGTGGTGTTCTGTTCTTGATGATGTTTCTCCTTTGTTTACTGTAAGTTTTTTCATGTTTAATGTATGCCATCGTTTCATTATGCTTCTGAACTAAATTGAATGAGTGATTAAGGTTGAATCCATTGTTTACAGTGCTTAGCCTTTGAATTCAGTTAGTTCTATATGTTTTCAGCTGTTTGGAGAGGATCCAAGTTCTTCTTTTCCCTCTTCAGCTCCTCGTCGGTCTAATCTATCCATAAAACCAATTTAAAGCATCAAGATCATCACCTACCTCGCCCCAGCTTGAACTCTGCAAAGGTCTGACCTTATCCCCGGACCCAAAATTTGTTTTCCCATTACTCCAGCGAAAACCCAAAAATCAAAAAACAAACATACCTATCTCTTTACTAGCCTAAAATCAGTTCCTATTGTAAGTCATCTCGCATCCTATTGCTTATTTTCTCGAGATTGACGGAGAGAGCCCTCTCTTGTCCTCGTAGGGCTAGCTACGAGGCTGAGCGTGGTTTGATGTAGCCTTGAGTTTTACTTCATTTCAGCCTGAGGTAGATTTGAGTGCTAACAAGCACGTTCCTAGAAAATTTAATACATTAGCCGATTCTTTGGCAAATTATGTGTTAGATTGGAATTTGTCACATTTATTGTAAAAGATTTACTCATGAGTACATATATTTTTATCACATCAAAAATACATAAAATTTTAAAAACACAAAATCACCAAAAATATATATATACATATATATATGTCATGTCCAGTACATAGTAACATCAAAAAGAAAAATATTCCAAAACTTGGGGTGTTTTACAAAATTTGGCTACACTAAGCCACGCTCTGATACTAATACATCTACTCCACCAACTAAGCCTGATGCTCATGATAGCATACAACTGCTCTAGCTATCCTCCTTAGAGGAACTAGGTATCTCTCCGGTACACCTACAATATGCCGCTGCAGACGAACTGGAACCTCCCGCATAGGAAACGGTGGTATACCCATACTCATACCCTCTAGGTTCTTGGAGAGTTCATGTAAAACTTGGGTATCATCATTGTCGCTGGCTTCCGCATCCTCTACTAGTGCGCCAGCCCCGGGTAGCTGCAGTCCTCGCCGTGCATAGCGAGGGGCCCCAACTGGACGGACAGGTGCCACATCTATGTCAAGCAAGAAAAATCTTCATGTCAAAACTTAATTTTCACCATTTTTCAACAAAAAAAAATTACATAAACATTCAAAAGCTAAAAACACAAAAAACTTCTTTGAAAAACACTGATCATTCTTTCTTACCATCGGGCTCCCACTGAGTGCCAGGGGGCAAGACTAACTCCGGATTGCCTGTGAAGTTCATCCCTGCATAGGGATAATCCTCAATCATGATTATTTGGGAGTCTAGCCAATCAAAAAACCCATCATCAAAACAGTGACGGACGGGACCCTCTCCAGTCCACGGAAGCAAAGTGGCCCACCAAGCCTGCCTCGGCTCGCGTGGACCCAATAGCGTTGTAGCGATACTGGGCCTCATCAGTGGTATCCACTCAATTATAAATGAAACAATCAGTGTGACGTATCCAAACTCTCTCTGGGTACGGGTCTTACATGCAGTAAGTTCTGCTCGGACCCGACGGACAACTCCATCACACCAGTCAAAAACCTGAGGCTGCATGTAATCCAAGGCTAGGAGCATCTGAGCCTTGGTGGCCACATGATGACTCTTGGCACCTGCCAAGCGAACAATCATCCATAGTATAGACCACAATGGTCTCAAAGTCACCTGTGCAATAGGTATCAGGTTACTCACAGCCTGGGTGCCACGTATGCAGTGCGCATGGATCAGATCAGTAGTGGAACGAGGGTCAGCTCTGGACCCCGTCAAATTGGGCCTCGCCCCACGACATGATAAACCGGTCAAAAAGTACACATCATCCTTTTCGATTGCAAGCTCATTGCCCCCAATCTGAAAGACATGATTCCGTTCGTCCCACTGCTGGATCAGCCACCTTAGGAGGTCCTCTTGACCCCTCATCAGTTCTAAACGGGCATACTTGAGCAATCTGCACCTCCGGAGAGCCATTAAGCTTGCCGCATTCGTCACCATCTCTCGTTCTTCCCGCTCATGTTCTCTCTCTCCCCAGATACTCATGATTAACCGCTGAACACCTGCAAATGCAACATTTTCAACTGATTAAAACTTGCATGGACCACTTCAAAATGGGAAAAATTGAGTTGTTAGAAAACACGGTGCGCCTAACGCTGGCTCTAGTACAAAACAGAACGTTCTAACGCGGAACCCCTTCACGGGTTGTGTGTTTAACGCGCCTATTGTACTCCTGACCCGCGTTAGGCGCAAATATTTTTCTAGGGCCTCAAAATTTCCTAATTTTGAACCAGCCAAAACCAACAAAATGACAATTAAATGATAGCAGGAGGTTCTAGCTCTTACCTGGATCTCGCGGAATAGAAAACTGTTGCCCGGATTGACCATAATCGTCAGCTGAAATTTTCACCCCTTTTTCACCCCAGAGCTTCTTCACAGCACTCAAAACAGTGAAAATGAAAGTCTTCTGACCTTCTTATAGCAAATTCTGGGGCATGACTCTCTTAAGGTAGTCGACAAAGTCGTGATTTCTTGCTGCGCATGTGTCACAACTCTCAATATTTGGTACTGATGTTTTAATAAGGGATCAAGATTTATGAGCAGAAATACTCATGTTTTATTGAGCATTCTTTTTACGGTATTTTTTTTGCTCGTTAATCCGAAAAACCTCGAGTTCCCTTCTATGGACTCGTTAAACTTACACGAAGTTGATACCGAGTGTTCCTTTTGTAGGTATTTTTCTTGCTCGTTAATCCGAAAAACCTAGAGTTTTCTTCTTCAGACTCGTTAAAAATATGGAGAAGTACTGAGCATTCTTTTTATGAATCTTTTTCTCGCTCATAAAACCGAAAAAATCCTGAGTCACCTTTGTTAGGCTCGTTAAACTACCAAGACAGAGAACAAGGAGCCATTCTTTTCCTCTTTTTCAAAGCTCTTTAAACAGAAAAATTAACCGAGTCTTCTCTGCGTGACTCGTTAAAATTTCACGGAGGTACCGAGTTTTCTTTGTTGGACTCGTTAAAATTTCACAAAAAGTATTGAGTTTACTCCGTCTCCTCTTACTCATAACAAAATGAGGTAGACGTCTATCGAACATAGCTTTCTCACCTTTCCAGATTCGATGGACTAACTTACGGAAAATGAATTGTTTCGGGCTTACTATTATCCCTTTGTCGTGCCCGGTTATCAAGACATGACAAAGGTACCCCAATGGAGTCGTCTTTTACGATATTTTTCAGACTCTCTAAACATGAAAAATTCACCGAGTTTGCTCATCTGGACTCGTTAAACTTAATCAAATGCGGACAGAGTTGTCTTTCCTGACATTTTTCAGACTCTTTAAAAATGAAAAATTCACCGAGTTTGCTCATTTGGACTCATTAAACCTAATCAGATGGGACACAGAGTTATCTTTCCTGACATTTTTCAGACTCTTTAAACATGAAAAATTCACCGAGTTTACTCGTCTGGACTCGTTAAACTTAATCAGACGGGGAAAAATTTGGACAAAATGGATACTACCTCTATTACATTTCAAAAAAGGTCGATTTGGCAGCAAAATTTTTGAACATGGCACTTCCCAGAAAATTCTTTCGCATCCAGAAGAACCCTACCATCTATGAGTATTAGCCTTCATTTCCCAGTTTCCCTGCACCGGTAAAATTCTAACACACTCTTTGGTGTTCATTAAGCCTCAGCTGCCTAGTACCCTGCTAGAGTGCCTTCTATTGTTCAAGCAGATCTCGTTATCTACTGCTCCTGTTATCAACCAAACCGCTCACTATGCCAGAAATCATTTGTCGTCTGACTTCCCCATTTACTCTTTATTATCTCAAATCATAAACGAAATCAGTTGGTTTATGTTTCATGTTGACTAATGTAGGATGCCTCAGTGCCTACCTTTCAATAGATCACTTCCTATCGACTTCAACACCTTATCTAGGAAGTTGATCCAGAAACACATCAGTACCCGGATACTTGCAGACATCAGTGGCAGGTAGTCTTGTGTTTGATCAGGGGTCTTCATCATTGGCTCCTAGTCGAATGATTCTACGAGTGTTCGAATTCAACTCCTTTTATTCACACTCGCTAGATTGTACTGGGCATCTTAGGAACCATCATCATTATCGGTGGCCACCTTCGCGTCTGTTAACAGTTTTCATTATTGACTGGTAATCAGACGATTTCTCACATGTTCGACGACAACTCCTTCATTCACATGTTGAGAAATATGCAGTTTAAGTGAATCGGCGGTCAAGACCTTGGGGCAAAGGCTACATCATTAAATTTGTGTTTCCTTCCCCAAGTTGCGATATTGTTTATGGAGACAGCTTCTTCATCTTGATCCTGTTATGACAGACACTTCCACATTGTGCCTATTTTTGGACAGATTCTTCATATCTCTATTCTAGAGAAATCATGTTGTTTAAGCTACTGAGCATGGGAAATGCTCGAATCAAGGCAAATACTATATTTTCTGACATATGTTGTTGTTTCAGGTTTTCCTCAGTCTTTCAATCTCTCTATCTCTACAAGTTATAAAGTATTTTGGCCATCGTCTTCGTCTCTGACCTCACACTTTAGGGGGCATCTGTTACAGGTCAAAATACCTCCTCATCAACTCAGAGGGGAAGACAAATATGGAAGAAGTACAAAGACCTGAATTAAACCTATTTCTGCCAGGGTAACGCCTATATAGAACAGAATAAGAGCGTTATAACATACGCAATTAGTGCATTGGCCGCGTTAGTGGCTAGGGCAGCGCTCTATTTACACTGGAGGGAAGCGTTACCCGTGTTTTAAGTTTGAATTGGGAAAAGAGTGCAGAGAATGATTTGAATCTCCAACTTTCCCTCACAAAGGAGTCAGTCCACAAAGGAAACTGCAGAAGCACCAATTCATTATTGGTCATTTCCATAGAAGACTGAACTCCAAAGGAGGCAAAATCATAGAGATCAAAGAAACATCTAAGTTTTTTCCATTCCAAACTAGTGGAAAGAGAAGGGCAACAATGGCCTTCTCCCTCTCCTATAAGAAGGAGCTGAAGGCTCTTAATTGAAGGTCGAAGGATTGCTCAAGGTTCTTGTATACTTGTGGAATAGACAATAGTGTTACATTGTGAAGGCCAAGAGTCAAAGAGGTTCCTAGAGAGCTTGTTGACTTGGACTTCTTCACTTGAGAGATAAGAGAAATTGGGAGACTGAGGAGGGCTTGGTACAACCGACGGTTGTAATCCTCCTTCTTTCAAAATCAATGGAACTGTGTTCTTTTTGTCCATTCAATGCTTAATATTTTCATTATTTTTTGAACATTTACATAGTATGATATGAATGGCTCAGATGTGTATAATCTAGATGTTTATTGTGTATTGATTTAATTGATAGGATACATGTTATGTTAGAAATTACGCGGGTGCTTTGACTGATTGCAGGACTAAGATTTGGAGCCAGTGAAGAAGGACTCTTGCTTTGCTGCACAACGCTCTCCAAGGGACTCCAAGACTGTCAAAGAGGTAATTCTCTATTGTATTCCTTCAAGCTATTTCAAGTTAATATGAACATGCTCATACCATCTTTGTGAACAGCATAGCTAATCTTACTGTCTGCCTCGAGCACCGGAAAGCCCTGAGAGGGATATTCAAAAACTAACCACCCAAGCAATTTACCCTATGCTGATTTATTTAATAGAAACTTATACACAAAACCTGAAAATGACAAACTATTGATTGTGGTTGTATATGTTGATGATATCATTTTTGGAAGTAATGAAGACTCTATGAGTCAGAAATTTGATTCTGATATGTAGCAAGAATTTGAAATGTCTTTACTTTAGGAACTAACATTTTTTCTTGGCTCATATGCAAACAAATAAACACGCATATTATTATCACATGTTTGTAAAGTAAATACCCCAAGTAAATCCCATCTTGTATAAGTACTGGAGATTATAAACCGTATACACCAATGATAACTGATGTAATTCAATGCAATGACATTCCCACCCATGAATCAACCAGACATAGATCTATGATAAAGAAGTCTTCGCGATTCCACCTGACAAGACCAGAATCCATGCATGCAAGGCTAGATTGCGCACTTATCTGCAGCTGACCAAAGAGTCTCATCTTCAGGCTGTGAAAAGAATATTCAAATATCTACAAGGAACTCAAGACTTTGGACTATGGTATCCAAAGAAGGCTGATCTTACTCTTCATGCATACACTGATGCAGAATGGGCTAGAAGTGTTGATGATCGGAAAAGCACTAGTGGTGGTGCATTCTTTATGGGACCCCGGTTAGTATCTTGGTTTAGGAAGAAGCAGAGCTCCATTGCCTTATCTACAGCAGAAGCAGAATATGTGGCTGCAGCATCATGTTGCACTCAAATTCTCTGGATGATGCAAACCCTACAAGACTTTCAAATCAAATTTTCACCTCCTATCTCCATTACGTGTGATAATACAGGTGCCATCAGTATCTCAAAGAATCCTGTTATGCATTCCAAGACCAAGCACATTCCCATCAAGTATCACTTCTTACGAGAACAAGTGCTTGAGAAAAAGGTGAAATTAGAATATATTTCCTCCAAAGAACAAGTTGCTGATATATTTACCAAACCTCTACCCAGGGAAGTGTTCAAATATCTCAAAAAGAAACTGGGAGTAGTCTCTACCATGCAAAGGATATCAGGTCTACTTAATTACAGAAGACTCAATTGGTTGTGAGGTGCTGTCAGGCATCTCTGAATGCACAGGCTCAGGGGGAGCATTGGTCATGGGAAAAGGATGAATTATTGGTCATATTATGTTTGAAGATGCAGCATGATCTCAGGGGGAGCATGGGAGTGTCGGTTCAACGGTTCTTGATCAAACTCTTTGCCATTGATGTCAAATGGGGAGGAAACGCAACAAAGGGTGTCTATCAGGTCATCAAAGGAAGAGTATTGCCATCAATGCCAAAGGGGGAGATTTTTGGAATATTGTCATTGATGGCAAAGGAATTGGCAAAGGCATGGGAAACAAAGAAGAACAGCAAAGTTGCAGAAAACAATGATCAGCATCAAAGAACAAAGGAAGAATGAATTTACAGAGATAAGTAGGGAATTGAAGTAGAGTTGTCCAGAGACAAAGGAAAATTGAGAAGAATGAGTGAAACTCTTATTCATTCATATATGGTGATGAGGGATTGGTTCTAAAATCTCCATGACTTATATATTCAGCAGAATATTTGAGTCTCTGTGGACATTGGTGAAATCATGTGTTATTGACAGTTGGGATTATGCTCGTATAGACAGCTTGAATTGTGAAAAGCATGAGAGTGATGCTCAGACCATCTCGCTTCTGTGGAAGGAGGAGATTCGTGAAGTTGTATATGATATCAGGTTGCTAAGGTCATGGCACAGTGAATTAAATCTGTATAATGGAGGGATTAATGGTGCTCTGGTTCTGTAAGTTGTTCAAGGAACCAATACGATCGACAGTGGAATTATACGCCTCTGCCTCTGTGTAGGTATGGAAGGTCTACGAGTCTCGGCGTTGTCTATGTAATAGAACCTGGAGCATGAATAAATCGATTATATAAAGAAAACACTGAAGCGTGGTTTTTAATCATTTAAACAATAAGTTTGACAGAACCGTGACTGAGACGAATAGTGACGGCGGGTTGGAGCGAAACCGTGGGTTATTCTGCACCATCTTTCGTCGATACATGGTATTTCGTGGATTGGCAGCGATTCCATACAGATGTTGACACGCGTCTCTGCAAAACCGCCAAGCGCACGATAATGATAGTCCTTCGCACGTTAACAATCGACCCAGGACGGCCAGCGAAATTGCTTGTACGTCGTCGATCTGAAAGGGAGTCATCGGACGGTCATTATTTGTGGAAGATACACGAAGGTTAAAAAAAGTGTGCGAATATTAACACAGTACGACTTGCCATCGTGCGTTATTGCCCGTGCAAATTACCCAAGCGAAATTTTTCGATCTTGGAGGCTCGCGATCCAACGGTGATCAGGCAATGGACCTGCACAAAGTTTAGTTTCGTACGGAGGGGCGCATATGTGGGCCAGGGGTCAAAGTTTTATTAATATTAAACGATTCGAAAGCATTGGATTTATATATAAAGCCCGGATTAAAAGTTCATTGAATTTTTAATTAAAAATAATATTACAGGGGTAGTATAAAGATTTAAAAATTCAGAAGGGGTACCCACGTAGTTGAACAAGCAATCAAGCGTTGACCGGAAATCGACGGTGGAGATTAAGTACGGGGGCACCAGCCAAAAATTTTCTTTCGTACCACAAGAACCCCCATAGTGAGGTAATGATGACATACGCAGCGGAATTTGATTGGTCTTCTGACTATAATTGGGGGCCCTGGGGTCAAAGGTTAATTTTCTCAATTTTCTTGCTTCTCAGTAGAAACTGGTGTTACGTTCAGGGGGTTGAAGCTCCCTTCCAGGAAAGGTTGGTAAACGAGAGAAGGTTGTAGCCTTCTACAGGTGGGTGCCTGCGTGCCGGTATGAGTCTACACCAGCATATATTGTAAAAGGTTTTCTCTATAATAAAATATTGAAGAGTGAGATTACAACAGCGGTGGTTTTCTCCCGAATTGGGTTTCCACCTTAAATCCTGGTGTCCATATGCGTTATTCATGGTTAATGGTTTGTTCTGATTTCTGTTCATGCTTAATGCTTATCTGATGCAATTCTCTAAGTAAAGACATAATAAGATATCTGGACATGTTGAATGCAGTACTGTAACATATGTTTTTTTTTAAGAGAAAGGAAAGAAAATTTGTTAAGCCTTAAATACTGATTCACCCCCCCCCCCCTCTCAGTATTTTTCCCAACAATTGGTATCAGAGCAGGTCCTTCTGATAAAGCTTAGCCGCTAGAAGGAAGATTATTCAATATGGCCAATCAAGATGGAACAGCATCTATCAGGCCTCCACTCTTCAACGGAAAAAACTTAATCTTTTGGAAAACAAGGATGAGATCCTATCTTCAGTCTCTGGGAGCATATGTATGGGCTATTGTTGAAGGAGGATATCAATATCTCGCCTCGGTACCAACAGATCCAACGGAAAGAAAGAATTATGAAACAAATGCAAAGGCAGTCAATGCTCTATTAGGAAGTCTAACTGAATCAGAATTTGTCAAAGTCATGCAGCTGAATGCAACAAAGGCAATATGGCACAAAATCATTCTAAGCTATGAAGGTGATGCAAAGGTAAAAAGTGCTAAACTTCAAACTCTCAGAATCCAATATGAGAATCTTAAAATGCTTAATGAAGAAAGCATTGCAAATTTCTTTCTACGTCTTGATGATAATGTAAATCGCATGAGAAATCTGGGAGAAACAATTACCGAATCCACTTTGGTTGAGAAAATTTTAAGATCTCTAACAGCAAAATTTGAGTCAAAAGTTTCAGCTCTTGAAGAAAAGAAGGATCTTCAAAATCTTACTGTGGTACAACTTCATGGCGTACTAACTGCATATGAAATGAGAAGAGGAGGACCATCTGAAGTCAAAGAAGCAGTCTTTAGAACTTCTACAAAAGGAAAGGAAGTACAAATAACAGAAGGATCAGGATATATCTCAAAAGAAGATGAGATAAACTTCGTAAAGAAACTTCAACTTGGCACAGGACGATTCAGAGGTAAGCTTCCTTTCAAATGTTTTGATTGTGGAAGAGTTGGTCATTATGCTGCCAAGTTTCCTTATAAAGAAACACATAAAAAGGGGAAGGAAGTAGCAAGAAGGAATAAGAATCATTTTATCTCTAAAAAGAGTTACTATACTCATGAAGATAGTGATGGTTCATCTGATAGTGAGGAAGAATGTGAACAAGATTTGAGACTTCTCATGGCATTTGAAAAATGATCTAGAGAAGAAGAGGATACTTTTGTGGACGCTCTAGAAGACAGTGATTTTCTTAATGAAAACAATAAACTCAAAATTTGCTTAGAAGAGAGAAAAATAATCATAGAAACTCTGAAAAATCAGCTTGAAGATAAAGAGAAACACAATGAGAAATTAGAATGTGAAGTAGTAGATCTAAGAAAAGAACTTGGGAAAGTAAAGACTGTGAATCTTAGATTTGCTAAAGGGTCTGAAACCTTAGATGAGATTATCAAGGTACAACGTTCTCCTCTCATAAAGAAAGGTCTTGGATATATTGGAGAATCTTCTCAGGCATCAGCACCAAATTATCTAAAAGCAGTTACAGCTGGTTTACAACATGCTTCCACTCAGCAAGGGAACAAATAATCTTTATAGGTAAAGCATGATCATTTCAATTCAAGAAACACTAACAGGAATGTCTTTCAAAGAAACACCAATCAACAGATAAATTCATATAGAAGATCTTATGATCGCAGAAATTTCTTCTTCAATGGACAATGTTTCTCATGTCACAATTTTGGTCATAAAGCTATTCAATATGTAGCATATAAAGATATTATGACAAGAGAAGCAAGAAAGAAAAGGACTAATATTGAAGCAAAGAAGAATACTTATAACAATTTTTCTCCTCTTCAAAATGAAGTTGAATGCACTTATTGCAATAACTTTGGCCATGAAGAATCTGAATGCAAGAGCAAAGTTTAGCCAAAAGAACATGTTCCTTCAAGATCCAAAGTATGGAAAAAGAAAGAGTTACAGGTTGAAAATTGTGGCATAGCGTTATTTGCAGAAGATGAAGAGAACCAATGGTACATTGATAGTGGATGCTCAAGACACATGACAGGTGATAAAGACAAAATTCTTGCATATAGTGCTCTAGAAAAGGAGAAGAATGTTACATTTGGAAATGATACTCCTGCGGTAATTAAAGGTAAAGGGTCTGTTTTCCTAAAGGATAAGGTGAAAGCTAATGAATTCATGTATGTGGATGGATTAAAGCAAAACTTGTTAAGTTTAAGTCAAATGTGTGATCAAGGAACTAAAGTTGTCTTTAGTTCAAAATAATGTGTGGTACGTGATCTTGATACAGGTAAAGCAATTATAAAAGGAAAAAGAACTCCAAACAACTTGTATATATTGAAGAACCCCAAAGAACAATGTTATTTGAGTAAATCTTCAGAAAATTGGCTATGGCATAGAAGGTTGGGGCATCTGATCTTCTCTCAAATCAACAAATCAAGTAGACTTAAAGTTGTTCGTGATCTTCCCAATATTACTCTACCTGAAAATATCATATGCAAATCTTGCCAATTTGGTAAGCAAACCAGGGTACAATATAATGCCAAGGAAGGATCATCAAGTAAGCCTCTTGAACTCATTCATACTGACATATGTGGACCTATGAGGAAAAATTCACCTCGTGGTGAAGAATACTATATCTTATTCATTGATGATTTCTCTAGAATGTGTTGGATTGGGCTGCTTAAACACAAAGATGAAGCATTTGAGAAATTTCAGATCTTCAAAGCACTAGTGGAGAATGAATTAGAATTAAAAATCAAGTGTCTTAGATCTGATCGAGGAGGAGAATATACATCCAAATAATTTCTTGAATTCTGTGAACAACATGGCATAAAAAGACAGTTCTCTGTAGCTGGCACTCCACAACAGAATGGTGTTGTAGAGAGAATGAACAGAACAATTCAACAAATGGCTAGAGCTATGCTTGATGATTCTGGAACACCTGACACATTTTGGGGAGAAGCAGCACATATAGCAGCAAACATTCTCAACAAAGCACATGTTCGTGTAAATAGTGATAAAAATCCATATGAACTCTGGTATGGTAATCCTCCCACTATAAAGCATTTTAGAATTTTTGGGAGCAAATGCTTTATCAAAAATAATGATGAAAAACTTGGCAAGTTTGAACCTAGAGCTAATGAGGGAATACTTCTTGGTTACTCCTCTAGGAGTAAGGCATATAAATGTTACAATAAAATAATTTGAAAGATTGTTGAATGTATTGATGTTGTTATTGATGAGTCTACTGCAGCCCCAAAAGAAGAAAAGCAAACAACAAATGAAGATGATGAGGACACATCTCCTTCTACATCAAATAGTAATGATACAAACAGTACACCCAGTGAAGAACCTGAAGAAGAGCTGTCTGAAAAGGCTCCATCTAGATATGTTCAAAAGAATCATGCAAAATCTCAAATTTTGGGAGAAAAGGAATCAGGTGTACAAACAAGAAGGACTCTTGTGGGATCTTCTAGCAATCTAGCATTTATGTCCATGGTTGAACCTCACAGTGTTAGTCAAGCTAGCAAAGATGAATGTTGGATTCAAGCCACGAATGAAGAGCTTGATCAAATTGAAAAGAACCACACTTGGGAGTTAGTACCAAGGCCTCATGAAAAAAATGTCATTGGAACTAAATGGATATTCAAAAACAAGTTAAATGAGAATGGGGATGTTATAAGAAATAAAGCTAGACTTGTGTGCAAAGGGTACGCTCAAAAATAAGGTATAGACTTTGAAGAAACCTTTGCTCCTATAGCCAGACTTGAAGCCATAAGAATGTTTCTTGCGTTTTCAAGCTTCCAACAAATCAAAGTTTATCAAATGGATGTTAAATTTGCTTTTCTCAATGGTGATCTAGAAGAAGAAGTTTATATAGAACAACCAGAAGGTTTCATTTTGGGAAATGATGAAAAACTTGTTTGTAGACTTAAAAAGGCTCTATATGGCCTCAAACAAGCTCCAAGGGCATGGTACTATCGTCTTGAAAAATATCTTCATCAACAAGGATTTTCAAAGGGGTCTGCTGATAGCAACTTATACACAAAAACTGAAAATGAAAAATTATTGATTGTGGTTGTATATGTTGATGATATCTTTTTTGGAAGTAATGGAGAGTCTATGAGTCAAAAAATTTCTTCTGATATGCAACAAGAATTTGAAATGTCATTACTTGGGGAACTAACATTCTTTATTGGCTTGCAAGTGCAACAAGCAACAGATGGCATATTCTTATCACAAGCTAAATACCTCAAGCAAATCCTGAAGAAGTATGGCATGGAAGATTGTAAACCTATAAGTACACCAATGATAACTGGATGTAATCTCAGCTCTAATGATGATTCCCCCACCGTGAATCAACCAGAATATAGATCCATGATAGGAAGTCTTCTTTATCTCACTGGGACAAGACCAAACATCATGCATGCAGTTGGGATTTTTGGACGATTCCAAGCTAATCCAAAAGAGTCTCATCTTCAGGCTGTGAAAAGAATATTCAAATATCTACAAGGAACTCAAGACTTTGGACTATGGTATCCAAAGAAGGCTGATCTTACTCTTCATGCATACACTGATGCAGAATGGGCTAGAAGTGTTGATGATCGGAAAAGCACTAGTGGTGGTGCATTCTTTATGGGACCCCGGTTAGTATCTTGGTTTAGGAAGAAGCAGAGCTCCATTGCCTTATCTACAGCAGAAGCAGAATATGTGGCTGCAGCATCATGTTGCACTCAAATTCTCTGGATGATGCAAACCCTACAAGACTTTCAAATCAAATTTTCACCTCCTATCTCCATTACGTGTGATAATACAGGTGCCATCAGTATCTCAAAGAATCCTGTTATGCATTCCAAGACCAAGCACATTCCCATCAAGTATCACTTCTTACGAGAACAAGTGCTTGAGCAAAAGGTGAAATTAGAATATATTTCCTCCAAAGAACAAGTTTCTGATATATTTACCAAACCTCTACCCAGGGAAGCATTCAAATATCTCAGAAAGAAACTGGGAGTAGTCTCTGCCATTGGTCGTGTGAAAAGGATGAATTTTTGGTCATATTATTTTTTAAGATGCAGCATGATCTCAGGGGGAGCATGGGACTATCGGTTCAACCGTTCTTGATCAAACTCATTGCCATTGATGTCAAAGGGGGAGGAAACGCAACAAAGGGTGTCTATCAGGTCATCAAAGGAAGAGTATTGCCATCAATGCCAAAGGGGGAGATTGTTGGAATATTTTTCATTGATGGCAAAGGAATTGGCAAAGGCATGGGCAACAAAGAAGAACAGCAAAGTTGCAGAAAACAACGATCAGCAGCAAAGAACAAAGGAAGAATGCATTTACAGAGATAAGCAGGGAATTGAAGCAGATTTGTCCAGAGATAGAGGCAAATTGAGAAGAATGAGTGAAAATCTTATTCATTCGTATATGGTGATGAGGGATTGGTTCTAAACTCTCCATGACTTATATATTCAGCAGAATATTTGAGTCTCTGTGGACATTGGTGAAATCATGTGTTATTGACAGTTGGGATTATGCCCGTATAGACAGCTTGAATTGTGAAAAGCATGAGAGTGATGCTCAGACCATCTCGCTTTTGTGGAAGGAGGATATTCATGAAGTTGTATATGATATCAGGTTGCTAAGTTCACGGCATAGTGAAGTAAATCTACATAATGGAGGGATTAATGGTGCTCTGGTTCTGTAAGTTGTTCGAGGAACCAATACGATCGACAGTGGAATTATACGCCTCTGCCTCTGTGTAGGTATGGAAGGTCTACGAGTCTCGGCGTTGTCTATGTAATAGAACCTGGAGCATGAATAAATCGATTATATAAAGAAAACACTGAAGCGGGGTTTTTAATCATTTAAACAATAAGTTTGATGGAACCATGTGCTTAGACGGAACCGTGACCGAGAGGAACAGTGACGGTGGGTTGGAGCGAAACCGTGGGTTATTCCGCACCACCTTTCGTCAATACGTGGTATTTCGTGGATTGGCAGCGATTCCATACAGATGTTGACATGCGTCTCTGCAAAACCGCCAAGCGCACGATAATGATAGTCCTTCGCACGTTAACAATCGACCCAGGACGGCCAGCGAAATTTCTTGTATGTCGTCAATCCGAAAGGGAGTCATCGGACGGTCATTATTTGTGGAATTGCGCGAAGGTTAAAAAAGGTGTGCGAAGATTAACACAGTACGACGTGCCATCGCGCGTTATTGCCCGTGCAAATTGCCCAAGTGAAATCCATCGATCTTGGAGGCTCGTGATCCAACGGTGATCGGGCAATGGACCTGCACGAAGTTTAGTTTGGTACGGAGGGGCGCATATGTGGGCCAGGGGTCAAAGTTTTATTAATATTAAACTATTCGAAAGAATTGGATTTATATATAAAGCTCGGATTAAAAGTTCATTGAATTTTTAATTAAAAATAATATTACGGGGGCAGTATAAAGATTTAAAAATTCAGAAGGGGTACCCCCGTAGTTGAACAAGCAATCAAGCGTTGACCGGAAATCGACGGTGGAGATTAAGTACGGGGGCACCAGCCAAAAATTTTCTTTCGTACCACAAGAACCCCCGTAGTGACGTAATGATGACATACGCAGCGGAATTTGATTGGTCTTCTGACTATAATTGGGGGCCCTGGGGGTCAAAGGTTAATTTGTTTGAAAGCATTGGATGTTTTATAATGTCCGAAGGGTTAAAACTTTATAAATATATTTATTTATCAATTTCTTTAAATTGATAAATAAATTAAAAGAAATCATAGAGGTACGTAAGGGTAATACCGTCCAGGAATACCATTATTTTTGACCCATGGTTTTTAATAAGGACGAAAACTATATAAAGGAATGAGAATTATGAAGAATGCGCGTGGGTGAAAGGATTGATAAGAAAACGAATCTCCTTTGGAGATATCTGTATGAATAAACCCCTGATATATCTGAATCAAGGGTGCACCTGTAAATATGATGATCAGATCGACTAACATGTGCATGCATAAGGGTGATGAATGAATGAAGCTATTGAAGGAATGTTTGGATGGGGGAACTTTGTTCTTAACTGAAAAATATGAATGAACCTCTGGTCTTGAACAACGGATGAAGAAACAATAAAGAGCTAGCGCATGACTGCTGAAGAAAACATATGAATCCGGTGAGTCTGAGGGTTGAAGCCTTCATTTTGGAAGTAGAAGTTTTCTGCCAGTAGAAGCTGGTGTTACGTTCAGGGGGTTGAAGCTCCCTTCCAGGAAAGGCTGGTAAATGAGAGAAGGTTGTAGCCTTCTGCGGGTGGGTGCCTGCGTGCTGGTATGAGTCTGCACCAGCATATATTGTAAAAGGTTTTCTCTATAATAAAATATTGAAGAGTGAGATTACAGCAACGGTGGTTTTCTCCCGAATTGGGTTTCCACCTTAAATCCTGGCGTCCATATGCGTTATTCATGGTTAATGGTTTATTCTGGTTTCTGTTCATGCTTAATGCTTATCTGATGCAATTCTATAGGTAAAGACATAATAAGATATCTGGACATACATGTTGAATGCAGTACTGTAACATATGTTTTTTTTTAAGAGAAAGGAAAGAAAAAATTGTTCAGCCTTAAATACTGATTCACCCCCCCCCCCCCTCTCAGTATTTTTCCCAACACCCTGAGGTGGCCAATTGAAATCAACTGACCCTTCAGGAGGAGACCGGGTAGCGAGAGGCAAGATATTCAAGAGAATGGGCTACAAAAACTCAACAGACCTAGTGGACTGAGGTGTTTCTGAAGAAACTTCAGGAAAAGGATTACCACTAGGAGGTAGTGAAGAGTACGACAAAACTAGTGGTCCTGCCACTGTGACAATGTTTCAAAACAGGAAAGAAACGAGATAGCCTATTCAAGGCTTCAAGATAAAACACTAAGGAACTACTAAAAACAAGCCAAGAAAAAATTTTAACGGGCATGTGATCATAGGCAGTTAATTTTATGACATTGAAACAAAACTTTGTTGTTTCATGTTTTAAGAGTCAAGAAATAGGCAAAATATGAATCTAGTCACTTTTAGATTGAACGAGCATGAAAGGACAAGTGCTCGATGATCTTTTCAATTTTAGAGAGTCACGAAAAATACCAAAATGACTACTCAGATAATCAAAGTAAGAGGGTGTACCAAGTTTCCGTGAACTACCATATACACCTTGGTGATCAAATGAAAGAGAAATGACCAAGGACTTGATGTACGTGCAATTAGTCTCCTCGAATGTTGTTTTCAGTGTATCATGGTTACAGTGTGGCAGAATTGGCTTCCTATGGATAAAGGATTGCAACCTATGAGGGTCTCCCTTTATATACGCGATGGTACGGGGAGCACAAGTCCATACTAGTGTCATCTAATGCTAGGTGCCGAACAACAGCCACTATGTTTAACGACACTGGAACACGTCACTAGCCTAGACCTATAACATATGTGTGTTAGGTTTCAATGCTTCTTTAGGTTGATTGAATTTATTTTAAGGTTGATCTTGAATTAATGTTTCGATTTCAAGGCCTTACCAAATGTGATCTCGAATTCCTAAATGCACACTACTTGCAAAAGAACATCATTTCCATTCAATGAATGCTAGCTAAGAGAAGGATAGGAATCTATGAAAAAGTAGAAATCAATTGAAACATAAGAATATTTTCTCTAATGCATCTAATACAACCAAACGAGAAAACGAAAACTCTTTCCTAATTTTCTAAGAGCTAGTAATGCAAAAGAACATTTTCATTTTCAACATAAGGAAAAGAATGCAATTTTTTTGTTTTTTAGATGAATGAAGTACACAATGCACTTTTACACTAAAACCAAAACAAACACTAGTTTCAAGCACTTAGAAGGCTCAGTGAGGAGAAGGCCGAACAAACAGCACAAGGCACCTAGAAACCCTAGGGCAAAAAACTTCACTGATAAGATGATGGACAAACAACTGAGAAGACCGAGACTACAGAGTCAAAACAATCTCAGTAGACCAATTACAAGGCAAGAAACCAATCCATAGCCAAGAACTATTGACAAAAACTCAGAAAAGAGGTTAAATCAAATCCTATAGGATTCAGCGTGACTGTTTAGCTGTAATCTGCGCTAAACAAGGGTTGGCGCACCTGCGACAAGAGAAACATGCGCCAATCGGCACGACTGTTCAAGGAAAAACCACACCGAGCTAGAAAACCATGGAAAAAAATAAAACCACTGATCAGAGGTCAGACTTGACACTCTGGAACTGAACAGGAGGTTTAAAACAGAAAAATGATTAAACGATCAAATTCGACTCAACAAGCCAAACACTCGACAAATAATAAGACAAAAAACACACACTGATCCCCAGTAGACTCACCAACTTGTTGTGTAGGTAAATCCCCTCTACGAACATAGGTGATCCCTCTAACCCTAGGGTGGGTCTAGCAGCAATAGGACATGCTAATTTGTTGATTCCTAGTTAATGAATGAAACTGAGTAGGGATAGATGTCTTGCCTTTGTTCCAACGCAGTTGTCGTAGCTGTGGTAGCAGTCTCCTGATTTTCGTCCCGACATGTCACGGTCCTTCAGCAACGGTACTCAGGTTCCTGCACAAGGATCAGAGAAATAAAGTAGCGTACGAGACAATATTTGCATTCATAACTATATAATTGGTTAAGGAGAATTAAATGTATTGCGTAATATTAATCGTATCAACACAAGATGAGAACCAAAACATCAGTCATGTATTAATTAAGAGAAAGAAAGAGATTACAACCAAATGAGCCTTGATGCCGCAGCCTCCTTCAGTGGGTCCAGTCAAAACGCGTCTCAAGCATTCATCGGGGAATTAGACGTGGCAAGGCAATCATCCTAGACTCTCTCTCGACAATGGTCTCTCTCTCTCTTCTCTATCTCACACCGGCTATATCAGGTTGTTTTAGCCATTCTCCAAAATGTTCAGCTATCCAAACCATTCAGCTAGCTACGTCTATGTGAGAGATATTTATTTATAGAAGGAGAGGAGGAGGTTGGGATCCCTCATATGGTGGAAGGGAGGCCTTATCCTTTGGGAGGTTGCTCAAAGTAGGGAACAAGAAGCCAAAGGAAGATTTTCGACGTTATTCAGTCGAACAACCCAGTCGAACAAAGTGGTTGGAAATGGAAACTTCGCTTCTATATTTAAAAAAATTTCCAAAAACAGCTCAGCGCAGACAGCCCACTGAGACAGATCGCCAATGGGCGTGGGACCCAGTGCTAATTTCCCTTATTGGCACGAGGCCATAACTGCCTACCAACGTTGACCAAAAATCATGTGTTTTTTATAGTTTGTTCCATGAATAGTTAACAAAGGAAATGTTCTTCTCATGGCAAGGGATGTAATGATAGTTTTTGCAAGGCATGACACTTCATATAAGTCACAGAAATGGTCCTCCAATGTGTGGGATGGGGATTACAGGGACAGTGACAAAATGTTGTTTAACACCTTCCCGCCACGTCAACCCTGTTCTCGTCACACAACGCAATCGGCATTTTTTATGTTTACATGTTAACACATCACAGGTTAATCTATTTAATTAGCAATGTGATAAAAAATGGAGTTGCGATGCGATGAGATCGCATATCGTACATGATAGAGGCTCCTTGTTATCGTTTCTTGTTAAGATGTGCGATGTGCAATAAAATTTGAATGGGTAGGCCTCACCTCCTTGCCACGTCACCTCTGACCCCACCATCCACTCATATCTTGCCTACTATCCCTCACCTCTCTGTCACCCCCACGCATCGTCCCACATCTGACGGTCCATAATGCTTTTCGGCCCCCCCTCGGCATTTAAACTTTAACCATGAGGGGGGAGAGGGGGGCGGTTTGCAATGGGCGGTATCTCTTACCACCATTCCCGCTACATTGTGTGCCCAGACTATTTCGCACCCCCCTGCGCCAACACTTCCTACCACTCTGCTACCGCCCCGAAAAGTGCTCTTCTCTGCAAATGAAACAACTCCCGCTCCACATCGACTCCTGCCACCTCGGCTCCTTGTCCACCTACTAACTTCTGCCACCACTTCTCCATTAGTTCCTGACTTTGTTATTGCTCCGCATAATTTTCCCTACCAATCCTATCCAAACAGTGTGTTGGATTATTTTTGTCTGTTTTAAAGGGAGCAGTTGGTTTCCGTTTTAAAACTCCCTGCAGGAGTAACTGACACAACAAAAACAGAGGCAGTTAGAAGAGAGAATTACCATCATGATAGCTAGCACAACAATCAGACCTTCTGAATTAGCCAACGCAGCACCAAATCTAATTATTCATCAATCGTTTCAGCCAAAGCAGAGCCAAATGTTAGTATGGTTTTAACGCTGCCTCTTCGGCATCACACTAGCTAGTTTCTGACCGCTCTGAAATAAATAATGGGCTACTACAACCACTATTTTATCTTCTCACCGCTCGCATGGTTCCACTGGTCCAATTTATGCATGAATGTAACTAATGAAAATCATTGTAGTAGATAGAGTAATCAAATTAAGTTTTAGTTAAATACTGCATGCATGAGCAGTATGGGGGAGCTTGGAAGGGAAAAACCATTGTAAACGTCTCATCTCGTTGTAAACACTCTCCTTTTGGATGAATGAAAGGACACTGTTGTTTCCAGATTCTTGTGTTATGATCTGTGGTGAAGTGATTTTTCCATGTAATTTGTCATTTTCTAGTTTCACATATTGTTTTCTCTCTTTACTATGGATAAGAAAATTTTGTTCAGGATTTGTCATCGGGCACCCTGTTTAGTATTGAAGTAATATTTATGTTTTCCTCTGAAATTTGAATGCAAAATTTAGAGATGATCTGCTCTACATTCATTTTGAACCTTAATCTCATCTCCTTTTCCTTTTCACAAGCTATAAAGATCCATTGACATGGATAGCTTACCTGGTCTCACATGATCTCAGTTATTCATCCATTTGAATATGTTTATGCATGTTGACTCCATAGCCTAATGGCCCTCTTCTGCTATCTCAACCATAAATCTTCAAACAAACCCCTATGCACTAATAGCTAGCCTAAAATGCCCACAGAGTGATCCATTTCTGGGTCTAGGAGGGTTAGATCCTACGCCTAAAGCGATTTTGATGTTGCCTCTGTAGTTTTGCTTCAGCCTCAAAATTACTAAGTGATAACAGTGTCGATTCTAGTCGAAACTTCGTTGCAAGCTATTGAGACTTTTATTATTTTACTCAGTGATCAAACTTTCAGAAATGTATGAGGCTATTATTTTATGAAATGAGTAGACTTATTTCATTTTACTGATTTAAGCTTCAGAGAGCTAGGCTCATGGGTTAGGGCCCAATCCATGTGCCTCAGCCTCTCTATTGTATTCTTTCTCTTCTTTCTGTCATTTCATTAGCTCCACTTCTGATAATTTCTCTTATGTTTCAAGTTGTTGTTTAGTTTGATTTCAGTGTGTTGTTGTAGGTTTCATTTGATTGTGAGTAATAAAATAGAGAGAAAAACCAAAAGTTTGTGGATCAATACCCCCTTCTCATCTCTATCAATAGAGCTCGAGGAGGGCGAACCATCCCACAAACCCAAAAATAGATTTCTATTCACTCTTCTAAGATTAAAAGTAGAGTTGCATTACCATTTTTCGGTCTTCCTTTGCACTGTATTTTTATGCATTTGTATGTTTCTTTGCGCATAAGTTAGCAGGGTGATTGCAGGAATTATTGCTAAAATCCCATAGCAGCTTCGTGGTGCTTCTTGTTTCATTCTCCATCTCTGTTTTCATGTTTCCAACCACCTAGGTTATGCTCTATTCCCTCCTTCCATTGCAGTTGTCGCTCTTTTTATTCACGAAACGCATGAAAAACCTTTAAATTTTGACCTTCGCCTTTCCTCCTCGAAATTCCTGCTATCACATTTCTCACTTTGCATCATTTTCATTTTTTCTTTAAGACTTACCACTCCTTTTCGCTGATTATGATAACTCTACCACATTGTTTCCCCTTTTTTTCTTTAATACTTACTGCTCCTATTTGCCTATTACGATATCGCTTCCCCGCCAACCTTGCGATATTGCGATATTGTGAAATTGCAAATCATATTTTTTATTGGTTTCTATATTACTTCTGCCTCCGAACCCCGATTGCGATATTACTGTAGCACTCTGCCACGTCACCGATCGCAAATCGCATTTCACAACTTTTCCTTTTTTTTCCTTTAAGACTTATCGCTCCCAACCACCGATTGCAACTTCACTGTAGCATTTTGCCACGTCATCCCTATAGCAATCGCATTTCATAGTTTTTATCCCCATCACAAGTCGCAAATCGTAGTTTTGATTTGGTTACTTTAACACTTACCGCTCCCGACGCCGATTGCGATATTCTCTGTACTCTGCTGCCGGTCCAACCGCCACGTCACCTAGCGCATTTCGCACTTCACAACTTTTCTTGGACAACATTTTCGCTACCCCTCAAACTTTGCGATATCACATTTCATACTTCGCAACTTTTACCACATCACAAATCGCAAATTTTGGCCCATCGCACTTCGTAGATTTTACCTTTTCACAATCGCATTTCTATTGGGATATCGCTCTATACTTCGCCGTCAGTCCCACCAACACGTCACCCATCACACTTCACACTTCACAAAGTTTTCCGGAACAGCATTTCCGCTATCCCTCCAAATTTGCGATATTGCGATTGCGATATCACATTTCGCACTTCGTAGTTTTTAACCCATTGCATTTCATACTTCACAGTTTTTGCCCCATTGCACTTCACAAATCGCACTTTTTAGTTTATTCTTGTTAACCTTTACCGCTCCAAATTCCGATTTTGATCACCCTCCATCGCAACTCTGCCATCGCAATTTTTTAATCATTCCGCTCCAAAGCATTTTTGCGCCACAATAAATTTTTAATAAGGTTCAAACCCATCTTTTCACTTCCAAGCCTTGTTTCGTGTGTTTATCCCTCCATTAGCACCTTTCGCCCTTTCTGCTCAAAGTTTCAAATCAATAATTTCTCAATTAGAATTATGTCATGGATAGCTTAGATGCATGGATAGAAGCATGGTAGATAGATCATAAGATAAGTAGGGTGTGTTTAGCCGGTTGGCCAAGTTTAGTGTGGTTTAAATTAGTTTCCTTTTAGCAATTTAGTTTAGTTTCCTTCCTATCATTTCTTTTAAGCAATTTAATTTAGTTTCTTTCTGTCATTTCCTTTCTGCACATTAAATTAGTTTCATTTATGTCATTTCATTTCTGCAAATTAATTTAGTTTCCTTTCTGCCATTTCCTTCTAGCAATTTACTTTTCAATTTTTATCATCGTTTAAGAAATAGCACCCTTTTGTAAAGCAGAAGAGGATGACATGAACATAATGCATCTGTTGTGGATATAGAACTGTCACCTCCAAGTTTGTATGAACCCCGGGTTGATAAAGTAAAGTAGGACATCCCTTGGGAGTTGCAGCACTCTTGGTGCAATACCAGGGCTCACTAGTCACCATGAAGTTTGGTCACTCAAGGCCTTCATTAGGTCTCTAGGTTTTCATTTTCCAACATCCAATAAAACACCACGTCATTGCATAAGGTCAGCAAAAGTGTGAGAGTGATCCAACTAATATCCCTTTACAATATAAAGAGGATTTGCAAGCATGATCAATCTGTAAAGAAAACAAGATAGAGTTAAAGGTTATTTTGCAAGGTTTTAAAGATGAATTTGCACATAGCAAAGTGGGTCCCAAGAACTAATTCATTCAATCCATCAAGTATAAAGGCCATTAAAACATCAAAGAGGCACTCATTTTCTCTCTAAGCCATCAATATCACCCTCACCTACACTCCATCTACCTCAAATAACCTTTTCCCAAGCCCATTCCTCTCATTTCCCTCACTTTCCTACAAACCCTAGCCTATTTCTACACTTTTGACACCTTCTAGGTTAGGGTTGTGTTTTTCCCTTTTGGACCCCTTCCCCTCACTCATTTCTAGAAATTCCACTTCCCTACACTCTCTAACATCTATCCTTATCCCAAAAAATTTCCCCAAGAATTAAACAACCCCTAAACCCTTCATTCCCCTCCCTCTACAAGGTAGTCCTAAATCCCTTGTTTTTCCTACACCAAACCCTAATTTCCTCTCCCACTAAGCTATGGTTTGCTATGTCATTTTAGAAAAGCATGAGGCCATTCCAACTCAATAACATCATGTCTCCATCATTTTTCAAGAAGTCATTCCAAGGGACAAATCATTTGCCACACATAGGGCCAGTTTTTCTTCAAACTATGTTTCTGACCAAACAAAGATGAATTTGACAAATTTGAGAGAGGTTTTTGTCCATTATAGGCCAAGGAAGCAAAAAATCCTTCATTTTTACATAGGTGTCATGGTTTTTGAGAACTGTCAAAAATATAGTTTCTACAAGAGGTTTTCTGCACTTCTGGAGTGACCTTGGGAAAATCAATATTTCTCTTTGATGGAGTGTCCCAAAAAATTTCTTGATAATTCAAATGATAACTGCATTTTTGCACCCCCATTCTCCACTTTTTTACTAGTATTGGGAGAATTTGTTTTTGAGGGGGTATACTTGATCATTTTCAGTGCTTGATAGGTCCATTGTGTAGCCAAGGGAGATATATTTCCAACGAGCTATCATGAGCTCAATTTAAACTCCAAAAAGGCACTCAAAATTTGGTTTTAAAATGGAATTGTGCCCCTGCGTTGTGCGTTGCGCCCTTGGCACTAGCGCTGCGCCCTTGGAAAGGGCGCCCTTATTTAACTTTTTGGCTAAAAGGAGACCACCACCAGATGCACAATGACAAGTAAATTCTAGAAAACAATTTTTTGAAGCCTTTTTTGGAAAACTGGTAGGTGAAAAGGCGAAAAAACACACAAACAATAAATTTTCTTCCTCCTTTTTTGCCTTGGCGTTGCGCCCTTTACCATCTATGGGAGAATCACTTTTTGACAAGGAAAATCAACTCCATTGAGAGAACTAAAGGTATATCTGGAAAGTAGATGGGACATGCTTTCCACCAAGCCATCCTGAGCCCAATATTGACAGCGGAAAGGTCTCCAAAAGTTTCATGCAAGTTAGATGACCATTGGCGCTGTGCCCTTGACAAATGTCTAGTTTTTCTTAGTTTTTACTGCAATTTTATTTTCACTTGGGAAAATGATGATTTTACTTATGTAATTTTTTCATGTTTTTACTGTTACCTAGGTTAAATTCATTATATTAAAACTCATGATGAGGTGTAATATATCAGTTCACTTAAGTTAGGGATGAGTCAGTTTGACCACCCTACACTCTAGGTACTCAGCTCAGTTTTGGTGGAACTACTCCTCCTCTCATGGATTCGACCCCTGAGTCTGAGAGGAGATTTTTTTAGGCTTATATCATGTATTTTTTCAGTCATTTCATAGGTTGGAATCATTTGTATGTTTTCATATTGATCAGAGACTCTATTTTAATCATTTTGACAGGAGCTTAATAAAAGTGTTGCAGTTATTTCTTTGGGATACCAGTGGTATGGTTGTTTGGCATTGTTTCTTCTTCTGTCTCATTATGTTTGAAATGTATTGTCTTCATAATTCATTGCACTTATTTTTTACTATCACTTTCAAGTTGATAAACATAACTCATCTCACATGCTCTGTTTTGGGAAATTTTTCATAGTCTGTTCATCTTTCTTTCAGTTTAGGAAGAATTCATCTTTCATGCTCTTCCTAACTCCTCACCTATCTGAATCATTCCATACCAAGAACCCTATTGTGCTAGCTTTCCTACCTACCTTGCCCCATTGAATGGACTATAACCCTAGTCCTATTTTCCTTGACCTAGCCTATTTGACATAATATCCTCATCCAGCAACCCAATCAAATAAAATCAAAACCCCTGAACTTATACTTAGCCTAAAACCCTAATTTATCCAGCCCTCTTGGCTGTGACCTTATGGGGAGAGCTGATGTAGGGGCATCCAAACAAATTTGAATTAAATTCGAATCCAAAGCTAAAAAGGCGGCTATGCAAACAGTCGCACAAATTTGGGACAAAAATTTGTTAAAACAGAATTAGTTTTTTGTAACTAATGATCTGCCAGGTGTGCATTTGAGAAGATGTAGGGTTGTTTTGGATCTTAACTAATTTACGTTTCTTGTAAATATTTATATGAGAGTCTTTAATGTGTGATGGTAGAAGAGAGTGCATATGATGTAGTCGAAAGAGGAATTAGACTAAGGCTGAAATTCCTTAGATGTAACCGAGTCTGTATATAATAGAACTAGGCATGATATGGATTTCTGTGTATCTGTGTGCTTTAAGATGTTTTGGTTGTGATTAAATTTTCAAGTTAATGTCGTGTTGATTTGTCGCCTATCAACCACGGAAGGATCGATAGTGATCCATTCTTATTACAGTGTTAATTGAATGCAGAGTATGGTGGATTCAATTACATTAAAACCTGTATAATCGATATGGAAGGAATCAAGAAAACCAGATCTCAACTTGAAGACTAGCGGTGATCATAGAACTGTGTAGGAGTGCTCAATGGTTCCACAAGAGCGAACCAAAGAGATGCCAAAATATTGAGCTCAGGAGAGAAGCTTGGTGAGGTATCTGGTAGCAGGGAGGACTTGCTATTGCAGAGGCTTTGTTGCAGCTCACAGAGGACGTGGGTAGAATTGTTCAGGAGATGTTGCTATAGGAAGATCACAAAGAGCAGTTCCACAATGATGTGGGTAGAATTGCTAACAGCTGTAGAAGCCATATGCCCAGGAGGTCATAAATTTTTGTGCATCGAGAGTCTGATGCAGGGGCATCCAAATAGATTTGAATTAAATTCGAATCCGAAGCTGAAAAGGTGGCTATGAAAATAGTCACACAAATTTGGGACAAAAATTTGTTAAAACCCAATTAGTTTTCTGTAACTGATGATCTGCCAGGTGTGCATTTGAGAAGATGTAGGGTTGTTTTGGATCTTAACTGATTCATGTTTCTTTTAAGTCTTTATATGAGAGTCTGTAATGTGTGATGGTAGAAGAGAGTGCATACGATGTAGTCGAAAGAGGAATTGGACTAAGGCTGAAATGCCTTAGATGTAACCGAGTCTGTATATAATAGAACTAGGCATGATATGGATTGATGTGTATCTGTGTGCTTTAAGATGTTTTGGTTGTGATTAAATTTTCAAGTTAATGTCGTGTTGATTTATCGCCTATCGATCACGGAAGGATCGATAACGATCCATTCTTATTACAGTGTTAAGTGAATGCAGAGTATGGTGGATTAAATTACATTAAAACCTGTATAATCGATGTGGAAGGAATCAAGAAAACTGGATCTCGACTTGAAGACTGGCAATGATCATAGAACTGTGTTTATTGATATATATATATATATATATATATATGTCTTTGTTTATTGATATTTGATACTACATTTAAGCCTATTTATTTGATTTGTATCGGGCCTGTAGTTATACCCTTAAGGCGGAGAAGCCAGGGTCTGAAAGGAGCGAGGTTACACTGGATTTGTAGTGGGAACCCACATTTAAAAACGTTTTAAACCAAATCGGAGGAAGAACGGTTTTGCCGGACTAAACCACCGGTGTCGCACATCTCTTGGGCAAGAAGCAGTTTCACACATTGTGAATGCGATCCAGTTAGAGATTGCCACTTATTTCGCATTAATTTCATGTGTTAAAGTCCAGGTTGAGAATTTACGTGATTCCACTTGATCAGATCTGTGATAGATCCAATGGTATTCGCATCGTGACTTGCACGGAGATTAAAAAATAAAGGATTGGAGATGGGTTAAGGTGCCTCCGATATATATCTACACATCGGAGTGGCGCAGCAGAAGGATAATGGGCCTATAAACCATAGGTCCCAGGATCAGTTTTCGAGCTATGAATTTGCAGTTTCAACATGGAAATGAAACTTGCAGGTTCATTTTGGTAATTGAAGGGTGAACCTATCTTATTGTGGGTTCACTTTTCATCAAGTGGTATCAGAGCGGGAAAATGATTTCCTGCAGAGAAGGAGTTTGCGTACAAAGGAAGAAGAGGTACACTTTTGTGAAGTTTTGTTAAGCTTGTGATTTTTATGTTTTGTGAAGGTAGCAGCAGAGGAAGGTGAGAATATTGCAGCAACCTAGAGCAGGAGTGCTCAATGGTTCCACAGGAGCGAACCACAGAGATGCCAAAAGACTGAGCTCAGGAGAGAAGCTTGGTGAGGTATTTGGTAGCAGGGAGGAATTGCTATTGCAGAGGTTTTGTTGCAGCTCACAGAGAACAATTCCACAGAGGACGTGGGTATAATTGTTCAGGAGATGTTGCTACAGGAAGATCACAAAGAGAAGTTCCACAATGATGTGGGTAGAATTGTTGACAGCTGTAGAAGCCATATGACCAGGAGGTCATAAATTTTTGTGCGTCGAGAGTCTGATGCAGGGGCATCCAAACAGATTTGAATTAAATTCGATTCTGAACCTGAAAAGGCGGCTATGCAAACAGTCACACAAATTTGGGACAAAAATTTGTTAAAACCCAATTAGTTTTTTGTAACTGATGATCTGCTAGGTGTGCGTTTGAGAACATGTAGGGTTGTTTTGGATCTTAACTGATTCACGTTTCTTGTAAGTCTTTATATGAGAGTCTGTAATGTGTGATGGTAGAAGAGAGTGCATACAATGTAGTCGAAAGAGGAATTGGACTAAGGCT
This sequence comes from Pinus albicaulis, assembly GCA_034641835.2. Classification (NCBI taxonomy): domain Eukaryota; kingdom Viridiplantae; phylum Streptophyta; class Pinopsida; order Pinales; family Pinaceae; genus Pinus; species Pinus albicaulis. The sequence goes on along the minus strand of CM076572.1, from coordinate 1,389,423,800 downwards.
GAAATTCCTTAGATGTAACCGAGTCTGTATATAATAGAACTAGGCGTGGTATGGATTGTTGTGTATCTGTGTGCTTTAAGATGTTTTGGTTGTGATTAAATTTTCAAGTTAATGTCATGTTGATTTATAGCCTATCGATCACGGAAGGATCGATAGAGATCCATTCTTAATATAGTGTTAAGTAAATGCAGAGTATGGTGGATTCAGTTACATTAAAACCTGTATAATAGATGTGGAAGGAATCAAGAAAACCAGATCTCGACTTGAAGACTGGCAGTGATCATAGAACTGTGTTTCTTGATATATATATGTCTCTGTTTATTGATATTCGATTCTACATTTAAGCCTATTTATTTGATTTGTATCAGGCCTGTAGTTATGCCCTTAAGGCGGAGAAGCCAGGGTCCGAAAGGAGCGAGGTTACACTAGATTCGTCGTGGGAACCAGCATTTAAAAACGTTTTAAACCAAATCAGAGGAAGAGCGGTTTTGCCAGACTAAACCACCGGTGTCGCACAGCTCTTGGGAAAGAAGCAGTTTCACACATTACGAATGCGATCCAGTTAGAGATTGCCACTTATTTCGCATTACTTTCATGTGTTAAAGTCCAGGTTGAGAATTTACGTGATTGCCACTCGATCAGATCTGTGATATATCTGATGGTATTCGCATTGTGACTAGCACGGAGATTAATGAAGAAAGGATTGGAGATGGGTTAAGGTGCCTCCGATATATTTGTACACATTGGAGTGTCACAGAAGAAGGATAATGGGCCTATAAACCATAGGTCCCAGGAACGGTTTTCAAGCTATGAATTTGCAGTTTCGACATGGAAATTAAACTTGCAGGTTCATTTTGGTAATTGAAGGGTGAACCTATCTTATTGTGGGTTCACTTTTCATAAAGAGCCCTCTCCGGTTTGGTAGGGCTAGATACCAAGCCAAAATATTGGTTTGTTGTTACCTCTGTTGGGATCTCTTCTTCAGCCTTAGAGATCTGGCGAAGTGATAACAACATGGAAGGATTGCATGGAGGCAATATTGGATGACAATGGATTGCTAAAATATGTCAATAGAGACATTGCAAAACCAGATTCATATGATTCCCGGAACTTGGATCAATGGAATAAAGATGTATCCAAGGCAAGGAGAATAATCATGGAGGGAGTGTGAGACCACATTGTCTCAAATATCCATGGGAAAAAACTCCTTTCGCAATGTGGAAAGATCTGAGAGAATTGTTTTGAGAATAGCAGCAACCATAAGAAATTGGTGCTCAAGGATAAAATTCAAAATATCAATATGCATAAGAATGAACCTATTTAACAATATATGAGCAGGTTCATGCAAGTTCATAATGAACTTAATGGGGTTGGTGTTAATGTTGCAGAAGATGACTTGGTAATACTAGCCCTTCAAGGCCTTCCCAGGAGCTGGGATAGCTACCAAGATTCGGTGAACGAGAATGAGAAACTAATGAATTGGGAATTCTTATGGTCTGATTTGGTACAGGAGGAAATAATCCATAATACCAGAGATGGGACTTCATCCAAGGGTGAGGATGAAGAAAAAATTTTATTGGTTCGAAAGGGAAAGAAAGGAAAAGGGAATAAATCTCAAACCAAAATAGAATCCAACCAAGGTGGAAAGAACAAAAATTTGTCCAAAATTAAATGCTTCAATTGTAATAAATTCAAGAATTGTGCCACAAAGTTTCCACACAAAAATTCCATCAAGAAGAACCAAGGAGGAGCAATAGGTGAAGCCTTGGATTCAAAGTTTGAGCTTGACTTCACCCTTATCGCATGCATGACCAACACAGTGATGGGGAGCGTGTGCTACTTGGACTCAGGTGCATCCTTCCACATGACAGGGTGTAGAGAGTTTTTAAATTACCTGGAGAATAAATATCTCTAGATGCACATCGAGTTGGGGTATGACAGAAGGTACAATGTGATCGGGATTGGTACAGTCACTTTTTAGAGGGAGTCGACTCCCCCCTGAGACTCAAGGATGTCATGTTCATTGGAGGCCTAAAGAAAAATCTAATCTCTATTGTAGTTTTGGAAGACCGTGGTTATGATTTGATCTTCAGCAAAGGGAAAGCATTCTTGAGACACATAGCCATGGGATAGGTAAAGCAGATCGGGGTTCGTGTGAAGAAACTATATAAGCTATATGTGGAATATTGTGATGCATTAAGCAGTAAGGAGTATAAAGTGTAAATATGCAATTTCAGTGAAGTTTGGGACAAAATTCTTGACCATTTGCATCATGGAGCCTTATATATTATGCAGCAAATAACCACTAGCCTCCTGAAAGGAGCACCTGAGCAGCAAGATGTATGCAAAGGATGTACCTTGGGGAAGTATGAAAAATGCACATTCCATGATTGAGAAAACAAATCACATGTAATCTTGGAAAGGACCCACTCTGATGTCTATGGACCTTTCTCAACATCCTTTACTGCCAGGAACAAATATTTTGCCATATTTATTGATGACTTCTCAATAAAGTGTTGGATCTTCTTCATGCAGCAAAAGGATGATACATTCTTTAAGTTCGTAGAATTCAAGGAATTGGCTGAGAAAGAAACTGACAAGAAGGTGAAGGCTGTCAAGAGCGATAATGGATGTGATTACGTTTCGAATGAATTCAAAAAAAAATGTGCAAAAGAATGCATTCAAATAGAGATGAAAACACCACACAACCCATAGCAGAATGGGGTGGTTGAGATAAAGAAATATAAAATTATGGGAGTTACGAGGGATATGTTTCATGAGCAAGGCCTACCACTGCATTTGTGGGTAGAGGCATGCATCAAAACAGCATACCTACAAACTAGGGTCCTCATCGAATTCTTGGTATGATTACACCAGAAATTCCCTTCTCGGGGAGAAAACCATGATATGTGTCGCACTTCAGGATTTTTGGAGCCTCTGTTTACTTCCATGTCTCCTAAGAATAAATGAATAAGATTGAGCCGAAAGAAAAGTTGGGCGTATTTTTGGGTTACACAAAAACTCCTCAGAACTACCATGTGTACTTACCTTCGCTCAAAATGACAATTGTGTGAAGGGATGTAAATTCTGATGAGGAGAAAGTGATGTGCTACTCTGTTGAGAGGGAGCTTCAGATCCAACCAAAAGACTGGAGCTTTTAGCTCCAAATGAGGAGCCTCATGAAGTTGTGGAGTAACCACAAATTGAGGAGAAGAGAGTGGAGACATCCACTCAAATAGAACCATCCAGAGAAGGTAGGAAAAGAACCATGGAAGTTGTAATATTCCCATTTTAGCACATGGCTAAATGGAATATTAAATTTTTTCTTTTATCACCTTGTAGCTAAATAAATGGGTAAAGGAACCCATTCTTATTGAAGATATGAATAAAATCCCTCATAATGTGAAAGGGATCATTAGAGTAGCTTCATTTTGCACCCTCAAGTGTGAAAAGGGGCAAATGCATGAAGACAAGGTCATGTTTTACCAAGTCAATAGTGCTGCCATAGGAGGAGCGGGTCACTTTATGAGACAACGCAGTGTGAATGAGGAATAGGATATTTGGTGGAGGAAACCCTAATGGATGGGGCCCATGGAGAGAGAGCTTTCACTTTTTTAAAAGGAGGGCAAGGTAGCCATTGTTATTCATGCTTTGGATTACTCATTTCATGTCTATTTAGACATTGTGCATTATTTTGTTGTTTAGCAAGAATTGCTGGGGAATTCCTGTTTAGGATTCCTTCTCCTTCTTGAGAGGTCTCTTGAAGAATTTTTCTTCATTCTCCATATCTCTTGGCTCAAGGCCAAAGCTTCTCCTTTCATATACTGTGTTATTTTTGCTCAATTATAACGTAGTGTTGCTGGGGTGTTGCAGTGGAGGACACCATACACCATTTCCTTGGCTCATCTGTCAGATGAGGGAGCTTCTATTCCTATGGGAGGTTAGTGAGGGAGATCCAAGAGCATATTGCAGATCATTGGTGTTAGCTCCCTGTAATTAGCAAGATTGGAAAAGTCCAACTGCAGGGAGAACACTTATTTCAACCAGCTTGGTATTCTAGGATCTAGCCCTCCTGAATCCGGAGAGGGATCTCTCCAATAAGTGAAAATATTTATTTATCTTTAAGGCTTTTGGGTAATGATATTAGCCTAGTTATGAAGGCTGAGGGTTTGTTTTTTTTTTGGATGGTTGAGCATGATTATTACTTGGGTGGAAAGTCCTAAATGGAAAGAGTTTCAAAGGTGTGAAGTTGCAAGCAATCAGAACAAGCTTTGGCTAAAAAGATAGATATAACACTGGTTTTCAGTCCATTGGGCTATGGAGTCATAATAGGGTTTAATTGAAATAACAAGGTCCAAGAGTGGTCCATGTGGCAATTCATCTATGTCTAAGGATATATTTGAAGTTGATTTTATGGAATGAAATGGTACAACAAGAAGGGGATTAAAACGCATAAAGAACAAAGAGCAGCCTAAGATCAAGTAAGTACTTTGAAACTATCCTTCTTTTGGCATACACTTAAGAAAGACATAAAATTAATCTAAGATCTGGTAAGTACTTCGAAACTAGCCAGCTTTTGATCCACTTTCAATAGAAAAACATTTAAACACAAAGGGAAACTTTAAAAGAAACTATTGGAGAAGAAACTAGTGGACAGGGCTCACCATAAACTTCCCTAGCTCTGCTTTACTTGGTAAACTTTCAAGACAAATACATAAGATAACAAAGAATAGTCTAAGATCAGGTAAGGACTTTTAACCTAGCCTACTTTCAACACACTCTTAAGGAAACTTTCAGCTGGTTTTTGGGGATAAAACTAAAGGACAGGGCTCACTATTACTTCCTTAGTTCATCTCTACTTAACATAAACTGAAAAATAACATTCAAGAACAACATTCAGCTTAGACAGTAGGACGAGGGAATGCCAGCATTCCTAACTTCTTAAATTGAATTAAATCATTCCTAAACAACACAATTTGGAAGAAAACATATAGATAAAGCTTATCAGTCAGAGAAGGGTACTGATATATAGTAAATCCTAACTCTATGCTTGCTGTTATTTATCAGAGAAGATGGACAAAGCGAAAATAGAAATAAAATAAGAGTTTACAATAAGAAATAACATCACCGTTGACATAGACCAGGATCCCATAAATCAGCTTGTATTGACGCTTCAAACCAGTTACAGGTTCAAGTCCAATGTTTCAGATCAGCAATCATCTTCACTTCTCAGCCTAACTTATCTGATCACAAACAGAGCTTCAAGAGCCAGTGAACACTATTTACAAGTAGAAGTTTCGAGCACAAGTATATTTCAAAGTTCCGCAACCAACGTTTACAATGAACTCCTCAATAAGATTTTACAGAAGGATGAGGAGGTCGAAAGAGAAAAGATCTAAGGGTTCAATTAATACAGATTTAATACTTCTCAGCCTTTGAGGGGCTCAATGGAGAATTTTATAGATATTTTTCTGTATTAATTTATTTACATTAAGTATATAAGCTCGGTGGGATGATTTTGTTGACTTTAAGGCTCTGTGTCATCTCTGTAGTAACTCAGCAGATATTTTGCAATAAGTTCTTCGGCTGAATTAACTGTTCGGCTGTCGTGAGGAAAATATCCTCTATTCTTGTCATTACTCGGCCCTCTGTTGAATGCTTTGAGGCTACAGGTGGCATTAGGTAGTGGAGAGGAATCAATTTTCCCCTTATGTGTCAGTGGAGGCTCTTTCTAACTGATAAATCTTTTGATTTGTCTTTAATTGTGTTTTAATTCGAAGGATTAGGCTTTTGATTTTCGATCTTAGCCATAATCCTCCAAAATTGTGAAAACAGTCTTCAATCCTCTGTTCTGCTGTGTTTAAGTCTTCAACACTGATACTCTTTTGTTTGATTTAATTCTTTGTGTCTTGTTGATGTGCAGGTATAAAAAGGTCCATATGGCATCAATGCCCATGAAGTATCGACAAAATGTGAAATTGAACCTTATGGAATGATATTTCTTTACACATAAAGGCATGGGGGATCATCATCCCCAGCCTATGTTTTTCCTTTCATATAATGGAAAAACCATATAAAACCTACAAAAAATACATAAAAAAATTCAAAAATCTTGCGTATTGGGTAAAACTGCTTTGGAGGCTTTGGTTTGGAGCGTGACCGTTGGATGAATACATCCAACGGTGAAGATTTGATGCGGAGGTCAAAGGGAGGCTGTTTGGAAAGAGCAATGGTGTAAATTAAGTTAGAGTCGTTGATCGCGCACAGATCAACGGTCGGGAGGAATAATAATATCATAAAGCGAAAGGGTCACTTTACAATGGGATAAGCGGAAAATGTGAAGAAATACAAAGGAAAAGGGAAAAAATCCCTTGGCGGAAGGAATCTGTGTTAAAATGGAAATTGAGGTTTCGGGATGATTGTGGGTCGTCGGATGGGATCAGGCCATGAGATCAACGACGGAGATTGCACGTTGAAAACCTTTGGTAGAGGCGGAGGGCGATAGTATAGAGCAAAAATGATCTAATACTGTTGATCTGCAGAGATCAACAGTCGAGGAGGAACGTGATATAATATAGTGAAAAAAGGGGATAGGTGGTTTGGGTGGAGAAAACCACAGGTTTCGCGCAGCGAAAGTGCAGTTAGACAGTATTGCCTTTTCGAATGCGATATGCATCCCCACCCGACATGTGGCATTTAAAAACAGCTTATATCGCGTGATTTTGGAGAATTATCATCCACGCTTAAACTTACGTGAAAACACGCATGAACCGTTAGATCTAGGGTCTCAGATCTGACGGCAGAGAGCGAGCGCAATATTGAATAGATGCGCGGCCAGAAGTGGGAATAGTGGTTTCAATCTGAGCCGTTGGATTTAAGATGGACGGTTGAGATGAAATCTTGAAGAAAGAAGGACCTACAGGGGTCAGGCCTGTCGGGGTTAATATGAGCCGTTGGATGTGCAGGATCAATGGCAAAGATTGCATCTGGGGATTAAATGAAAATAATACAAAGGCGGAGAAAGGTTTAATAAGGATTGTTGATCTGTAGAGATCAATGGCTGTGATTGGCCGAAAAATATTTATGAAGCGGGATGCATGATTTTTAACCAAATTCAGGAGATGTGATCTGGACCGTCCAATCTGGACCATCCGATCTGGACAAGTGGACGAACCAGATGCAATCGGAGGTATGCGATCGGCGAGGGGAGAACTTGAATGGCACCGATGCGATTAACTGTGGGCCATCGATCTGCATATTAGATCAACGGCAGAGAACTCATCGGGGGTTGACCAATCGGGGGTGGCATAATATTAACGCGCCTAATGAAAAAATGCCGATGCGAGATTGCGCGGGCCATCGGATTGGTCCAAGATCAACGGCGGAGAAGAGCCCTGACCAATGAACAAGCGGGCCCCTTTATAATATATGAAAACCAAAATTTAATAAATACAAAGTTTTTGGTGGCTCAGGGCGGGTTATATATATTAATTGGCTTGGCGCTCATCTGCGAGGGCCTGTGGATATATGGGAAAAACAAAGGCCCAGGGATTACATATAGAAAGGGCCAATCAGGATCAAGACTTCAGAGTGGGCTTTTCAATCTACCCATTTGAATTTCTCCGATGCGATTAAAAAAGGAAAAATATGAACGGGGAAGGTTTATATAAACATTAAAGCACCCGATTGCGGGCTCATGGGTTTTATGAAGCGGTAATGGGATCGGGGGTTATATGCAAAAGGCTAATCGCATCGGAGGCTTTAACGAAAGAAATAGACTTGCGCGGGCTGATTTCTCCAATGTGATAAGCACCAAAAGGGCTTAGCGCTTGGTTCTAGTGCCAAGGCACATGTGGGGAAGTGGTTTAGGACTTAGCCCAAAGGGGCTTAAGCCTATAATACAAAAAATGTATTTTTTATGAAATTTTCAATGTTTTTTGATTGATTTGGGGGTTTCGGCAAAGTTCAAAAATGAGTTTTAAACTTTGTAAAATGGATCTTATGAAGGGGAAAAGGGGAAAAAGGGAAAATAGAGGAAATTCATGGGGAATAAAAGTGTTAAAAATGAAGGTTAGTTTGAAGTGAAAGGAAGGGAAAAATGGTGATTTTGCAGCAGTCTTTTCTCTATGAAAATAACAGATTTTCAACATTTCGAAAGGGAAACAGCAATGAAGGTTAAACAAAGGGCATGATGACTTCATGAGTCTTCAAGAGATAACATTTTTAGCAATAAAACTTGTTTCTTGAAGACTCAAAAAATGATTTAGCCACATTTTGATATAACAAATTTTATAGGTGGCTAACAGTGGCTCCACATGGGGATGGTGCCTTCTTGAAGGCATCAAGAACTTCAGACTTGCATTCTCTGGGAGGATGATCAGTGCCTTATCCATTGGGCTGCCTTTCTTTACTTGGATGATCTTATTTTTCTCTGAAAATGTTAATAGCCATGAAAAACAATGGATCTTCATCAACACAAGCTTTCTACCTACCCAATCCTACTGATCTAACATTTTTTCTTCTTTAGAATGCACTTGGATTGGCAAAATCTCTTATAAAATTTTATTCTTTTGAAAGCAATAAACTAATCTTATTCTACTTCTTATACCTCCATGAACTCAGATTAAACATTTGAGTTCATATGCTTCTCTACCTAATCTACATAATCTGTTAGGATTAAACAGTCTAACAAATTTTTATTCACTAATTTCTAAAACAGAAATTTAAAAAGCATACAAGTCAGGATTAAACAGTCTAACTTGTTTCTAATCCATGGCATAAAAAACAAGTTGCACATAGACATTATTTTACAGAAAATTAAATCAAAATGGAAGGCTTAAGATCTGAAAGTTTCTCAGCACGGCCTTTTATTTTCTACAGCTCTGTTTTTGAGTTTATTCTAGTTGTTTTTGCTTGTTATCTGGTTTAGATTTTGAGTTGATTAGAACCATTTTAACCTCTATTTTTGACTCAATAAATAAAAATATTTGAGTCAATCTCCTCTTGAATACTTAGGTTCGGATTTTGAGCTTGTTTGAACCTTTAATTTCTAGCCTACTCTACCTAACTGATAAGCCAAGATTAAACTGTTTGGAAAATCAAATTCACTAACCTATCAGCAGTAAATTTAAAACTAGTTAGCCATGATTAGACTAAATGACCAACTAGAAGTTTGTTTTTCAGGTGTGGCATTTAAGCTTGCACACTTTCAGAATTTATTTCTCTTTTTTGGTATGGGGGTGTACCTTTATTGTTTTTACAATCTGCCCTCTTTTCCTTCTCCTATTGTTTTTGTATTTTTGTTTTTTCTAACTTTGAATGCAATGGTGGATGAAATATTTATAATGAGAAAAAAGATAAAAAGGCTTCAAAATATAACATGGATCAAGAGAAGTAATGTTTAAGCATCCTGCCATTGACAGGACCCCCAAACAGTTCAGTTCCATTCAACTCCTGCAAGAAAAAGGCATTGTTACCAGCAGCAGAATGAATGAGATAAGGGCCAAGCCATAAGTTATCAAATTTCCCATGCTTGCCCTTTTCTTCTCTCCTTGAGTCCCACTTTAACACTTTTTCTCCAACATTGAAATTGTTGGCCTTTGTTCTTCTGTCAAAAAGCTTCTTAATGTTGTCTTGCTTTTGTAATGCTTTGTTATAAACCTCCTCTCTGGTTTGTTGAAGGTGAATGGTCTGATTTATTCTTCTGATCATGTCATTATCTTTAGTTTGCAACTCTTGAATCAACTTCATAACTGGTACACCAAGGCTGGTTGGAAAAATTGCATCAGTACCATACATAAGCTGGAAGGGTGACATACCAATAGATTTCTTCAATGTCAATCGGTCAGCCCATAGTGCATGCACTAGCTTTGTGTGCCAAGACTTCTTGTTGTCCTCCAACAGTTTCTTGATTATGTTCACCAAACTCTTGTTTGAGGATTCTGCAAGTCCATTACCTTGAGGGTAATAGGTCGTGGAATGACCCAATGTTATCTGATATTTGTGACAGAATTCAACCATCTTCTTTGATCCAAATGTTGCTGCATTATCAGTGATGATCTTGGTAGGGCAGCCAAATCTAGAGAGAATATTAGTCTCTATGAATTTTATAATGACAGAATCATTGGCTTGCCTACAAGGGATGGCTTCTATCCATTTGGTGAAGTATTCTGTGGTAGTGAGAATCCATCTATGTTGGGCAGATGATGGTAGATGGATTTCTCCTATGAATTCAAGTCCCCACTGTTGAAAAGGAGCTTCAACGGTGATTGGATGCAGAGGTAAGGGTAGTAGCTTTCTTTTGCCTTCAAACAGTTGGCATTTATGACAGGCAATTATCATCTTATGGACATCTAGAAAGAGATTGGGTCAATAATAACCAACCCTTAGTATTTTGTTGGATGTTGTCTTCCAGTAGAGGTGGCCTCCACATTCTCCTTCATGGAACTCATGCTTAACCTTCCCTGCATCAAACTCAGACAAACATTTAAGCAATATCCCACTTGCACTTTTCCAATAAAGACATTTATCTATAATGCAATTGTTTGCAGCTTTTAACTTCAAAAACCTTGCCTTTGTTTTCAATAAACCAGGAGTTGTATTCAAAATAATCAAAACAAATAAAATATCAGCATACCAAGAGGAATTCATAAAATGATCTTCAACAATGGGAGTTGGGAATTCTTCTTTGTCATCCAAAGCATTTATCATATTAATATCAAGAACTTCAAAATTTGATTCAGCCATTAATCTAGCCAGACCTTGGCCTTTGATGAGTTTAGTGGGCTTGATCTCTAAATCATATTCAAGAATAACAGCTATCCACTTACCTCTCTTGCCATCTAGTTCCTGTGTTAGAATGTCTTTCACAACTGAATTTGGGACAAAGGCAATGATGTGTGAGTGAAGGATGTATACTCTAAAGTCTTTCAAAGCTTTAACCAAAGCAAAAGCTTGCTTTTCCATAATGTTATACTTCAAAGGGGCATCCCTCAATGCCTTGCTAAAGAATGCAATAGGTTGCTCTTGTCCTTGTGGATTTTTCTATAAAAGGACAGCAGCTATTGTATGTTCTAATGCAAATGAAAGAATATAAAAATCTTTTGAAAAATCAGGACTTATTAGAACCGGTTTTTTTGTTAACGCTTGTTTCACCAGCTCAAAGGACTTCTTTGCTTCCAAGGTCCATTTAACCCCCTGCTCCTTCTTCAACATATTTGTTATATTCCTAAGGATCTCAGCTAAGTTGGGTATGAACCTTCTCAAGAAATTAATCTTTCCAATGAAATATTGCAGTTCCTTGATGTTTCGAGGATGAGAGATTTGCAATATGGCCTCAATCCTCTTTGGATCTATCTTTATACCCTCCTCTGAAATAATGTGCCCAAGAAGTTTACCTTCTTGGAGACCGAATAGTGTTTTCTTAGGGTTTAAAGATATCCCAAACTTTCTGCATTTCTTGAAAACTTTTCTCAAATGTTCTAAGTGCTCTTCATCTGTCTTTGAAAACACAGTAACATCATCAAGACAAATAATGATGAAGTAGCCCAGTTCTTCCGAGAATGCTATGTCCATGGCTCTCTAAAAAGTTGCTCCAGCATTCATTAGACCAAAGGGCATTTTCATATACATGAAAGTGCCCCAAGTTGTAGTAAATTATGTCTTTAGTTGATCATCAGGGTGGACTAAAATCTGATTGTACCCTGAATAGCCATCTAGAAAAGAAATTATTTTTGAACCAACTACCCTTTGCAATATATGGTCCATCTTGGGTAAAGGGTAGTTGTCCTTGAGTGAAGCCTTGTTTAAATATCTAAAGTCTATAAAAAGCCTAATCTCTCCTGTTTTCTTCCTGACTGACACCAAATTAGACACCCACTCAAGATATCTAATAGGGAATCTAATACCAGCTTCATACATTTTCTTAATCTCCTTCTCAGCCACAGGTAACTGAATAGGATTTATTCTGCGCAGCTTCTGTTTGAATGGCTTTTGGTTTTCCTTGAGAGGGATTTTGTGTTGAATTATTTCAGTGTCAGAGGATTTCAGATCTCTGTAACTCCACACAAAAAATATGAAAATTAAACAGCTCAATGTATTTGAGTTTAATGTGAGCTGGTAAAGTCTTAGACAGTTAACCATTTTTGGTTTTAGTTTACTGCCTATATTACACTCTTCCACTTCAGTCTCTACAGGCTCTAGTTTTGGCTTCTTGGCCACGTCATTGAAATCAAACAACTCTCCTAAAGGGGACAGACCCTTTAGCAAACTTTCATCATTAGACTACAGAGTTTCTAAGTCCTTTGTTTCTATCCCTGCAATCATTTTTATTTTGTTTTCAGGTTTGCTAGACAATAGATTTATATCAGCAAGCTCAGGAGATGGTTCTTCTTCACCAAGAAAATTTTCTTCACTAGGGCAGTCTGTTTCATAATCTGAATCTGAACTGTGAAGTTCAAATTCATTTCTGAACTGCATGAAGTCTTCTATTTGTTTATCTCCGTCGAAAACTTGCCAATATTTATCGTTATCAGGGACAGCCGGTCTGAATTTAATCTGAGTTGTACATTCTTTTGTTTCATATGGCATTAAACATGTTCTAGCTGCAAAGCTAAGCTGTGGGCCACGATATTTTTTCTTCTCGGGACAAAAATCAATTGGGACTCCTCAAAAATTTTTAATAGATCCATGAAATCATTTCGGTAGGCCCTAAGTCTGGGGTGATTCACGTTGTATTCCCCGCTGACCTGCTTAATGATCAGTTCTGAATCCCCATGCACTCTAATTCTTTTGGCTCCTAATTTTTTCAACAGATGTAAGCCTAAAAGAAGGGATTCATACTCCGCTATGTTATTCGAACACTGAAAGTTTAGTCTATAGGAAAGGATTTCTGTGTGGTGGTTCTCAGTGTTGCGTATCCAGACCCCTGCACCAGCATTGCTCCTAGTGCAGGACCCATCAAAGTACATACTCCACAGAGGAATAGTCTTGGGTTCGAAATTTTGACTATCCTCTTTAACTAAGGTGCTTTCGGATGTTTCATGAAGGTCAGCACTTGGTTGAAACTATTTTATTTCCTCGGGTTTTTCACTATGTTGAGGAATGCTTTCTTGACTGTCAAGGTTAAAAAGATATGGATGCATGATTTGTAGTTCAAGACCTGTGTGTTGTTTGCTGTTGTTTATAGGTTCAGCAAACTTCTGTGTTGATTTTTCCTTCCTCTCTATCGGCCATTAATTCATTTAAAGTGACTTGTTCGCTAAAGGATTCATCGTTAAATAGAATAAAATAATCAAGGCTTGTATTTATAGAATACAGAGGAGAGTTTTGTTGTTTGTCTTGACTAGTAACCATATACTGCATATGGGACTCCCTATAAAGTTTTCTTGTCTGATTAAACACAGGGATAGTCGTGTAGGTCATGTCCATATGCATAGTTCCTTGTAACTTAGCCCCCCAAGATCTAGATAACAACATTCCATACTTTGGGGGCACATCAGCTACAACAATATCCATAACCAAACATATGGCTAGAATCTAGGCTAAGTTAATGTAGAGGTCTTTGATTAATCCTAAACATTTTACTCTGCTTGAGTCAAAGGAGTAAAGGTCTTTATAAGGTCTGGTGATTTCGAGACCCAAGCTCTCCATTACAACTTTTGGCATTAAATTATGAGAAGCCCTTGAGTTGTGCATAGCGTTGTGCAAAATCTTGTCATGAATGTTTAAGCTTACATAACAGGGAGGAACAGGTCCCTCTTGATATCTACCTTCAATCTTTGGACCAAAAATAAGCTCTGGCTGGTCATCATTAAGATTGACTGTGTCATTATTATCCTCTATGTTTAAAGCCTTCAAAATTTGGGTCCTATATACATTTTGGGCAGCTAGTTCAGAGAGAGGAACAAAGATTTTAATTTTGGAAATTTCCTGCTCTAGGCTGAAAGGAATTAGATTCTTTGAGGTGCCTGTCTTGGCCTTATTAACTGCCACTCTGTCAGAAAATTCTGTTTTCTGATTTACTCTATTTACATTTGTAAAAATTGTTTTTACAGGAGTACTAGCTGAAGTGTTAGTACTGCTCAGGTCTGCACTATGTTTTGCATTTTTTTGAGTGCCTTTCTCTTTACCTTTATCAGAATTTCCAGCCACTGCTTTTTCATTTTGTTTTACAATTTTGGGTTTATTTACAATGTTGTTTTGTGAAGATTTGTCAGAGGTTTTGTTGTTGGGATTTTGTTGATTGGTTTTACTTCTAAGGTCATATTCCCTTTGAGGTTCTATGATGACATTCTCCATGTCTTGATAATAACTTTCATCATTATCTCTTTTGTCATCATAAGGTGTGTATAGACCTTGTTTTCTATCATAATGAACCTCAAAGTCATCATTATCTACTCCCAGCATGTTGATATCATCTTCCTCTATTTGCTCATCTGTGTCTTCAACCTCACTCATATAGTTTTGATGAAAGGGAGGAGTGATCTGTTGATCATCTTCCCTTGGTCTATTTTGAGGCTAGTTCCTTCTGAAATTCGGATTTTGGTTCTGGTTTCTATTTTGAGGAGCATTTGGTTTTGACTTGCTTGTGCTCTCTCAAGAATGCTCATTTTCTTCATCATCTCCTCTATCATTCTTTTCATCTTTGAGCTGGAAGTAGAAGGTGTGGATTCTTCTCTGAAGGATACTCTCTTCTCATTCTTCATTCTTTCTCTTTTCTCCATTAATTTAACTTCCACATTAAGAGCCCCTTTTTGCATATCTTTAAGGGTTAAAGGGTCTTTTTCTCTCAGTTGATAGGCCATCTCGGGATCTAACCCTTTAGGAAACTTTTTTAATGCTGAGCCTTGTGGAGGTTTTAAATCTGGGGGAAGGGCATTATATACACTATTAAATCTAGTGTAGTAAGTTTGTACACTTTCCCCAGTGTTTCTGTGAAGATTTTTGTAATCAGAGAGTATTTGAAGAGAGTTTTTTCTCACTTCCCATTTGTTTAGGAATGTATGATGGAAGGCTTGGAGATCATTTATACTGTGGGGGGTTAAGCCTTTAAACCATTTTCTTACTTCTCCCCCCAAACTCTGAGAAAATAGTCTAAGTTTGACAGAATCATCATCAATTTCATTTTTGCCAAAGTAGTCATTCATTTTATCTACATATTGTGATGCAGTTGTAGTATTATTGGCATCATACAATGGTATTTTGGACTGATAGTCCTGTGGAAGATTGACTAAGGGAACAGGAAGGACTAAGGGAGCATACCATGCTTCCATGATATGTGGTGGGGCTGGATTTACAAGAAGTGGATTAACAAGAGGGAAAGTGGGTTGAAGTGGAGTGGTTTGGATAGTGGATGTTTGGTGAACATATGTGGATGGAACAGCAGTAGATTGCTGAGCTGATCTTGGATGAGAGACACCTAAATTGTGAAGGAAATGTAAATCAGGTGGTGTTGTTTCTCTACTACCAGGATGTTCACTTGTTTCAGGAGATGAAAGTGAAGACTCAGAATCTAGCTGATCTAAATCATCAAGAGACCTAGTTCTAAATGGATTTCTTAGATCTACTTGTGATTGTTGTAGAGCTGCAAGATTTTCAAGAACTGAATTAGCTCTCAAGGGTGATCTGAAAATAGTTGAAAATTTAATCTTAGGAGACTTCCTAAGGATACTTTTCGAGTTATCAACTATCTCAGGTGGGTTTGGGTTAGGGTAGGCTCTAGTATGAATCTTTCTAGGAGCCACTATGCTATGTTTTTCAGACCCAACTAAACAAGAATAGTTTAACCATATATGACAATCTTCAAAAGGTTAACTGATCAGTTTAATACACAAATTTTCATCCTACAGTCCTCTAACTGAGTTTAAATGATGTTATAATGATAATGGGTCCTTCCAGTGGAGTCTTAAGGTCTGTTTAGGATTGTGGAGTCGCCAAGTGGAATTTTTTAGCTCTTTTGAGAGGTAAAAGTTTTTATGGTCAACCACCACGTTTATTAAATACCAATCTAAAATATTTTTGGGTTTTTCTGAGTTATTTTTCAATCCTATTGGTTCTTAAGAGTGTCCTAAATCTGTTTCAAAACTTAGCTACGGTTAAGAGACAAATATAGTCTACTCTTATGAATAAGCCAGCTAATTTTTCAAGGTTAGATAAACTCTTATGAGAATCCTAGGGTTTGCCTAGTTTGTCACTGATTCAAACAAGTTTTATCATGATTACCATTTACTTGAAAAGGGCTTCTTGTACTCAGGGGGTCTGTAAAATATCTTAAGGTTACCTAAGACAAAATTTTGACTCAGTTCCCCAGTGGAGTCGCCAGAAGATGTTAGCTGCTGGTGGCTCAGCTGGTTAATATAGCAAATGTTCTTTGAAAAAAATTTATGATATCCTGTGGTTACCTTAAAAGGAAAATGACTCAGAACTTCCCCAGTGGAGTCGCCGGAAGATGTTAGCTCCTTGTAATTAGTAAGATTGGAAAATTCCAACTGCAGGGAGAACACTTATTTCAACTACTTTTGGATTCTAAGATCTAGCCCTCTTGAATCCGGAGAGGGATCTCTCCAATAAGTACAAATATTGATTTATCTTTAAGGCTTTTGGGTAATGATTTTAGGCTAGTAATGAAGGCTGAGGTTTTTGTTTTGTTTTGGATGGTTGATCATGATTATTACTTGAGTGGAAAGTCCTAAATGGAAAGAGTTTCAAAGGTGTGAAGTTGCAAGCAAGCAGGACAAGTTTTCGCTAAAAATATAGATATAACGTTGGTTTTTAGTCCATTGGGCTATGGATTCATAATAGGGTTTAATTGAAACAACAAGGTTCAAGAGTGGTCCATGGGGCAAGTCATCTATGTCTAAGGATCTCTTTAAAGTTGATTTTATAGAATGAGATGATACAATAAGAGGGGGAAATAAAAAAATGAAGAACAAAGAGCAGCCCAAGATTAGGTAAGTGCTTTGAAACTATCCTGCTTTTGGCATGCACTTAAGAGAGACATAAAAGTAATCTAAGATCTGGTAAGTACTTCGAAACTAGCCAGATTTTGATGCACTTTCAATAGAAAAACAATTTAAACACAAAGGGAAACTTTAAAAGCAATCGTTTGGAGAAGAAACTAGAGGACAGGGCTCACCATAAACTTCCCTAGCTCTGCTTTACTTGGTAAACTTTCAAAACCAACACATAAGATAACAAAGAATGGTCTAAGATCAGGTAAGGAATTTTAACCTAGCCTGCTTTCAACACACTCTTAGGGAAACTTTCAGCTAGTTTTTGGGGATAAAACTAAAGGACAGGGCTCACCATAAACTTCCTTAGTTCATCTCTACTTAACATAAACTAAAAATAACATTCAAGAACAACATTCATCTTAGACAGTAGGACGAGGGAACGCCATCATTCCTAACTGCTTAAATCGACTTAAATCATTCCTGAACAACACAATTTGGAAGAAAACATGAAGATAAAGCTTATCAGTCAGAGAAGGGTACTGATATACAGTAAATCCTAACTCTATTCTTGTTGTTCTTTATTAGAGAAGATTGAAAAAGCGAAAAAAGAAATAAAATAACAATTTACAATAAGAAATAACATCACCATTGACATAGACCAGGATCCCATAAATCAGCTTGTATTGATGCTTCAAACCAGTTACAGGTTCAAGTCCAATGTTTCAGTTCAGAAATCATCTTCACTTCTCATCCTAACTTATCTGATCACAAATAGAGCTTCAAGAGCCAGTGAACACTATTTACAATTAGAAGTTTCGAGCACAAGTATATTTCAAAGTTCTGCAACCAACATTTACAATGAACTCCTAAATAAGATTTTACAGAAGGATGAGGAGGTCGAAAGAGAAAAGATCTAAGGGTTCAATTAATACAGATTTAGTACTTCTTGGCCTTTGAGGGGCTCAATGGAGAAGTTTATAGATAGTTTCCTGTATTAATTGATTTACATTAAGTATTTAAGCCCGGTGGGGTGATTTTGTTGACTTTAAGGCTCTATGTCATCTCTGTAGTAACTCAGCAGATATTTTGCAATAAGTTCTTCGGCTAAATTAATTGTTCGACTGTCGTGAGGAAAATATCCTCTGTTCTGGTCATTACTCAGCCCTCTGTTGAATGCTCTAAGGCTACAGGTGACATTAGCTAGCTGAGAGGAATCAATTTTCCCCTTATGTGGTAGTGGAGGCTCTTTCTGACTGATAAATAGTTTGATTTGTCTTTAATTGTGTTTTAATTCGGAGGATTAGGCTTTTGATTTTCGATCTTAGCCGTAATCCTCCAAAACTGTGAAAATAGTCTTCAATCCTCTGTTCTGTTGTGTTTAAGTCTTCAACACTGATACTCTTTTGTTTGATTTAATTCTTTGTGTCTTGTTGATGTGCAGGTATAAAAAGGTCCATATGGCATCAATTCCCATGAAGCATCGACGAAACATGAAATTGAACCTTGTGGAATGATCTTTCGATACGCATAAAGGCATGGGGGATCATCATCCCCAGCCTTTGGTTTTCCTTTGATATAATGGAAAAACCGTATAAAACCTGCAAAAAATACATTAAACAATTAAGAAATCCTGCATATTGGGTAAAACTGCTTTGGAGGCTTTGGTTTGGAGCGTGACCGTTGGATGAATGCATCCAACGGCAGAGATTTGATGCGGAGGTCAAAGGGAGGCTGTTTGGAAAGAACGATGGTGTAAATTAAGTCAGAGTCGTTGATCGCGCAGAGATCAACGGTCGGGAGGAATAATAATATCATAAAGCGAAAGGGTCACTTTACAATGGGATAAGTGGAAAATGTGAAGAAATACAAAGGAAAAGGGAAAGAATCCCTTGGCGGAAGGAATCTGTGTTAAAATGGAAATTGAGGTTTCGGGATGATCGTGGGCCATCAGATGGGATCAGGCCACGAGATAAATGGCGGAGATTTCACATTGAAAACCTCTGGTATAGGTGGAGGGAAATAGTATAGAGTGAAAATGATCTTAGACCGTTGATATGCAGAGATCAACGGTCGAGGAGGAACGCGATCTAATAGAGTGCAAAAAGGGGATATGTGGTTTGGGTGGAGAAAACCACAGGTTTCGCGTAGCGAAAGGGCGGTTAGGTGGTATTGCCTTTTCGAACGCGATATGCATCCCCACCCAACACGTGGTGTTTCAAAACAGCTTATATCGCGTGATTTTGGAGAATTATCATCCGCACTTAAACTTACGTGAAAACACGCGTGAACCGTTAGATTTGGGGTCTTAGATCTAATGGCGGAGAGCGAGCGCGATATTGAATAGATGCGTGGGCAGAAGCGGGAAGGGCGGTTTCAATCTGAGTCGTTGGATCTAAGATGGACGGCTGAGATGAAATCTTGAAGAAAGTAGGACCTACAGGGGTCGGGCCTGTCGGGATTAATATGAGCCGTTGGATGTGTAGGGTCAACGGCGGAGATTGCATTTGGGGATTAAATGAAAATAATAAAAAGGCGGAGAAAGGTTTAATAAGGATCGTTGATCTGCAGAGATCAACGGCTGTGATTGGCCGAAAAATATTTATGAAGCGGGATGCATGATTTTTAACCAAAGTCAAGAGATGCTATCTGGACCATCTTATCTGGACACGTGGACGGCCCAGATGTAATCGGAGGCATGTGATCGACGGGGGGAGAACTTGAATGGCACCGATGCGATTGACTGTGGCCATCGATCTGCAGATCAGATCGATGGCAGATAACTCATCAGGGGTTGACCAATCGGGGGTGGCATAATATTAACGCGCCCAATGGAAAAATGTTGATGCGAGATTGCGTGGGCCATCGGATTGTTCCAAGATCAACGGCGGAGAAAGGCCCCGACCAATGAACGAGCGGGCCCCTTTATAATATATGAAAACCAAAATTTAATAAATACAAAGGTTTTGGTGGCTCGAGGTGGGTTATATATATGAATTGGCTTAGCACCCATCTGCGGGGGCCTGTGGATATATGGGAAAAACAAAGGCCCGGGGCTTACATATAGAAAGGACCAATCGGGATCAGGACTTCAAAGTGGGCTTTTCAATCTACCCATTTGAATTCCTCTGATGTGATTAGCGCTTTGGGACTTTAAATCTTGGTCTCGAGCATAGGTTTATATGGAGAGAAGAGGAAGGCAGGGGTTTATACAATGGGGCTCAATCGCATCGAAACAATGATGCGGGACTTTTCAATCTACCCATTTTCATAAAAAAATATTGTTTTGACGGGTTTAGACCAAAACTTAGGAAAAGTGGGTTTTTTGAATTAAAAAAGGAAAAATATGAACGGGGAAGGTTTATATAAACATTAAAGCACCCGATTGTGGGCTCATGGGTTTTATGAAGTGGTAATGGGATCGGGGGTTATATGCAAAGGGCTAACTGCATCGGAGGCTTTAATGAAAGGAATAGACTTGCGCGGGTTGATTTCTCTAATGTGATAAGCGCCGAAAGGGCTTAGTGCTTGGTTTTAGTGCCAGGGCACATGTGCGGAAGTGGTTTAGGACTTAGCCCAAAGGGGCTTAAGCCTGTAGTACAAAAAATGTATTTTTTATGAAATTTTCAATGTTTTTTGATGGATTTGGGGGTTTCGGCAAAGTTCAAAAGTGAGTTTTAAACTTTGTAAAATGGATCTTATGAAGGGGAAAAGGGGAAAAAATGAAAATAGAGGAAATTCATGGGGAATGAAAGGGTTAAAAATTAAGGTTAGTTTGAAGTGAAAGGAAGGGAAAAATGGTGATTTTTGCAGCAGTCTTTTCTCTATGAAAATAGTAGATTTTCAACATTTCGAAAGGGAAACAGCAGTGAAGGTTAAACAAAGGGCATGATGACTTCATGAGTCTTCAAGAGATAACATTTTTAGAAATAAAAATTGTTTCTTGAAGACTCAAAAAATGATTTAGCCACCTTTTGATATAACAAATTTTATAGGTGGCTAACAATTGGCATCAGGCCAATCATTTCTCTTCACCAACAGCGCAGTCCCTTCTCTAGACTGCATTATTTTTTAGTGTATTTGCAGTGGGGACTTGCTCTGCAAGTATAGAGGGTGAAATATTAGGTGAGAGGATCGGCCTTTTACTCTAGAGATCCTTTGGATGAGATTCATCCATCTATTGTTGCATCATCAGCTATCTCCATCCAGTTCTATTTCTGAGTTGCGGCTGCTGCCCAGCAACTCAGGCATTTCTGCAGAAATGCCATTTTGCTTGCATTTCAGCCAATCCCTCTGAGGATTGTGTATTGTATGTTTCCAGGGGTTTATATCTTGCTCCCCCTTCTTATTTGAGCTATCCATTGTCATATCTATATATTATTGACATTTTGCAGCAGTTCTCCTTCAAGGATTGCGCAGTCATAGCTAGGGCTTCTCTTATATAGCAGTATTTCTCCATTTTCATGTATATGTTTCATTGGGGCTGCATTGCCTAGCTTGAGAGATAATTTCCTTAAGATCTTGTATACATTTGTTGCTGCTATAATATAATGTAATGGTTATGTGGATCTTTCGGCATTTTTGGTTTTAATGCATTCACTACTATTTTCCATGCTCATGTTTATGTATTGCTAATATCCACATTGGTAATATCTTGAGATATTCCCAATAGTGTAGTTGTTCCTAATTTAGGAAAATTACAGTAGCATCAAAGCATGATCTCTGGCTCAGCCTGTGAGTCTCAGCCAAAGAAGATCAATATGATGAAGAAGATGAGTTTACTCTCATCTATTTTCAGATCCAGAGGAGACCTCTCCAAGGAGGTCAAGAAAATTGAAGAAGGAGAAGAGGAAGGACCATGCACTTCCTACTCCCACAGAAAAGAAGACCAGAAGCATGAAGAACACTTGGAATTCGAAATTCTAAGTGAGTACCTAGCTGAATACCAATCAAAACCTAGAGCCTTCCAAGAGACTTTAGCTTTTCCACAATTTATTCAGCATAAATAAGGAAGAAGACCCCACAGCTATGGGATGATGAGAGGTAATATATTTCTATTGTCCACATTTGATGGATCACTCACATATGCAGCAGAGGTTTGGGTGAAGAAGCTAGAGGATTTCTTCCTGCTACATCTTGTAGTAGACAGAGAGGTTGTAGAAATTACAGCGCTGCACCTTGAAGGTGAAGCAAAGAATTGGTGGATCAGCCATCTAAGCCATAAAGAGGTTTCCACACTTGTTGATTTTTCTCATAGATTTATTAGGAGATTTGGCCAGAAGAGGGAGGAGCCCTCACCACCAGTTGATGAGGCATGTACCAGCGCTGTTGAGACCATGGAGGAGCCTTCATCTTCAACAGTTTGGGAGGCCAACACTTATGAGGAGGAAACTCTTGCAGCCCTGCAAGGAGCTTCCACATTTCCCCAAGATATGATTAAAAATCCATCTCTTCTCATTTCAGCAAACACTTTGGATGGGTCCACATCATTGCATGCAATTGACCTAGAGAAGCAGAATAGCACTGCGCTACACAAGAGCAGTGATGAAGAAAAGAGGAAACATTCCTCATGTGAGCACTCAAAGAGAAGCTTCATTCAGGAAGCCATGGAAGAAGAAGTGAGAAGGAGTAGACATCTGGAAATAAGAAACTCTTTCTCCTCTCTAGATGACACTCTCTCAATGAGCATGCCACAGCTCAAAGACAGACTTCTACTGGCAGCAGATCCAAGGCCTCTCTGGTTTTTGAGGACCATCCATGAGGAGGAGATCTTAAGGAGAGATTTCAATGGAGGTGCACTCCCACACATCATGGAGTGCAAGAATATTCAAGATTTTGAGGAGGTTCTTCCCTTCTCACAGGAACATATAGAAGATTGAGGACATCTTCGGATGGATAACATCTCTCATGAATATGTTGGACATTCCTTGAGACATGCACATCATGATGGGATGTTTTTTCCTACCACCTATTTGGGTCCTGATAGGGTTAAATTGATCATCAGGAAGATTGCATTTCAAGGTCCCATGAAATGCAGGAGTCTGATTTGGGATGATGGTAGCCCTCATGGGAGGAGTACCAAGATGAAGGGTGGAAGAAGGCATCCACAATGGGTTGAATGGATGTGGATTGTGAGCAAGGAGTAGGTGAGCTACTTGCAGATTTATGATACCGGGTAGCAGGAGGCTTGGCTGCGCTGGTTACTCTTGAAGGAGTTTTGCCATCACTTGGCATACACTCTTTCCAAGGGTATAAGGATGGAGAAAATGTGGCAGGATGTTGGCATCATGAAGCAGCAAAGAGTATGGGTGCATTGTGATGATGCAACATTCATATCATTTACTATGTCTTCATTATATATCCTGCATGATGAGAGCATGAGAAAGCAGCAAGGACATTTGTTGTTGGGGTCATTCTTTGGAGAGCAAGGGAAGATTTGCTCTCATTTCTTGTATGATGTTGCAGGAGTAGGAGATGGCACTATCATGGTGCAAAGGGGATACTCCTTGACCTTTGATGATCAGGAATTACTTCCACCTTGGGAGAGATTCCATATGTGCAGCAACATTATTGGAGGGTTTCCCATCTATGTTGAGGGAGCTGAGGGAAACAACATTGTGCCATCTAGAGATTATCTAGTGCCTCATGTAGAGGAAGGAGGAGCTCTTGCTCCAGGTAGAGGGATTCTTGCATCCTTACAAAGAAGTCCCTAGGATCTCATGTGTGGAGATCAAGACACAATCCATGTTCTACATGTGCCATTGTTGAGGAGGTGTGAAACCATGGAGACACAATGAGGAGATAGGGAGGTTGACCATCAAGATGTGATGAGGAGCACACATCCCTGTCTATTTTATGAGGTTGATGCACCTAAGAAGGTGATTGGATTGCGCAGTGGAAGCATGGAAATATTTTTTCATTCATATACTCAGCCATCTCTTGTTGAGGATGTCTCATTGCATGGAGACATTTTGCCAGGGAGACCACTGGACCAACAGAGGAGGAGGGATGATTCACATGTTGAGGCACCATTCATTGATTTCAGAGTAGTGGAGTTCTCCCAGGATCATCTTTCTTGCATGATATTGACAAATCAGCATATGAGGAGATGCATATATCATGTGCAGATGGAGGAGATACCTAACTCTTTGGAGGAGTTAGCACGGCCACCTCTTTTCTCTTTGAGGATGAGAGGAGACTCATTTTTGAGCCACTCTATTTTCATACACAAAAATTATGGTAAGGTTATTTTTTATTTGCATGATTATTTGTATATTCATCCCTTAACCATATATGTACAGGATGTTGCTCCAAGGAGGAGCATTCTTCTTTCTAGACCCCATGGTCTACTTGAGGCCATGAGCACTATTGGTGACCACTCCCTGGGGGGAATTGGGGAGGAAATGTATTTGGGAGGACATACTCACCTTGCACCATACATCATTCACTTTCTCCATACATTTGAGGAGAGTAGGACAACATGCAAGTGGTTGAGAGGCCACAGTTTTTGTCATAATCTTTTGCAGACTGCATTGGTTACAATTGAGGGACCATTGCCCTTCTCCCTTGCCACACATGACAACAAGCATGATTCTCATTGTGTTTCATTATGTTGTTTTTGTCTTTGTATTTGTTGAGAGCATGATTGGGGGAATGGCACATTGGTTGGATGTGTCCCTTGGGGGAGAGATATCCCACATTATTTGCATTGCATGTTCTAATGGGAGCATGAGAGGACATGTGGCCGCTAAAACAAAACATTGGTTTCCATTTGAGGTGATCCATATGATTTATTGAATGCCATATGATGGTGACTTCCAACTCATCACATATGAGGTGATTTGGGACAGCATGTTTCATAATGTTGGGGAAGATATCCTTGGAGGTCTAGCCTTCATCTTGCCACTGGAGGGCAACTTTATTGCAGCCCAAGATCAGCATATACTCTACACTTATCCTAATTGGAGAGGAGGACAACATGGGGTAGGATATTTTGTCTACCAAGATCATATTTTCAGCCCACCTATATTGCAAGAGCCAAAGGTGGAAGATGATTGTCAGGAGTTGCCATGTTGGGATGTAACTCACTTTGTATGGACGATTTCTTGGGGGATGGAGGATCTACGTGAGGAAGATGTTCCTCAACATATTTCAGACTCCATGCCTTGGGTGAAGATTCTTCAGTTCTATCCTTGCAGTTTCTTGAGGACAAGCAACATTTGGGAGGGGAGGACTGTAATATTTCCATTTTAGCACATGGCTAAATGGAATATTAAAATTTTTCTTTTATCACCTTGCAGCTAAATAAATGGGTAAGGAACCCATTCTTATTTAATACATGAATAAAATCCCTCATAATGTGAAAGGGATCATCAGAGTAGCCTCATTTTGCACCCTCAAGTGTGAAAAGGGGAAAATGCATGAAGACAAGGTCATGTTTGACCAAGTCAACAGCACTACCATAGGAGGAGTGGATCACTTTATGAGACAGCGCAGGGTGAATGAGGAAGAGGATATTTGGTGGAGGAAACCCTAATGGATGGGGCCCATGGAGGGAGAGCTTTCACTTGTTTAAAAGGAGGGCAAGGCAGCCATTTTTATTCATGCTTTGGATTATTCATTTCATGTCTATTCAGACATTGTGCATTCTTTTATTGTTTAGCAAGAATTTCCAGGGAATTCCTGTTTAGGATTCCTTCTCCTTCTTGAGAGGTCTCTTGAAGGATTTTTCTTCATTCTCCATATCCCTTGGCTCAAGGCCAAAGCTTCTCCTTTCATATATTGTGTTATTTCTACTCAAGTATAACGCAGTGTTGCTGGGGTGTTGTAGTGGAGGACACCATACACCATTTCCTTGGCTCATTTGTCAGAGGAGGGAGCTTATATTCCTCTGGGAGGTTAGTGAGGGAGATCCAGGAGAATATTGCAGATCATTGGCATCAGGTCAATCATTTCTTTTCACCAACAGCGCAGTCCCTTCTCTAGACTGCGTTATTTTTTAGTGTATTTGCAGTGGGGACTTGCTCTGCAAGTTTGGAGGGTGAAATCTTAGGTGAGAGGATCAGCCTTTCACTCTAGAGATCCTTTGGATGATATTCAGCCATATATTGTAGGATCATCAGATATCTCCATCCAGTTCTATTTCTGAGTTGCAGCTGGTGCCCAGCAACTCCGGCATTTCTGCAGAAATGCCATTTTTCTTGCATTTCAGCCAATCCCTCTAAGGATTGTGTATTTTATGTTTCCAAGGGTTGAGATCTTTCTCCCCCTTATTATTTGAGCTATCCATTGTCATATCTATATATTATTGACATTTTTCAGCAGTTCTCCTTCAAGGATTGCACAGTCATAGCCAGGGCTTCGCTTGTATACTAGTATTTCTCCATTTTCATGTATATGTTTCATTGGGGTTGAATTGCCTAGCTTGAGAGATAATTTCCTCAAGATCTTGTATACATTTGTTGCTGCTATAATCTAATGTAATGGTTATGTGGATCTTCTGGCATTTTTGGTTTTAATGCATTCACTGCTATTTTCCCAGCTCATGTTTATGTATTGCTGATATCCGCATTAGTAATATCTTGAGATATTCCCAATAGTGTAGTTGTTCCTAATTTGGGAACATTAAAGAAGTTGATAGACTTGTGCAAGGTGCGAGGGTGGAATGTGGGAGCTCCTTCAAATTTATGCAGGTAGAGGAGGTCACCTGATTGGTACACTAGCTACATGGCTCTAATGACTGAGCTTGTGGAGAATGAACCTCTTTGTAGGAAGAAGTAGAGAAACATGTATGGTTTGATGCAATGGTGGAGGAATATGATTTCATTGTAAAGAACAGTGTTTGGGAAGTGGGTCCAAAACTAGCAGATAAATTAGTTGTGGGTTCAAGATGGATCTTCAAGGTTAAGCTTGCAACATATGAAAGCATGGAGAAGTACAAGGCCAAATTTGTGGCCAAGGGATACTCTTAAGTTGAGAGAATTAACTGATCAGAACTGGATCATGGACCTAAGTGATAGCTCAAAATTAAAGGTGTTCAGAAGTCTGCTGAACCTGAGCGACCGGATCTATCTCGTCTTCCAGATTCTGGCGCCATGAACGGTTCGAAAAACTGACACCGTATGAAGAAGTTATCGCATTTTGAAAACTCCAGTAAACTACAATTTTTGGATTTTGACCAAGTTTGACCCGGATTTGGAAAAATTAAAAAAATAATATTCCCAGGAATATTCCCCAAAATATTCCTTGGAATATTTCATTTGGACCAGTCGAATGTTTCCAAGTGGTGGATTATAATTGGACTATTGGTTGACTTTTTGAGTTTTAAGCCAATACGAGGCTGCCACGTGGCCCAGTTTCATGGTGTAAAATTTGGTCAAACTCCCCGGGAGTCGACCACCTGACCTCCTGCCTACAGCGCCCGTGCTTTACCGTTGGACTATATAGTGAGTCTTAACAATACATGTAGAGTGGATTAATTTATTATGTATGGCTTTCAAGTTTGGGGTTTGGAGAGGGACCGACCCCTCCCCCATGTGGCCTTAGCGCCAAGAACCTGTTGAAGCCTAGAAAATCTCTGCTTCAAACATCGGGGAAAACCACCCAGTCGGGACCTTAAGGCAACTCCTTTTCCGTTTGGTATGGTGGCTCCGACTGGATTTAAAGGACCCGTTTCCTTGTAACTAAATGGATTGGATTGGATGGGTGGAAATGGGACTAAACTAACTGAAATAAAACTATCTAATTTAAGCTAAATACTGATAAAGAAACTCTAATACTAACCCGGGTAGCTATATGTGAATACAACTTAAGATTGTTCCAATTCAACAATAACCATGAAAATGTATTATTAATTAAATTGAAATATGCAGAAACAAATAAAGATAACTGTGTTTAAGAAATTAAACAGAGTTATATAAACATATTGCATTCATCATTGTATACCATTTACATGTAACTATGAAAAATAACGTTTCAATTATACTCAGAAATGAATATATAAAAGGAAACGTTGTGAAAACCAATATACATATAAATGATAGAAATTTTAAAACGAATATCATAAAACAAAAGAGATCAACAGTAAACAGATAGAAATACCTTGCTCATCTTGATGACTTCAAATGTAATCTGATACTCTATCCAGTAATTATAATGCAAAACCAAATTCCAAGGTACAGAAATGCAACACTTCAAAGATAATTCCACATGAAAATCACCAGATGTGATCCTTTTTCAAAAAATATATAAGACAATGGAGTACAGAAATGCAATCTCCAAGTCCAAAAATATTAAGATCCAGGACCCCTCTCTAAATGCATGAGAGGGGTTTAAATACTACTTAACTAACTCTAAAAATAGTTTATTACAAAAAATAAGGATTCGGTTCAATGACCTTCCTTTTCCTAGGAAATCGGTGAAATTAAAACTAAATCTATCTATCTATGAAATTGATCTTTGCTCTTGCAGGCATCTAGCATAGTTTTGAGAAGATGCGGTTGACCGACTTCAGAATTCAGCTGTCCTGAAAAGACAGAGTCGGCAAGCGTAGGAGCAATCTTCTCTGTAGCATTGATAATACAATTGAGTGCACTGTGCTGACTGTGTGGCTTTACCAAGTACATCCAGTATGAGTCCCAATTCAATCTCTTGTCAGCCCTTGGATGGATTTTGCTCTTTCTTCTGCCTTTTGCCTCCATTCTTCTTGCAATTGATTTGCCCGTGGGAGATAACCTGGAACAGTTTCAGAAATCAAGTTAGCTTTGTGTAAATTGTCATTTACACAATCAGTGAGAGTGTTTGCCGCTGTAGATGCCTCCTCTGCTGCCCTTTCTGCTCTTCTGATTTGTGCATCCCAATTACTGAACAGTATTTCTTTTGGGTTTTCATTAATGATGGGTGCACCAGCTTTTCTGCCTTCTTCTGTCTTTTGCCATGCTAGATAATCATTGATATTTTCATTAATCAAATCATAATCCTTTCGTAAATCTACGACATGATTTGTGATTTTATCGCTTTCTTGGCACAAAGAATTCCATTGCAATATTTTTTGGCAGAAAACTTCCTCTTGTTGCAGTAGTTGATTGTTCAAAGAGATGGTTTCTGAAATGAATTCTGGAAGCTTAGGATCATCCTTATGCAGTTCTTGGATTTCTTGAAGTTGTTGTTGTAACTCTTCAAGTTTTAATTGTGCTTCCTGATTGGCCTGTACCTGTTGCAATTGCTGTTGCAGAGCCTTTATCTGTTCTTCTTTTTCATCCAACAAAAGTTGTATCTCAACTGCTTTATCAATTGTTGCAGAAGCATAAGCTCCCGTTATTTGAGATAACTTAGTGAGATTATGAGTAGGCTCTGTGGCAAGATATTTCCACAAAACATCTACTTGTTCTGGTTCAGTAGCAATTGCACTTTCTATTTTTCTCTTTTTTCTTTGTCTCTTTACTACTGCTTTGTATTTTGGGCTATAAAATACATCCAGAGGAGGAATTTCCTCTACATTAAGTACAATTTCAGAGGAGGGTGTGATTGGTATGTGCTCTGTTACTGCGGTTGTGCTGCTTGTTCCTGCGTTCAAAACTTTGGTTGTTTGGACAGGGGTCTGTACATTCTGTCCTTCTACATTAATAAATTGATTAAAGGTTTCCCATTCTTTATCTAACTCAATGGTGACTGGCTGTTGCTGTACATTGGGTGGAGGAGGATTTGTTTGTTGAGAAATCAAAATTTGTTGTTGAGCAAGCTCTTTAGATTGTGCAGAATCTTTAATGGATTCTTCCATTTTATCTTCCATTTCTTTGGATGTATTGGAGTGTTCAGAATCTCTGTCAGATTTTGATTTGGATTTACCTGTGCTTGAACTGCTGTTAAGACTAACACTAGGAGTTTGCTCCTTTGCAGGCTCTATGCGTAGATTATCCAAAGGAATAGAAATTAGTCTCCTTTCTCTGTACAACTTAAATTCCTGAAAATCCCCTGGAGATAGCTGCTCTTTAGCTGAATTCAAAACCTCTTTGAATGAATTTCTTGCCTGGAACATATCATCAAAAAGATCTTGCTCCCCGACAAATTCCCTTACTTTGATTGAATTGGTAAAATTCTTAACAATATCATTTTGGTCAAATAACCTTCTTGAGAATTTGAATAGCTGTAGGCATGTAACGTTGCCTATCTCGTGAAATGCATGACCAATATCCAATAGTGAAAATGTTCCACATTTTATGGGAAATTGTGGCCAAATGCCCTTTTTCTTGTCTTTTAAATCTTTTGTCATACCTCCCTGGCCACAGGTCTGATAAGCAATTTCCCGGGCTACAAGTCTATCTGGAACATATAAGGGTAAAACATGGGGAGAAGCATAACTTCCAAAAACCCTAATATAGGTGAACAATTCCTCTCCAAACCATCTTGCGACGGGGAGAATATCAACCTCTGTTTCTGAGGATAACCTCGGGGCATCCTTATTATACAATGTTCTGTACAATGGCAGCATTATTCCATGACAAATTTGATAAAAATGGGCGATAAACTCAGACTCCCATAGTTCTTTATGGTACACATGAATGGGCAAAGGATCGTGGATAGTCCATTTCTAGCCCATCACAGGGAATTTAGAGACATAGCAGATGGCGTCCATGACATAAGCAGATAAATAAAAAGGCGGATAACCCGCTGGGAAACATTTCGTTTAGACCGGTAAAAAATAGCAGTGGTGAGATTATCAGATAGGATTTTGGCCCAATCTACAACTGTAGAATTAACAGTCGCATTCAACAAAGGAAGCCATTCGAGTAAGATCATATTTATGTCAGGCTTTCCAAAAAGCCTGCATAACATGGCAACAGTAAAACAATAAGGAGAGGTAAGTGAACCCGTGTTGTACATACCTTGTTTGTTCTTCTTCAATGGTTCACTTCATTTGGTCCACTCCTTTGTGCATTCTGCCAAATTTGAGTGTTCTTTTGCAAACTCTTCCATAAATTGCCTGTTGAAAGTTGCCTGAGGTTCTGGCAGCTTATACATTAATCTCAGATCTTCTATGGTGAATGACCCAATTAGCTCTCCCGATGGAGTTCTGAATTGTCTGTCTGAAATATTTGTGCTATCCAACACCCATCTCACCATGTCTGTCTATGGGAGAACCCTTGGTCTTGCTGCTATTCTATGTAGAAATGAGCAAGCCAAGTCTCTAAGGGTTGCTTCAGACGTATCCTTTGAACCTGCTGTAGCTGCAAATTTTATCACCACAGGGTTTTCATCTTCTAACAGTTTATACATTCCCTCCCAAGTGGATATACCGGCGTCCTTGTTACAGGCGGTGTCTGCGTATAGCGAAGCCATTTCTTTGTTCTCAGAACTTGAGCTCTTCTCCTTCTTACCCATAATGTTTAGCAGAAGCTTTGTATAGTGGTCTACTCATTCGTGCCTGCGTTTTACGAATAAATGAGAGTAATGATATAAGAAAGGTGATGAGACTGTTTTGAATGTGAAAGTGGATGAAATATAATATTTAAATTGTGAAACGACTTTCAATCTAAACACAATCTCTTTTCACATTAATAATCAATCCAATCATTTAATATAATCATTAAAGCGCATAACGGATTTAACATGTGGGAAGATTGCCTTGGGATAGTGCGCCTACATGAATCTGCGACATTGCGATCTGCGATTTTCTGTGCAATATCGCAATATCGCAATGACGCAATATCGCAAAATGAAATCATCACAGTCATAAAAATAGCGCAAAAACGGGAATTGCGCAATAGCGCAAAGCGCATATCGCAAAAATCACAAAAGCGCATATCGCAAAAGTGCAGAATCGCAAAAGCGCAGAATTGATAAGAGCGCAAAAGATTTTTATTAATCATTTATGTTTTCTACGCTATGCGATCTGCGATCAATGCGTTTTATATATATACTATTTTGTTATGGATGCGCTATCTTGTTTCAAGAGCAATTTTATTACAATCTATCATAAACTTAAGTGTTTCTAAATATTCTTTCTAAGGGATTTTATAAGTTTATGATAGAAAGTTTTATTTGTAAAGGCAAACAAATCCTAATTGATTTTTTTTTTGGATTTTTAACTAAGGGTCCCCATTTATTTAGTATTATTACTAATAATAAATAAAAAGGGGGGTTGTTGCTGGTCACAACAATTGGCGATTCACTGAAAGAAACAGTTATCTCTGAAAAAATAAAATGAACATTCTATCTTTAGTAAGTAAAGGTTTTTAAAGATAACAAAAACTATCTTATGATAATTCAAATAAAATGTAACTATGAAAAAAAAAGAAATAAAAATCATTTCATAATTTCTTTCTAATTCCTTAGGAAATAAAAACATTTTGGGTTATATCAAGCTTTGATTGGTGTTAATAATGAAGTAAGTGGATCTCTCCAAGTTTTGGATTTATAATTTACTCTATTGCCATAGGTATTGCCTCTGCTGCCAGCAAACGTTCATAGTCTCGACAGGGTTACCTTTAAACCATTAACCATTCATTGTCCCATTCAACTAAAATTATGACTTTTTAAAAGATAAATTCATAAGATCTATTATCTCATGTTTTTGTCTTTTATTTATTTTTTATTTTTAAGAGCCATTGTTCTGGTTTGGCAGCCAGTTAATAACAATGCCATTCACTAGTTATAATTAAATTGAACAAGCTGGCTCGTGATGAGACCCTTTGTCTTATATTTATAAGCCATTACCCTGTTTTGGTATGCAGTATTGGTAATGTCAGTTTTATTACTCCTTATGAACATGGTAAGTCGGCTCGTAATGAGACCTCTTATCTCTTAAAATTTTTCGTATAATTTCTTAGAATTACATTCTAAAAAATCACAACTTAAATGGATGGGGTGAAATAGTTTTATCCTTAAGAATCAATGGATGACAATTTTCAGAGTTTTTTGAGTTCCAAAAATTTGAAAAATATCTTTACTTTAATAGATAACCTTTCTCTACTTAATAAACCTTATAATGATTTACATTTTCCTCAAGTTTTCAAAAGATCATGTAAATGATTGTAATAATCTTTTCAAAATTTAACATCTTATTTTAAACTATTCAAAAACTGTAGTCATTGCTTTAAAAATTCTTATTTACACAAAATAAATATTTATAATATTTTTCCGAAAAAATTTTCTCAAATAGTAAACAGTCAATCAGAGACTCATAAACAACTTTTATTTGTAAAAACAAAAACAATTAAAAACTTTGCAGAAAGAAATATATACAGTTTAAGAAGGAGTTACCTCCTTATGAAAATAATTTCTTCAAGATAAGCCCATTTACAGGAAGAGACTCTCTCTTACCTGTTAGATCTTGGAGTATAAATGTATTTGAGCTTATCTTCTCAACGATTTGAAATGGTCCAAGCCACATTTTCTGAAATTTGGTATGTTTACCTTTTTCTTCGTGTGCTTTATCCCATTTCAAAACGAGATCACCAATTGACAAAATTTTTAAGCCGGTAGAACTTACATCAAAAGAAGATTTTACAAGCTGTTGATGTTTTTCATGAGTAATTTTTGCTTTATCCCTATCTTCTTCTAATTTAAGGATTTGATCATATCTCAATTGAATGGATGATGAAGGATTTTCTTCAATAAACTGCACTAGGGCTAATGATGGAAGTGTTAATTTTGATGGTATCACAGCTTCTTTTCCATAAACTAGATTGAAAGGTGAAGTCCCTATTGAAGCTTTTTCAGTGATACGATCAGCCCATAATGCAAAGATTAAAGATTTGTGCCAATTCTTTTGATTTTGATCAACGGTTCTTTTAATGATTTTGATAAGGTTTTTGTTAGTGGATTCAGCCAAACCATTACCTTGTGGATAATAATTTGCTGAATATTTTAATTTAAAACCTCTTTTGACTCCAAATTCAATTAAACTATTACCAGAAAAGTAAGATGCATTATCAAAAACAAGAGCTTGAGGTACACCAAACCTGGTTATGATGAATTGATCTATGAAATCAATAATTGCATCAGAATTGGCTACCTTCAAGGGGATTGCCTCTACCCACTTTGTAAAGTAATCAGTTGCAGTAAGGATGTACTTGTGCTGTTTGGAAGAATGAGGTACTATCTCACCAATAATTTCAAGCCCCCATTGTTCGAATGGTTGCTCAATAGTTACTGGTTGCAAAGGAAAAGCTGGCTTCCTTTGTCTTCCACTTGCAGTTTGACAAATTCTGCACTTCCTTACGTAATCATGCGTATCTTTAAAAAGGGTAGGCCAGTAATAACCAGCACGAATTATTTTGTGAGTTGTGGTATCACCTCCAAAATGACCTCCTGCTGGTCCATCATGCAATTCCTGCAACACCTTTTCAGCTTCAGTCTTTTCCAAACATCTTAATAAAATTGAATCATAATTTTTTCTAAACAACACATTATCAATGATCTCATATTTAATAGCCTTTAACCTTAAAGCGCGTTTACTCTTATAGCTGAGATTAAAAGGAGCATACCCATTTTTCAAGTAATACATAAGATCAGCATACTGAGATCCGGTATCTGAAACATTTATCTGACTTACTTGAATATCTTGATTTGAATCTTGATCTTCTGGTATGTTATGAGCTCCTGCCAATAATCTGCAAAAACCTTGTCCTCTAACAATCTTAGCTGGTTTAATATCAACATCATATTCTTGCAAGGCTGTTACCCAGTTAGCTCTCTTTTCTCCTACTTCTTTTTGAATTAATAACTACCTCACTGCAGAGAATGGGACAATGATTTTTGTATGTGTTTTTAAGAGAAAAGGTCTAAAAAATTTTATTGATTTAAACACAGCAAAGGCTTGTTTTTCAAAATCGGAATAATTAAGCTCAACTCCTTGCAGATTCGAGCTAAAGAAAGAAATAGGTGCTTCGATTTCTTGATCATTGAGTTGTGTTAAAACGGTTGCATAAGATGTTTCAGTGGCCAGAGTATACAAAGTAAAATCTTTAGAAAAATCTGGGGTATTCAATGCTGGTGCATTAATGATCGCTTGTTTGATAGAATCAAAAGCCTCTTTTTCTTTATGCGTCCATTTGAATATTGAATTTTTCTTGATCATATTTTGCATAGGTAAGACAATTAAAGAAAAATCAGGAATAAATCTTTTAACAAAATTGATCTGTCCAAGAAATGATTGCATGATTTTTTGTTATGTGGTAAAGAAATATCAGAAATTTCTTTCACTCTATCTGGATCAATATATATACCATATTTTGACACCACAAATCCTAAGAGTTTTCCTTCATCTAAAGCAAAGAAATATTTCTTGGGATTTAAGGAGATACCAAACTTTCTACATTTTTCAAATATTTGTTTTAAATCATGTAGATGATTGGTTCTCTTTATTGAAATACTGTTATGTCATCAAGATAAACAACAATTGATTTATTGATCAGGCCTTTGAATGCTATGTCCATGGCTCTTTGAAAAGTTGCTCCTGCATTTATTAGACCAAAAGGCATTTTCTGATAAGCATAAGTTCCCCATTTTGTTCTGAAAGTTGTTTTCAATCTGTCATCTGGGTGAACTAAAACTTGATTATAGCCTGAAAATCCATCGAGAAAAGACATAAGTTCAGAACCAGCGACCTTTTGAAGTATCTGTTCCATGGTTGGGAATGGGAAATTGTCTTTTAAACATGCCTTGTTTAAATTTCTGAAATCAATACAGATTCTTATATCACCATTCTTCTTCCTTACATGTACAATATTGGAAACCCAATTAGAGTGCCTGACTGGAAAAATTATTTTGGCTTTCAAAAGTTTATTAAGTTCTGATTTGATTTGACTTTCGAGATTTGGATGGATCTTTCTCAACTTCTGTTGAACAGGTTTAACATCAGGAAGCATTGGAATCGTGTGTTGAATAATTGAAGTATCATACGTTTTTAGATCATCATAATTCCAAGCAAAAATGTTTTTATACTTGTTCAGCAGTTTAATGAATGCATTCCTTTCCTCTGGTGTTAAGTTGAGTCCTAAGTTAACGTTTTGAGGTTTAGAATCAGAACCAAGATTTAATAATTCAAACTTCAAAGTGGAACTTTGAAGTTTTGAATTAACAACTTTCTTGAATCTGTCTCTAATGTCATATAAATCCTCTAATTTAACAACAGATTTTGGAATGGGTTTTTCATTACCTTTTGAAGAAATTTGTAAATCATGATCATCTTCGTCAATAATTTGCTCATCATATGATTTCTCTGAAGTCATGAAATTTAGAATATCTTGATCATGATAGAAAACTCT
Organism: Pinus albicaulis; assembly: GCA_034641835.2. NCBI lineage: Eukaryota > Viridiplantae > Streptophyta > Pinopsida > Pinales > Pinaceae > Pinus > Pinus albicaulis. The sequence goes on along the minus strand of CM076572.1, from coordinate 1,389,387,583 downwards.
CCAATTTGTAACATTATCTGGGACAGATGGACGAAAAATCAATTCTACAGAAAATCTATCAAGACTGTAATCTTCAGCAGGTAGGAGTCTAGATGCAACATTAGCTAACAAGTCAGCTGATGTATTCTAACTCCTAGGAATAGGAGAAATATTGAATGCTAAAAAATGAGTGGTGAGGTCTTGTACTAGGGTTTGATAGTGTTTAAGATGTCCTGAAAGGCAATGAATAGTATTCCTAACTTGTTTAATGACAATTTCGGAATCACCAAAGACTTTCAAGTATTTAACATCTAACCCTATAGCTTTATAAAGTCCTTGAACCAAGGCTTCACATTCTCCGGTATTGTTAGTACACTCAAATTCTAATCTACATGACAACATTGTTTTGCTCCCCATTTGGATCAATTAAGATGCATCCAACTCCAGCTCCATCACTAGACTTCGATCCATCAAAATATAACGACCAAAATAAAGATTTGTCTATTGGCTTATCTACAATTACATCAAAAATATTTACAATTCTGGAAGAATCAGATTGTGAAAAATTTTCTATCTGAGAAACAAAAGTATTTACAGAAAAAGGTGATTGAGGAGCTTTGAAATTTCCAAGAAATGATTCAGCAGAATAACCTCCAAGAATATTGTTGTTGAATGCCACAGGTTCATTAGGTTGTTCAAATTCAGTGACAGTATGCGTCATATGTTTTTCTCGTTCAATTTTGATTTGATTTGGTTTCCCTTTGTAAGGAAGCCACATGTGCGAATAATCAGTCGAGATATAACCGTTAAGTTTTTCAAACCAGTCCCTGCTCAAGATTAATCCATAGAATTCAGGAATATCAGCAATCAGAATATCAATTCTTTGGACAATCCTAGGATCTGAGGCTAATCTGATAGTAACTGAATTGATATCTCCTACCACTTGGACTTTAGAGCGATCCAACTGAACGATATGAACTGCTGATTTCTGTGGTTCAATATTTAATTTAGCACAGACAAAAGTAGGCATTATATTGGAGGAAGCTCCGAAATCAATCAAACAATTGTGCAGATTTTTATTGTACATCTCATAAGTCAAAAGAAAAGGAGGAGTTTGAGAATTTGATTTTTCCCCAATGAGCACAGTATCAGTAGCATCTACCTTATCTGGTGGCTTACCAGTTCCTTTTGCTGCTTTTGCAACTACACCACTTGGTAAAGGAGCAATTGGTGTAGCATTTAATTATTTCAATAGCAAATTTTGCTGGTGTTTCAGTTTGCTGAGTTCATGTAAAGAAATGTTGGCTTTGATCTTTTTCATGTCTTCAACAATATTGTATTCCATAGGATCTGATATTACTAAAGTTTTCGCTGTTGATGTGAGAGGATTAGAAGAAGATGGCTGATTTTGAGTAAGTGATGGAGAAGTTTTCTTCACAGTGGGTTTGTCTTTGGTACTTGGAGTCGTAATTTTCTTTTTTGGAAATGTTTGCACTGGTTCTGCTGTAGATTTACTCCTAGTACTTACAGGCATAGCTTCTTCACTATCAGAATTAGGAAGAATAAAATCCCACATTCCATTTAATTCAGCTATTTCTTCATTTTCGTCTTCTTGATCTGATATTATAGATGAATCTTCTTCTTCTTCTTCTTCTTCTTCTTCTTCTGACTCTGCATTAGAGATTACATTAGGAGGTTTAGATTCAACTTGGTTTCTTCTGAAATTTCGAATTTTTTTCTTGGTAGAAGTTTCAGCCACTTGTTTTTTAATTTCAACCATTTCATTTGACATGGTTTTAAGAACTTTATGTAATCCTTCCATGTCATATGGATCTTTGGTCTTTTTCTTTGAATCATCTCTGAAGCTGACCTTCTTTGATTTCCTTTCTTCAATAGCATTTTTCTTTTCGAGAGAAGTGATACGTTTTTCTACTACAATAGCTTCTTTCATATTCTCAGCCAATGTAGGCTTTGCAGCTCTGTCTACGAAAATTGCTATGTAAGGCAGTTATATACCATTCGATTCTGACTTGTTCACTAGGTTGTGAATCTGTATGAATTTTGTTCAAGAGTTTGTTGAATCTAGCATTGAATTCTTTTATAGGTTCCTTGGGTTCTATTTTCAAATTTGAGAGATCATTGAGTAAAGTTGCAATTGATCGATCATCTCCAAATTTGGTCAAAAAATGATCTGCAAAGATGTCCCAACTCGTTATAGATCCTGATGGTAATGAAAAATACCATGATCCTGCTACTTCCTGAAGAGTATATGGGAATAATCTAACTACAACATCTTCATGTATTACTTCATTCAAATTAATAGCCAACATAAAATTATTGATATGTTCTTCAGCTTGAATGTTAAGATCTGGGCTAAACTTTGGAAGCCATTTTCCAGGATTGTCTGGTAAATCGTGTAAAGGTGCAGCCATGTTGACTGCTCCTGGAGTATACCATGGTCTCTGTGCCATTATTGGGATGATTATTGGAGGAATACCAGAAACTGGTGGTATAGTGGTTGGAATAGATGATGTTAAGATTGATGAGGATTGAGTAGAAGATGTTTGTGGAGATGATGACTGAAGAGATGATGATGAAACAACTGTACTTTGTTGAGTTGTGGTTTTGGAAACAGGTGATTGAATATGAGATGATGAACTTGTATCACTTTCTGTTTCCGATTGAATTCTTTTTGTTTTTCCCTTACTAGGTAAAGGAAATTCTTTCGGAGGAATACCAAGTTTTTCACTTTGCAACCTAGTAAGAGGTTTTGAAGGAATAAATTTTGAGCTTACACTACCTTCAGATATTTCAGACTCTTCAAGAGATAATGAGAATCCTTTCAATTTATGAATTAGATCTTGAACTTCAGGAGACTCAGGATGTTGATTGTCTGAATGTTTTGAGATTTTGGTAGTGGGTGTTTGAATATTTTCTGCAATTTCTTCTCTAGGATTTTGAATTTCAGAAGAAATTGAAGAAGTTGATGAGGGTGTTTTGCTCTCAGAATGGCTTGTGGATAAAGATTTACTTGCCATTCATATCTCATGCCCTCCTTCTAGCGCCAAAAATGTTGAAGCCTAGAAAATCTCTGCTTCAAACATCGGGGAAAACCACCCGGTCGGGACCTTAAGGCAGCTCCTTTTCCGTTTGGTATAGTGGCTCCGACTGGATTTAAAGGACCAGTTTCCTTGTAACTAAATGGATTGGATTGGATGGGTGGAAATGGGACTAAACTAACTGAAATAAAACTATATAATTTAAGATAAATACTGATAAAGAAACTCTAATACTAACCCGAGTAGCTATATGTGAATACAACTTAAGATTGTTCCAATTCAACAATAACCATGAAAATGTATTATTGATTAAATTGAAATATGCAGAAACAAATAAAGATAACTCTGTTTAAGAAATTAAACAGAGTTATATAAACATATTGCATTCATCATTGTATACCATTTACATGTAACTATGAAAAATAACGTTTCAATTATACTCAGAAATGATATATAAAAGGAAACGTTGTGAAAAACAATATACATATAAATGATAGCAATTTTAAAACGAATATCATAAAACAAAAGAGATCAACAGAAAATAGATAGAAATACCTTGCTCATCTTGATGACTTCAAATGCAATCTGATACTCTATCCAGTAACTATAATGCAAAACCAAATTCCAAGGTACAGAAATGCAACACTTCAAAGATAATTCCGCATGAAAATCACCAGATGTGATCCTTTTCAAAAATATATAAGACAATGGAGTACAGAAATGCAATCTCCAAGTCCAAAAATATTAAGATCCAGGACCTCTCTCTAAATGCATGAGAGGGGTTTAAATACTACTTAACTAACTCTAAAAATAGTTTATTACAAAAAATAAGGATTCGGTTCAATGACCGTCCTTTTCCTAGGCTAAAATACAGTGAAATTAAAACTAAATCTATCTATCTATGAAATTGATATTTGCTCTTGCAGGCATCTAGCATAGTTTTGAGAAGATGTGGTTGACCGACTTCAGAATTCAGCTGTCCTGAAAAGACAGAGTCGGCAAGCGTAGGAGCAATCTTCTCCGTAGCATTGATGATACAATTGAGCGCATTGTGCTGACTGTGTGGCTTCACCAAGTACATCCAGTATGAGTCCCAATTCAATCTTGTTAGCCCTTGGATGGATTTTGCTCTTTCTTCTGCCTTTTGCCTCCATTCTGCTTGCAATTGATTTTCCTGTGGGAGATAACCTGGAACAGTTTCAGAAATCAAGTTAGCTTTGTGTAAATTGTCATTTACATAATCAGTGAGAGTGTTTGCCGCTGTAGATGCCTCCTCTGCTGCCCTTTCTGCTCTTCTGATTTGTGCATCCCAATTACTGAACAATATTTCTTTGTGGTTTTCATTAATGATGGGTGCACCAGCTTTTCTGCCTTCTTCTGTCTTTTTCCATGCTAGATAATCATTGATCTTTTCATTAATCAAATCATAATCATTTCGTAGATCTACGACATGATTTGTGATTTTATCGCTTTCTTGGCACAAAGAATTCCATTGCAATATTCTTTGGCAGAAAAATTCCTCTTGTTGCAGTAGTTGATTGTTCAAAGAGATGGTTTCTGAAATGAATTCTGGAAGCTTAGGATCATCCTTATGCTGTTCTTGGATTTCTTGAAGTTGTTGTTGTAACTCTTCAAGTTTTAATTGTGCTTCCTGATTGGCCTGTACCTGTTACAATTGTTGTTGCAGAGCCTTTATCTGTTCTTCTTTTTCATCCAACAAAATTTGTATCTCAACTGCTTTATCAATTGTTGCAGAAGCATAAGCTCCTGTTATTTGAGATAACTTAGTGAGATTATGAGTAGGCTCTGTGGCAGGATCTTTCCACAAAACATCTACTTGTTCTGCTTCAGTAGTAATTGCACTTTCTATTTTTCTCTTTTTCCTTTGTCTCTTTACTACTGCTTTGTATTTTGGGCTATAAAATACATCCAGAGGAGGAATGTCCTCTACATTAAGTACACTTTCAGAGGAGGGTGTGATTGGTATGTGCTCTGTTACTGCGGCTGTGCTGCTTGTTCCTGTGCTCAAAACTTTGGTTGTCTGGACAGGGGTCTGTACATTCTGTCCTTCTACATTAATCAATTGATTAAAGGTTTCCCATTCTTTATCTAACTCAATGGTGACTGGTTGTTGCTGTACATTGGGTGGAGGAGGATTTGTTTGTTGAGAAATCAAAATTTGCTGTTGAGCAAGCTCTTTAGATTGTGCAGAATCTTTAATGGATTCTTCCATTTTATCTTCCATTTATTTGGATGTATTGGAGTGTTCAGAATCTCTGTCAGATTTTGATTTGGATTTACCTGTGCTTGAACTGCTGTTAAGACTAACACTAGGAGTTTGCTCCTTTGCAGGCTCTATACGTAGATTATCCAAAGGAATAGAAATTAGTCTCCTTTCTCTGTACAACTTAAATTCCTGAAAATCCCCTGGAGATAGCTGCTCTTTAGCTGAATTCAAAACCTCTTTGAATGAATTTCTTGCCTGGAACATATCATCAAAAAGATCTTGCTCCCCGAAAAATTCCCTTACTTTGATTGCATTGGTAAAATTCTTAACAATGTCATTTTGGTCAAATAACCTTTTTGAGAATTTGAACAGCTGTAGGCATGTAACGTTGCCTATCTCGTGAAATGCATGACCAATATCCAACAGTGAAAATGTTCCACATTTTATGGGAAATTGTGGCCAAATGCCCTTTTTCTTGTCTTTTAAATCTTTTGTCATACCTCCCTGGCTACAGGTCTGATAAGCAATTTCCCGAGCTACAAGTCTATCTGGAACATATAAGGGTAAAACTTGGGGAGAAGCATAACTTCCAAAAACCCTAATATAGGTGAACAATTCCTCTCCAAACCATCTTGCGACGGGGAGAATATCAACCTCTGTTTCTGAGGATAACCTCGGGGCATCCTTATTATACAATGTTCTATACAATGGCAACATTATTCCATGACAAATTTGATAAAAATGGGGGATAAACTCAGACTCCCATAGTTCTTTATGGTACACATGAATGGGCAAAGGATCATGGATAGTCCATTTCCAGCCCATCACAGGGAATTTAGAGACATAGCAGATGGCGTCCATGACATAAGCAGATAAATAAAAAGGTGGATAAACCCGCTGGGAAACATTTCGTTTAGACCGGTAATGAAAAATAGTAGTGGTGAGATTATCAGATAGGATTTTGGCCCAATCTACAACTGTAGAATTAACAACCGCATTTAACAAAGGAAGCCATTCGGGTAAGATCATATTTATGTCAGGCTTTCCAAAAATCCTGCATAACATGGCAGCAGTAAAACAATAAGGAGAGGTAAGTGAACCCGTGTTGTACATACCTTGTTTGTTCTTCTTCAATGGTTCACTTCTTTTGGTCCACTCCTTTGTGCATTCTGCCAAATTTGAGTGTTATTTTGCAAACTCTTCCATAAATTTCCTGTTGAAAGTTGCCTGAGGTTCTGGCAGCTTATACATTAATCTCAGATCTTCTATGGTGAATGACCCAATTAGCTCTTCCGATGGAGTTCTGAATTGTCTGTCTGAAATATCTGTGCTATCCAGCACCCATCTCACCATGTCTGTATATGGGAGAATCCTTGGTCTTGCTACTATTCTATGTAGAAATGAGCAAGCCAAGTCTCTAAGGGTTGCTTCAGACGTATCCTTTGAACCTGCTATAGCTGCAACTTTTATCACCACAGGGTTTTCATCTTCTAACAGTTTATACATTCCCTCCCAAGTGGATATACCGGCATCCTTGTTACAGGCGGTGTCTGCGTATAGCGAAGCCATTTCTTTGTTCTCAGAACTTGAGCTCTTCTCCTTCTTACCCATAATGTTTAGCGGAAGCTTTGTATAGTGGTTTGCTCCTTCGTGCCTGCGTTTTACGAATAAATGAGAGTAATGATATAAGAAAGGTGATGAGACTGTTTTGAATGTGAAAGCGGATGAAATATAATATTTAAATTGTGAAACGACTTTCAATCTAAACACAATCTGTTTTCACATTAATAATCAATCCAATCATTTAATATAATCATTAAAGCGCATAACGGATTTGACATATGGGAAGATTTCCTTGGGATAGTGCGCCTACATGAATCTGCGACATTGCGATTTTCGATTTGCTGCGCAAATTCGCAATATCGCAATGTCGCAATATTGCAAAATGGAGTCATCGCAGTCATAAAAATAGCGCAAAAGTGAAAATTGCAGAATAGCACAAAAGCGCATATCGCAATAGCGCAAAAGCGCAGAAGCGCAGAAGCGCAGAATCGCAAAAGCGCAGAATCGCAAAAGCACAGAATTGATAAGAGTGCAAAAGATATTTATTAATCATTTCTGTTTTATGTGTTATGCGATCTGCGATCAATGCGTTTTATATATATACTATTTTGTTATGGATGCGCTATCTTGTTTCAAGAGCAATTTTATTACAATCTATCATAAACTTAAGTGTTTCTAAATATTCTTTCTAAGGGATTTTATAAGTTTATGATAGAAAGTTTTATTTGTAAAGGCAAACAAATCCTAATTGATTTTTTTGGATTTTTAACTAAGGGTCCCCATTTATTTAGTATTATTACTAATAATAAATAAAAAGGGGGGTTGTTGTTGGTCACAACAGAACCATGGTCCAAAATCACTAACCGCTGACACAAAATTGCGACCCCGATGGTTCTGCAAATATTTAAGACGTGTTCACATGCGGATTTAACCATGAGGTTATGGTTATCTGCGCACTGTCTTGATGACCGCAAAAGTTTTGGTTCCATGTGCCCACACTAACCACCCACCTTTATTGCTAGCAGCCAGGTTGGCGGAAGAATTGGAGTGGCCACGCCAATTTTGGCATAATGCCGAATTTATCTAGAGTTAAGTCAAGTTCCTCCAGTTTTGGTGGAGGATTTTAGGGGTTATTGGGAAAAATGATTTTAGGCTCTATCTTAAGCTAGATTCGACCAATTTTGGAGTGTCAATTGTCAATTTTGACTATATCAGACATTCCAAACTCATTGGTAATTTTTTCAGATCTATTAAAGAACTCTTGATCAGGTTTTTTCTTCAGAGAAGTTCAAGGGGCCATCAGGGCCACCAGGGGGCAGCAGCAGTTTGAGGCCTAGCTAGGGCAACTAGAGGCCTTATTCAGAAATAAAATAGTCAATTTTGGATGTTTGAGATGTTCTAGAACTAATGGTGTGGTTTTCAAATCCTATAGAGGAATTTTGAAAGTCAATATTCTTTAGAGAATTTCCAAGGGCCAATAGGGCCAGCAAGTGCCAGCAGTAGTTCGGGGCCTAGCCAGGGCAGCTAGAGGCCTTATGCAGCGAACCAATAGTCATTTCTGACTATAATCAGCATTATGAATCCAATGGGGGAGTTTTAAAAAGCTTTTAAGACTTCTAGAGGTTGATAACCCACAGATAAATTTTCAATGACCCTACTGTCAGGGGGTGCCGACAGGTGTTAGAGGTGAAATCGGAGCAGGCAGAGGCCAATTTTAGTGAACCAATAATCTATTCTAACTATTTTTTAAATTAATAATCCATTGAAGGTATTTTAAGAGTCATTTGATTACTTCTAGAGCTTGAGAAGCTACAGGGAAGTTTTGGGCAGCCTAGGGAAAACTGTGGAGGAAGGCCTAGTTTGGGGATGCAGTGCTCATTTTGAGAAAATGATCAGTCTATTTTTGGTGTCTGATATGTGCTAGAGAAAGTAGGTGAGGTTTTAGGGATAGTAAATAATTTTGAAGGAGTTAGTTCCATTGAGAAGCTCAGTGTAGCTCAGAGCACCAACAGAAGGAATCAAGTCTATGGGAGCCTAGATCTATTTGCATAGTGATGACAGCCATGATAGGGATATAGATGGAATTCTAAGCCCATTGGTTCAGTTTAGTAACCATTGGAGTTAAGTGTGGAACTTGTAAAAGAAACTTTACCATAATCCCAAAAAGCCAAGTCAAGATGACAAGAGCTCAAGGAGACGTAGCCCATGATATTCGGGTGAACTCCTAGATTAATTTTGCGGTTATGTGTGGATGTTTATTTTTTGCATTATATTGTTGTTACACATGTTTGATTTCATCAAAAACAAGTGGACTTAAGACACTTAAACATTTAAAAATCATACACCTATTTCAAGTACAAAATTCCGCAAATGTCAAGCATAAGCTAGATATTTTATTTGTTTAACTGAGTGGGAGGTTCTTGAAAAGAATAACAAGTTATCCAACCCATTTTCAGATCAGTTTGGTATCAGAGCACTTGGTTTCTTGATTGACAGAGCAATATCTTGCATGTTTGACTTGAAAGGTGTTTAAACAGTGCAAAGAATTTGGTTGTTTGCATACTGGTTGTTGCTTGAGTTTGCTAGAAGTGAAGGGATAGCCACTGATAGCTAATTCCAAGAGAGGACAAGAAGGAATAAAGGGTTGAAGGCATCTTCCTTACCCAAAGGACCTCAAGGCCACCCTTGAAGCACAAACCCTTTTGTCGATTGTTTGTTTGCAAAAGGCTACTTGAAGAATAGCTCGACTCTACAGCCATTTTGTTCAAAAGTTTTTTCCATTGTTTTGAAATATTTGTGAATATTGTTGAAGTTATTTTGTTCATTTTCATAATGAAAACTTCATCAAGCGAGGTTTCAAAATCCTCCTCCTTCACAATATTCTTCGACGAAGACATGAAGCGAGACTTCTACATCTTGAAGGACATGGTGCAAATTCTGTTTGAAGATAGAAGAGAAAGCACTAGACTTCATGAGAAATTGGTTGCTATGAAGCAAGAGAAGGAAGAAATTCTTCAAAGATTGCATGATATGCAGATGCAGCTCCATCAAGCCCAAGAGGCTTAAACCAAGAACATGCATGAAGCGGAGGTAATTCATTCTAATTTGTCTTCAGTTTCCTCATCAGATAGATGTGTTGGTTCATTTGAAAATCACACTAGAGGTATAGGGTCCAAGTTAATGTTTAAAATGGGCTATGAAGGCAAGGTTTTAGGCAAACATTCAAAAGGCATGATTGATCCTATTTTGGTTAAGGAATGAACTAAGAAATCTGGTCTTGGGTATGTTCAATCTAATGGCGAAGACTCCAAAGCCATGAAGGCATGTGAGGAAACTTCAAAGAGAACTTTTGTCGCAAGTTCTAAACCACAAAAATGTCAAGTTTTTTTTCAATTTGATTTCCATTGTTTGAAGCCTATGTTTTTGAGATTCAACAAGATGATGAGCTTAGTGAAAATTAAGCACCTTCACTAAGTAGGGCCCGCCGGCTATTTCTAGGTGTATGTCTATTTTTAGACATGGTGATCATATTCTATAAGTTGCAGGATGTTGTTTGTAGATGGTTGATCAAGTTGGAAAAATAGATGAAATTCTATTTTTAGAATATTTGGCAAAGTCTATTTATAGATCGTCGATCTAAAAATAGATGCATGTCGATTATTATTAGCTCTTAATAATAATCCGACAATAAACATCAACTTATTCTCTTGGAGCACTTTATTTCAGTATACAGATTTGGAAAATTAGTGGGCTGAAGGAATTACGCAATTCCTAGGGTTTACTGGTGGTTCATGCATGAGGACTCAGTTAGAACTGAAGTGGAAAAGTTATGACAGAGTTGGAAGAGTAGTTACAGGAGTTGTTATTCAGTTTAACTCAGTTAATGGAGTTAAACTCAATTGAGATAGTTGTATCTAGTCTAACTGAAAGATACACTAGTGAGAGTTAAGTGAACTAATTAGTTAATTAATTCACAACTACTAACTCACTAACAACTGAATAGAAACAACAATTAACTACAGTGCATGTCAGTTCCAGTGGAGACCCAATGGAGAGATAGGTGAAAGGGTGAGATGGATTATATGTTGTGACTATAGTGATGCATTCAATGCATCTGACACACATTGGAGTTTCCAATGAGGATTGCACAGTCAAGGCAAGGTAGATTCGAATTCATTCATGGGTCTTCTTCAGCAGGGATTGCACAGTGGAGGCAAGCTGTCAGGTGGCGAGAAATTGGTTCATTGAGATGCAAATTTCTACATGACAGTGTGTAATGATTGTTGATTGTACTGAGAGCTTGATGTACTAAGCTTTGTATGAGATTATTACATGATTCCATTGATATACATAATATGATAGTTAGGGTTTTTAGCTTTAATCTTTCCCGTTAAACAACTGTGTTATGTGCGATTGAATTTATTCACATGTGGTTGCAATTGAGAATTAAATTTCCGCAAGTTTAATTAGAGGAAGGATTGTGTATTTTGCAAGAAGATAAATATTGTGAGATCAGGAGGATCCGGTAATACATCTGTATTAATAAATTTCTACATATGTTGCAGCAAGAAGATTATAGACATGCAACTTATGGTGAGCATGCGAGTTCGGACAGTTTTCAAGACATGAACGCTAATGTTAGTCTGAAAAAGAAAGCTGTAACCTCTACTAGTTCATCTCCTCATGAAGGTAAAAAGAATGGACATGCAAAGTAGCATTTGAGGTATAATTATTCCCATATTCAAGTTGATTATGTTTCTACAAGGCATGACAATTTTTCATGCTTGAATGGAAGAAAGAGTTGATGTGCATATTGTGGTATGTTTAACCATGATGTTTCAAGATGCTGGAAGAGGATGAAGGCATACAGGAAGTAGTTGAGGCAAAGGCAACTTGCAAATAAGGTGCATAAGACTTGCACACATTGCGAGAAGAGGGGACATGTTGTTTCTCATTGTTGGACATTGCATCCAACTAATCGTCCCAAGCATTTCAGTCAAGAGTACAGAAATACTGGCGAAATTGGAACCAATGATTCCATCATCGATGTGAGAATAGATGTTTCACATGAAGGAGATTTGCAGCGGCAAAAGTCGTCATGGAAGTGGCTTGCTAAGAAGTGGTTTGACTTCCTGACACAGTAAGACATACTCTCATTTGTAAATATGAAAATTTCAGTTATGTATGCATGTATTTATGATGTAATCTCACATTTTTTTGAGCCACCTTGGATCGATGATCAAGGAAGTGATGTTCAGCTACCTTCTGTAATATTCTTGCCAGAAATTTCTGAGTGAGTGCAAGGAAGACAGTTATTAATAGGAGGACAAGCGCATCCAGGAAGGGAAGTGTCAACTACCTTCGAGTTGTCGTTCAAAGGCACTAGCCATGCAAGAAAAGTGTATGGAGGCTAAAGATAAGAGGGTTTTTTACTCTCATATACTGTACAGATCAGTATATCAGTCTTTTGGGGTCAAAAAGATTCCTAATGGGGAGGTGTGATCAGAACTGGATCATGGACCTAAGTGATAGCTCATAATTCAAAGTGTTCAGAAGTATGGCAAACCTAAGAGACCGGATAGATCTCGTCTTCCTAATTCTGGCACCGTGAACGGTACGAAAAATTGACACCGTATGAAGAAGTTATCGCAGTTTGAAAAGTCCAGTAAACTGCAATTTTTTGGACTTTGAACAAATTTGACTTGGATGTGGGAAAATTAATAAGAGAATATTCCAGGGAATATTCTTGTAATATTCCTCGAAATATTCTTGCAATATTTCTCAGAATAGTCACCGAAATATTCCCCAGAATATTCCATTTGGACCAGTTGAATGTTGCCAAGTGGCGGATTATAATTGGGCTATTGGTTGACTTTTTGACTTTTGAGCCAATAGGAGGCTGCCACGTGGCAGGCCCGGAGGCCGCCACGTGGCCTAGTTTCATAGTGTAAAATTTGGTCGGACTCCCCGAGAGACGACTTCCCAACCTCCTGCCTGCAGCGCCCGCGCTTTACCATTGGATTGTGTTGTGAGTCTTAACAATACATGTAGAGCGGATTAATTTACTATGTATGGTTTTCATGTTTGGGGTTTAGACAAGGGCCAGCCCCTCCCCCATGTGGCCTTAGTGCCAGGAGTCGTGGGCCAAAACCACTAACCGCCGACATAAAACCATGACCCCGACAATTCTATAGATATTTAAGACGTGTTCACATGTGGATTTAGCCACGAGGTTACGGTTATCTACCCACCATCTTGATGACCGCAGAAGTTTTGGTTACATGTGCCCACAATAACCACCCGCCTTTGTTGCTAGCGGCTAGGCTAGTGGAAGAATTGGAGCAGTCGCTCCAATTTTTGCATAATGCCGAATTTATCTATAGTTAACTCAAGTTCCTTCAGTTTTTGTGGAGGATTTTTAGGGGTTATTGGGAAAAATGAGTTCAGAAATCTATCTTGAGCTAGATTTGACCAATTTTGGAGTGCCAATATTCAATTTCGACTATCTCAGAAATTATAGACTCATTGGTGAGGGTTTCAGATCCATCAAAGGACTTTTGAGCAGGTTTTTTCTTCGGAGAAGTTCAAGGGGCCATTAGGGCCACTAGGGGGCAGCAGCAGTTTGAGGCCTAGCCAAGGGAGCTAGAGGCATTATTCAGAAATCCAATAATCAATTTTAGATGTTTCAGATATTATGGAACTATGTGGTTTTAAGAGCATGTAGAGGAATTTTGAAAACCGAGATTCTTCAGAGAAGTTCCAAGGGCTGCTAGGGCCAGCAAGTGCCAGCAGCGGTTCGGAGCCTATCCAGGGCAGCTAGAGGCCTTATGCAGTGAACCAATAGTCATTTATGATTGTAATTAGCATTCTGAATCCAATGCAGGATTTTTTAGAATATTTTGAGGACTTATATAGGTTAAGAACCCACAGATAAGGTTTCAGTGACCCCAGTGCTAGGGGGTGTCGACATGTGTTGGAGGCGAAACTGGAGCAGCCGAAGGCCAATTTCAGTGAACCAATAGCCTTTTTTGACTATTTTTGACATTATGATTCCATTGAAGGGATTTTAATAGTCATTTGAATATTTCTAGAGCTCAAGAAGCTATAGGTAAGTTTTGGGCAGCCCAGGGCAAACCATGGAGGAAGGCCTAGTTTGGGGATGAAGTGCTCGTTTTGAGAAAATGATCAGTCTATATTTGTTGTAGGTTAGGTTTCAGGGACAATAAAATAATTATGAAGGATTTAGTGCCATGGAGAAGCTCAGTGTCACTGAGAGCACCGACAGAAGGAATCAAGTCTAAGGGAGCCTAGATCTATTTGCAGAGTGATGACACCCATGCCAGGGATATAGATGGTATTATAAGCTCATTGGTTCAGTTCAGGAACCATTGGATTTAAGTGTGGAACTTGTAAAATAAACTCTACGATAATCCCAAAGAGACAATTCAAGATGACAAGAGCTCAAGGAGATGTAGCCCACGATATTCGGGTGAACTCCTAGATTAATTTTGCTATTATGTGTGGATGTTTATTTGCTGCATTATATTTTTGTTACACATGTTTAATTTAATAAAAAACAAATTTACTTAAGACAATTAAACAGTTAAAAAACATACACCTATTTCAAGTACAAAATTCCGCAAATGTCAAGTATAAGCTATGTATTTTATTTGTTTAACTGAGTGGGAGGTTCTTGAAAAGAATAACAAGTTATCCAACCCATTTTCAGATCATTGACTATGAGGATACCTTTTCTCTTGTAGCAAGGTACTCATCCATTAGATCAATTCTTGCACTGGCTACGCAGATGGGGTGGAATATCGACCAGATGGATGTAAAAACAACATTTCTCAATGGAGTTATTGTGGAGGAAGTGTACATCAATCAATTAGAAGGTTTTGAGACATTTGATCAGGAGTCTCATGTGTACAGACTCAAGCAAGCATTGTATAGTCTCAAACAATCACCTCGTGCTTGGTACACCAGGATCGACAACTATCTCACTGGTTTGGGCTTCACTAAAAGTGAAGTGGATGCAAACATGTATCCCATGTTGGTAGAAGTTAACTTTATTATTATTGTCTTATATGCTGATGATTTGATTTTAAATGGTGATGAGCAGTTGATTAGATCTTGCAAGGGAATTTGAAATGAAGGATATGGGTCTCATGCACTACTTCCTTGAGTTGGAAGTATGGCATGGTGATGGGGAACTATTTGTGTTTCAAGGCAAGTATGCAAATGAGATATTACAGAGATTTTGCATGGAGATTTGTAAACCCATGGAGACACCTCTAGAGACCAACTGGAGGAAGGAGAATGCCACTTCAGGTGAAGAAGTGGATGCTACCATTATCGGCAGCTAGTGGTATTAGAGGAAATTTTAGCCTAAAAGTGGCCTCCTAAGGAAAAATAATAAAGTAAGAGTTATGAATTTTGGAGGGAAAAGAATAAAACTACTTTTTTAATTGTATTTTTTTCTTATCTCATTACAGGTTTACTCAAATTTCAAGTGTAGACACCTGTTGGATGAGGAATTAAATTCCGCATCTAACGCATAACCATTATGCATACTTATAAGAAGACCCACATTGATAAAAATTAAAGATACATAATTTCACATCCAACGCATACCCATTATGCATACTTTTGAGAAGACCCACATTGATCCAAATTGAAGATACATTAAAAAGTGTATTGAACACGCTTTTTTAATGTATGTTCAATTTTTATCAATGTGGGTATTCTCAAAAGTATTCCTAATGGGTTCTTGTTGAATGTGGAATTTAATTCTGCATCCAATGAGTGTCTACACTTGAAATTTGAGTAAACCTATAAGGATATAAGTCAAAAATACAATTAAAAAAATTTATTTATGTTATTTTCCCTCCAAAAAATTTACATGTACCTCTTTTTAAATTTAAAGGATTTTGATTGGTTTACATATTGTGACATGGAAATTATGTGAAAATTTTCATGGGCACTTTTAGGAGAAAATTTCCTCTAATGGTTCACTGATGTATCTTGTGAACACATGACCAGATATGTGGTATGCAATCAACCATCTGAGCCAAGCTATGGTTAGGCCAACCAAATAGTTTTGGAAGGAAGCTAAGCATGTTTTACAGTACCTCAGAGACACTACCCAATTTGGACTATGGTACATATAGACAGAGGGAGTGAATCTTTGTGGATTCACAGATGTAGATTGGGCAGGGAGTCCATCTGACCAAAATAATACATCAGGTGGAATTTTCAATGTTGGGTCCACAGTGGTTTCCCTATACAACAGGAATCAAATATCTATGGTGCTCAACTCGACATAAGCAAAATAAATGGTTGCAAGTCAAGCAGCATGTGAGGCGATCTGGATGAGAAAGATACTTGTGGGACTATTTGGTCAGATGATGGATCCAACTATGATCTATTTTCATAATCAAAGTTGCATCAATCTCTCTGAGAATCTTGTATTTCACGGTCGATCCAAGCATATAGATATCTGGTATCACCTTTTATGGGATTGTGAGCAGAGGAAGATAATACAATACATTTCAATAGAGGAATAAAATGTTGCCATTTTGACAAAGACTTTGTCAAGAGGGAAGTTCAATTTCCATAGGTGCAAGATAGGGGTGGTTGATAATTTGTTTCTTGTTGAGAGGGATTGTTGAAAAATGAAACAATAAAGTCTCAATTTGACTTTGCCTTGGTCAAAGTGAGAAAATTAAAATTTCCACATCAATAGATAACTTAGATGCAGTTAACTTGTGTGAAATGGCTCTTTTCACTTAGTTATCTCATTCAATTTGAGTTAGAGGAGTTGGAATTTAGTTAAGCATGTAATATTTCTAATTTGTAGCAATCAATGTCATTTATTTCAAGTTGTTTTCAGTTAAACTAGTTCTAGCTGTTGGAGGAACTAGTGGAAGGTCAGTTGTGCATTGAGACTTTTGTCTAAATCAGTGATCATCCATTTAACTGATCAATCAATCCAAAAAATCTAGTGCGTGTAGAGAATTCGAGTTTCCCCGTTGTGGTGGAGATTCCAAGGAAGTGTAACATCATTTGTAGACTAGTCTTGAGTGTATAGGTGTTGCATGCAAGGCTGCGCAAGAATTTTGGAGAAAATTCCTAAATAATAGGGACCTAGTTTAATCAAGAAGTGTGCAAGGAAATAGGGGCTCAAGAAAAAGCAGAATTTGACTAAGTCTGGATTAGAGCTTCTCAGAGAGAAGAGAGAGAGGTTACTCACTTGTAGGTTGATCTCGATTTGAGCTAGAAATTGTAATACATATTTATTCATCAGATTAATGCAAGCAAACATAGGGTTTTTAAGCAGATTTCTTTATCCTGGAAAAATATTGTGTGCATGTGTGTTATTTATCATTGTGTGATTATGATTGATGTTATAAATTGTGAATTAAATTCCATAGAGCAGTAGAGTAGGATTGTGCCGTGTGATTTAGATTAAAACTTCATAAGCAGTTGCAATTCCCATAATTTCTACACTCTTTTACACACTTCTTCGTAAGAAATAACTCATTTGAATACATTATCATATACAAAATCTTCATGTATATACTTTCTGATGCCAACATCAAAAGTTATCTTATCAATCACCTTATAAGGATCATGTAATTTTAGGGGAATGGTAACCAAATTCAAGGCATAAAAAGGAACTAACTCTTTTTCTGCATGTTAGAAATTCTGAAGAGAATAAATGCCAATTGGAATTGAGAACTTAGGCCGCACCTTCTTAGATGCACTTTTTAATTCAAGTCTTCTTCTTATACCCACTTTTTGATATGTGACTTATTTGCAAAGAAGCTTGTTTGGTATATAGAGGGGAAAAACATGAGGGGAACATAACAAATAATTACTATGACATGTGAAATTATCCTCAACATACCAATCTCCAATTCTTTGTAAGGAATACATAGTATGTTGAGACATCCTTGGGGGTTTTATATTGAAAAATGCCTCGTGAATTGGAATCATGACATAATGACAAATTTGGTAGAAGTGGTCGCAATAGTTTTCATCCCATAATTTATTATTATAGACATGGAAGGGAAGATATTCAGTAGGTGTCCATTTCTATTTCATTGCTAGAAAGGAGGTAGAAAGACAGATGACATTTATGATATATGTAGACATATAAAAAGGTTGATTATGAGTAGGAGTTATTTCTTTTCAAAATTTCAGAACATGTTGGGCAATGCTACTAGATATAATATCAACCAAATTGGAAATAAAACCCTCTACAACTCTCTAAATGAGAGGAACCCAGTGTAATGTGAAGTGTGAAACACTCCTCATACCCTATACTCTACAAAGCATGGAGGAAACATAATTAAAATGGGGTCATAAAAAAGCAATGGCATATTTAAGAGAAGGGTCTTCTTTGTGCTTATTTGGGTCTCTCCTTCAGCCTTTTATCAAATTAGGCAGAGTTTTATGGGGTTTTTTGCATTCCTCGTGAACAAAATTTTCAGCAAAATTAGGGTCACATTTAAGTTCAGCTTTGGGCGTCTTATACATACCCTGAATTTCAGAAGGCTAGAGGGAGCCAACCACTATGCCACGAGAAGTGATAATTTCCTGCTTGTTGGTATTGATATGATCCACTACCACTGTATCATATCTGCATATGGTAGGATTCTTGGTCTAGCACTTGCTTTAGGTAACCCTAACTTTGTGGCATTTTCTAATGTAATTTATTGGCTTTTTGAGCCTCCTTTGTGCTTTGTTTCTATTGTAGGGGTTGTATCTTCTTCCTTGATGTTTGCTAATTCAAACTCAATAGACCTATACATACTATCCTAAGTAGATATGTCTGTGTCGAAAGTCATTAATGTGTCTAAGAACATGAAATAGTCTGGCTTTTTATCTCCAATTTCCTCCATAATTGTTCCATAATGTTTCTATACAAGTAGTTTTTTCTTGGGTCTCCCCATATGAATAGGTTTCAAAGAAATTGTAGAGCTAGATTATTGTAAACACAAATGCAAGAATTAGAATTCATAGCACATGAATGGAGATTAAAACAATCAATTCACGATAAATTTCAATAATCGCTAATTGAAAAACTATCACATACAGAGTACAATGCACATTAAGATGAAAATACATGAATTTAAGCATAAAATGCACTTATCAAGTTGCTATGTGGGATAATGCCTCATGAGACAGACATGTATCATGTGGGGATATGAGTGTGTACTAACTTGTCCATTTTTGTGGCCCTTTGAGTTATCTCTAGAATAAAATCTTGTGTGAAAGGAAAGGAGCGCTTAGAGAAAACTATGAAGCTTTTCATTTGATATGATGTGGAGAAAACAAACCAATGGGCATGTCATAGATGAATGGGAGAGGACGTAGAACACAAGAAATCCAACGTTTCAATCTCAAGGAAAAATAAAAGGTACACTCATTGAAATCTTCGATATTAGAAACTCTAACTCCAAGGGGATGTGGAGGGCATGATGAATCAAGACCAATGAAATAGTGTATATGAGGGGACCCACATAACATATGGTGTTGGGATGAACCTTTCGTGTTTGTTGATTTCTCCTGACAATTTTAATAAGTGAACAACATGAAAACTCCAAGGAGAAACCTCCGAGACATAAATTGTTGATGATGATGTCTTTGCATTGATTGTTGGGAAATTTTTTGTCTCTAGAGTTATATCTTGGAATTTTCGAGTGGAGTTGCATGAGAATTTCCAAGATACAACTTCTAAGATGATGTGGAAGATGGGACCCAGTAAAAGGATGTGGAATGAAATAAGAGCCTTCTATTATATATATGAGGGCTTTATATACATTATATATGTCGTTTTATTTAAAGTCTTTGTTGCGCTGGTTATCGACCTTTAGGCCTTATGCCATTTTATTAAGTTAAACTTTATTTATTTTAAGGCATAAAAAGCCTAGAAATAGAAACTTAGGGTTTTAACGTAATTTTTTATTTTTTGGGTTTTTTAAAGATTTTTTCAATGTAAAAGGATTTAACATACATAAAAGGAAAAAAGAATAAGGAAATTTGGAAGCGTCCTCATTTATAATAAATGGGATTCTTTTCTCCTCTTATTTCTCCCTTTTAGTTTTTTTTTCCCTATATTCTATCTTTTAGATCCTTGGCATTAACCTTCATCATTTTTAATCATCATATTAATTCCCCTTAGGCCTTAGGAATATTCATTTATGTAGCCACATTCATAATGTAGTATTATATGTTTATATTATTATAGAAATTTTAGGGTAATTTGTTTTAGTGCTCTATTTATGGATTTAGGTTTACATTTGTGTTTAATATATTCATTATTTCCCTAATGAATTACATTTAGGGTTGGGATTGCATAGTTGAATTCACTTTCTTGTTTCACTTGCTATTAATTATTAGGTAGTATAATACTAGTGTTATTGTTTTTAGTTAATTTTTAACATTATTTGAATTTATCCTTCTCTATTTGGATGTGTTTCCTATTTTTTTTCTCCTAGACTCAATTTTTGTTTTATAATTCTGTATCCAAAATGAAATTTTGTTTGCTCCCTATAATATTGTACTTATTCCTTCACGTTGGTAGCTTATTCTCGAAAAATTGGTCCTGGTGATGAATGTTGTTATATATTCAAAATGTCAACTATAAAAATGTACATTATGGGTTACTTTCTGACTATGAAATCCAACAACTACTCTAACCACATAAATTTTCAAACAACAAAAATGATGTTTTGGTTATAGGCACAAGGACTTCTAAATAATTCAATGATGTAAAAGTTTGCACCATGTGAATAAATGAGTTGAAGTAAAATATGGAAGACACCATTTGATTATTGATCATTGATGTATATTGTTAACAAATGTGAGACAACCCACTAATGATATGTTAAATATGGGAGACATGGTTTGATTATTGGTCATTGATGTATATCATTAGAAAATATGAGATAACCCACTAATGATGATGGTGGGTGTGAAGGTACTAATTACATTCTAACGAATGTGGATAAATTAGCTATAGTCAAACACTTGTAGAATTTATTGATCAAGAATCATTAAATGTATTCCCATTATAGATAGTAAGGGAGTCTATAAAAACTCTATATTTTCCCCATAAAAAATGACCTAGGGTTGGTGGGAATACATCCACTAAAAAGAGGGAATTATGGCACCCCCCTTCATCCAACATAAGAAAATTGAATGAAAATTATTTGGAAGCCATAAACAAAAATATTGCAAGGACCACCATTGAGTAAGTCTCATGCATGCAACAAATGGAAAAGTGCATGGAGGAGACCCTATAAATGATAAACAATAATGAAAATTGGTGATAGAGATGAGGAATTCCACCAATGAGGAAAACATAATCCGAGGTATCGCATAATTCTTAATGTTTGATTAGGTGTGTTGATTTCAAACAAAAGGGAAACCATTTAATCAGAGACTGGTGTTTAAAGTTAGTTATTAAATGCTAGTAACCTACCCATGATTATGATAGGACCAAGGGTTGATTTAGTTCAATCTTTTAGAGAAATTTGTTTTTGTTAATAAGAGTCGACCCACCAACAAGAATCATTGAATACCTTCGATACTGACACAAGTAAAATGACCAATATTTTTGTTGACTAAAAGTGACTTGAAATTAGGGAAGAGTGAAATAATAAGTCAAGAAGAACTAATAAATGGTTGACACAAGATAAAAAATCCCTTGAACAAAAGCACAACACATACTGTAACTTTGGTAGCATTGACTCAAGGATGAACATTGATATAATATTTTGATATAGTACGTACCAATAGACTCTTCATAGTGACTGGAAGAGTAACTATCCATAGGATTAATGACTCAATAGACAAGGTTTAGCTTCCAAGGAAATCTATAACCCAAAATACATCTAAGATAATATACTTATTTGTACTTTTTTCAATGGAAACATGCACATCAACAAGAATCCATGCATCTCACATCAATAATAGCAAGCAACACATATCATCAATCATCATTTAGAGCAACATATCCAACCAACAAACTTTAGCAGCATGCAACAATATGCCAACATAAGGCAACCATAATCAACATCAAGTATATAAGGCACTAACCTAACTCTCCATAGCAGCAATCCAAATCACATAGCATCAATGAGTAGCATCACATAATGTGTAACAATATGCACATAAACAACAACCCATACCTCCACATAGCAGCAGCATCAATGGACATCATCAACTTCTCTAGTTATATAATGAGGTCAAGAACCCCAATATTCAAAGCATAGCATGAGGCACACATGAACACCTCCAAGCAGATCATAATTCCAACAATGTATGGTTGAAGTAAACAAGAGCAAGTAATTCTCCCCCTGAACACATGCCATCTCCAAATCAGCTCCAACCTGCAATGAACGGTTTCGCTGCAACATTTTCTTCCTTTCTAAGAAACAAGCACCATTTGGACCAATACTCCACATGACCATGACTGAATATCATATGACATTGAAAATACATGGTTGTAGAATCGACATAAGACCTCATAAATGACCATAACATGACCTCATGAGTCATGACTTGAAGACCCAATGATAAAACAACATAAGTACATGGCTTCATGAGAATTTTACATGAATATATAAATAAATACATGGTTTCTATGATCATCTCTTGTGGATCAGTCACACAAAAATATATATATGCATGGTTGTATCATATTTTCAGCCAACTTGTTATTGAAAACAAAAAGCATATATATGGCTGAAAATGTATTACTTTCACTCAAAAAACATATCAAAGGAAGGTACAAATAACTAAGTGAAAAACTATGAGGGAAATGTTAAATAACTCATTTAAATTGCATACCATGCATAGCTCCCCATGAGCTCAATATACCTCCAATATACAGGATGATCATGTGGACTTAAATTTGCATTAGGCTTTAAAAAACTCACTAAGTCCACAGCTTTCCACCCCCAAACTGATGGCCAAATAGAGGTCGTCAACAGGATGATTTTACATATTTTTCACATGTACAACTCAAAGAATCCATGCACATGGGATGAAATCCTACCCTATGTACAACACAGCTATAACTAGGCTTTCCACAACTCAACTGACCATGGCCCCTTTCAGGTGGGATTGGGATTCCTGCCACTATGTCCCATTGACGTGGCCATACCATTTGCAACTACTCAGGCATTTTCGACTCATGTCTAGTCTGAAGCTGACAAGGCAAACAACTTCATTAAGCACATTCAACACATCCGCCAACAGGTCCATGACATATTGGACAAAGCCAATGCTAAGTACAAGCAATGACATTATCAACATCGGGTGCCACACAAGTTCCAGGTGGGCGACAAAGTTTGGCTACATTTGCAGAAGGACCCTACCACAAGCTTCGCCCGCTCCGATATGGGCCATACACCATCACCAAGGTTGTCAAGGGCAATGCCTTCAAGCTCAGTATTCCACCATTCCTTGGTCTGCACCCAGTGTTTAAGGTGGACTGCCTTCGGCCCTACTTTCCACCATTACTGGACACATCAGACATTGCAGAAAAACTCATACCAACAAAGATAATTGATATGATCATGGACACGCAAATCAAGAACACTGGCACGCTGAAGATCCACTTGTATCGGGTTTTCAAAGCTAGCCAACTCCTACACCAAGGAAAGTGGCTCACCAAGTACCAGTTTCAACATAAGTTTGAACATTTAATGGAGGAACTAAATGCAATGGGGGACATTGATTCCTAAGGGGGGAGGACTGATCCAAGTGGATATTGGTGGCCACCCACCTATTCCACTTGGACCCACCCATTGTTTCTTTTAGTTTTTCAATTTCCTTAACTATAGCAATGTTTACTATTTTTTGCATCTTCTTGGGTCTTGAACTTCAGGAGTCGTTTTGAGGCCCTAAACAACGTTTTTTGGGAAATTTGTGGCTAATATAGGTCATCGACCCATTTTTTCAATTTGAAACTTTTATTCCTCGGACATATCTTTATAACAAGGTATTTTGCATGTCAAACGAAGATCATATGCTAAAGTTACAACCCTCGGAAATTGATGTACCAATTTACCCAAACGGGGCCCATAGTTTTGGCACTTCATCTCTTAGGGTTAGGTTTTTAGATGTTTAGGGTTTTCCATTGTTTCTCAATAATAAATAGGCCTTCAAGCTTCATTGTAACAAAGTTTAGAGGCATGTAGCTGCCACATCTCCTCTCATAGATAAGCTACCATCGCCTGAGCTAGTTTATTTTCATTTTTTCTATAAGCATATTTTAGTTATTTGATATTAATGAAATGAAGTTTTATTTATGCTACATCTCTGTGTTTATGTTTCTTTTTGTACTTTATTGTGTTCCTGAATAAGTCTAGATCAGCGGTATCAGAGCGAGACTACTATTTCTCGGTCGTTCTTTGCATGTCCCTAACAATATTAGGGTGTAAGGAGTTAGGGCTTGATCTAGTTGAACCTTTGCAAGATCAGCCTCACAAACCCCATTGACCTCCCATTGTGGAAGAAAAGAAGATGAGGGAGCAATAGATCCTATAAAAATATTACTTGATCAGGCCCTCGTGAAACAGAGGAATGTGATGATGGATAGCTTTGCCTAGATCCTTCGACAGCTACCCATCGAGGACGCATCTTCATTCGAAAGCCACTCTGGAGGTGCCACTCCTTTCAAGGTACAAGTTAACTTCGACATTCCTATTTTTGAGTGTCAAATAGATTCAGATGTCGTAGATAGATGGTTGAATATATTAGAAGGATATTTTTCAGTTCATGAATTTTCCAATCGGGAAAATTTTACTTTTTCACTCCTCAAAGCTTCCCCCCATGTCCAAGATTGGTGGGAAACCTAATCTGAGAAAAATAACGAGAGAGAATATTGGTTGTTCTCAACACCCACTTGAAAAACTTTCCAAGACGCCATCAAGAAAAAATATTACCCCATTGGGAGTTATGAGTACAAGTACATACAATGTACTACGTTGCGGCAGCAAAGGGACCAAGATGTGCATGAGTTGACGCATTTGTTCCATACCATATGCAAAAATTTGGGTATCAAATATTCAGAGAAAAATTTGGTGATTAAGTATAGCAGTTTTCTGCATAAATACATCTAGGAGGAAATGGAGTTCCTCGACATCTCCTCGCTTGGTGCAACATACCGGTATGCTGCCAAAATTGAGCAAAAATTCCAACAGAAGAAGCGAGACTTTGGATCTGCAAATCAAAAGCAAGGGAAAGG
Source organism: Pinus albicaulis (assembly GCA_034641835.2). Classification (NCBI taxonomy): domain Eukaryota; kingdom Viridiplantae; phylum Streptophyta; class Pinopsida; order Pinales; family Pinaceae; genus Pinus; species Pinus albicaulis. The sequence continues at coordinate 1,389,362,490 of CM076572.1, read as the reverse complement.
TGCCCCAAAATTGAAGAACAAAGGACACATCCAAGGTAAGGTGGCTCAGGACAACCCGTCGAAGCTGCAAGCGAAGAATAACACCACGAAGCCAAAGAAGGACACACGAAAGTGGTTTGATTTTCATAACAGCTCCACTCACAACACAAGTGAGTGTCAGGCCAAGCAGTCACTAGTGGTCGAGCTGAAGGATTTTGAATTAGAAGCATGTTCTAACTCTGAGTTACAACCCGATAAGGGGAATGACAAAGGGAAGTAGATTATCGATGCGGAGCCCAGTTCCACCATTGCCACCACCAAGATCCAGAGGGAGGAACCCGAGGACCCAAAGGAGGGAGAGCGGCTCTTCCACTCCCAAATGTGGTAAAGCGTTCCCTGCTGCAGTTCAATGTTGATAGCAGGAGACAAAATAACCTCATTTCAGCATAGGTCATGACACGGTTGGGCCTGCTGACCACAACACACACACAATTATACACCATCAGGTGGCTTCACCAAGGATAGGATATCTGTGTCAAACAGCAGTGTCGCCTTCCCTACATCCTCAAGCCCTTCATGGATGAGGCATTATGTGATGTTGCTCCTCTTGAAGTTTTTGATGTATTATTAGGCCAACCATACTTATGGAACCAACATGTTGTGTATGAGTCTAGGCCTCGAATTTTTATTGTTAATTTGGTTAATAAGTTGTACAGGATACCAGAGGTAGCACCACAAACCGTCATCTCTTTGATCACTGCAAAGCAATGCTGTAAGTTCATTTCCAAAACTGGGAAATATTTTTTCCTTATGATCCGCCCTCAGTTCAAGAAGAATATTGTGGCCATGACCTCCAGACGGGGCTCCTCTGCATGGAAACAACAGATGGACAAGTTCTTGGAGGAGTACGGGGACATCTTCACCTCACCCGCATGGTTGCCTTTGCACTGTCAGGTTAAGCACACCATAGATATGACCTGAGGCATGTCGCTACCTAATGGACCAATATATCAGTGCTCTTTTCTGGAGAATGACGAGATCAAGAGGCATATTTAGGAGTTTTTGCAGAAAGGTCACATCTGGCCGAGTTCATCTCCCTGTGAGAGCTCGATCATGTTGGTGCAAAAGAAGGATGGGACTTGGATATTTTGTATTGACTATCGGGTGCTAAACAGGATCATTGTCCCGAATAGGTATCTAGTCGTATGTATTGATGATCTTCTGGACCAACTGAAGGGGGCTAAATATTTCAACAAAATTGACTTCAAGTCTGGGTATCACCAAGTACCAATCAAACCCTCTGATGTGTGGAAGATTTCCTTCAAAGAAAAGTAGGACCTCTTTAAATGGTTGGTCATGCATTTCGGATTGAAAAATTATCCCACAACCTTCATGAGGTTGATGGATGACATATTGCGACCATTCACCAACTCATCCATGGTGGTGTATTTGGATGACATCCTGATCTTCAACCAGATTTGGGAAGAGCACCTCCACCACATTCGACAGGTCCTCTAAACACTGCAGCAACACAAGTTGTTTGCCAATTTGGAGAAATACACTTTTGGCATGACCCAGCTTCAATATCTAGTATACATCATTGATGAGTGGGGGGTACATGTGGGCCCAACAAAGATCTAGGTCATTCTAGATTTCCCTGCCCCAACCACTCTAACTGAGTTCTACAACTTTCTGGGTCTTTCTAATTTCAACCTTCGGTTCATGTTGGGGTTCTCTCATATAGCTTGGCCTTTGAGTCAAGTCACCAAGGGATGAGAGAATGAAAAATTAGTTTTATCTGAATCGTAACAGAAAATGTTCACAGAGTTGAAGCATCACCTCTGCTCTGCACTAGTGCTCACATTACCAGACTTGCAGCAATCATTTGAGATCGAGACAGATTCCTCTGACTATGCTATTGGGGAAATTATTACACAGCAGGGGCATCTAGTGGCATATCACAGTGAGACACTTTCAGACACATTCCAGAAGTATCCCACCTATGACAAAGAGATGTATTCCATTGTGTAGGCTTGTCGACAATAGAAGCATTACATTTTGGGGAAGAAAACGGTCATCCACATAGATCACTGACCCCTGCAGTTCATATAGACACAAGTGAATTTTCAGAATGATCGCCATCATAATTGGTCCACATATGAGCAACAATTCCATTTGAACATCAAGTACAAGAAGGGAAGCACCAATAATGTTGCATATTGCCTCAAGCATATTCCAATCATGGTGCTAACCATTTTGCTCGACTCTTGTGGGTACAAGACTTAGGGTTATTCGCATCTCTACAAAAGCAATCCGAAATTCAACAACACATACCATACACTCCTAGAAGGGAAGCAAGTTCCAAATTTTGACCTCTAGGATGCACTATTATGCCCCTTGGGACACCTCTGTGTTCCTTCAAGCGAGCATGCCAAGATTATTTGGGAAGTGCACTACAGTCGAGTCGCTAGACATTTTGGGGTTGAGAAAAAAGTGGAAGTATTGCAGAAGTATTTCTATTTTCCAAACCTTCAACGGGATTTCGGGAAGTACAATAGATCTTTCACTACTTCTGCCATTTTCAAACAGACCATCAATAAGCAAGGCCTATATACTCTATTTCCTACCCCTAGTCGACCTTGGGAATCCATCTTGATGGATTACATGCCAGGCCTTCCTTCTACCAAGCATGGAAATGACTGCATTTTTGTGTTCGTCGACGGATTCTCTAAGATGGCCATTATGGCGGCCTGCAAGAAGAATATCACAGCAAAATCCACTGCTAAACTCTTCCTTGAATGAGTGTGGGTGCACTTTGGGATCCCACAATACATTATATCAGATCAGGATAGCAGGTTCCTCAGTACATTTTGGTCAAGTCTCTAGTCGATGTTGGACACCAATCTCACTAATTCCACAACTTTCCACCCCCAAACTGATGGTCAGACAGAGGTCATCAACAGGATTATTGTACACATTCTGCACATGTAAAACTAAAATCATTAATGCACATGGGATGAAAGCCTGCCCCATGTCCAACACATCTATAACCGAGGTCTCCACAGCTCAACTAGCCACAGCCCCTTTCAGGGGAGCTAGGGATTCTAGCCACTATGTCCCATTGATGTGTCCATACTATTTTCAGATACTCAGGCAAATTCAACTCATGTCCAGTTTGAAGGTGACAATGCGAATAGCTTCATTGAGCGCATTCAGCACATCTACCAACAGGTCCATGAAATATTGGACAGAACCAATTCTTAGTACATGCAACGACATGATCAACATCAAGTGCCACACAAGTTCCAAGTGGGTGACAAAGTTTGGCTACATTTGTAGAAGGAGCACCTCGTTGGACCCCACCGCAAGCTTTTCTCGCTCTAATACAGGTCATACACCATCACCAATGTTGTCGGGGACAATGCCTTAGAGCTCAGTATTCCACCATTCTTTGGTCTGCACCCACTGTTCAATGTGGACCACCTTCAACCCTACTTTTCACCGTTACTGGACAAATAAGACATTACAAAACAACTCACACCAACAGAGCTAAAAGTCGACTGCATAGAACATGCCACAACTCATTCAATCATGGACATGCAGATCAATAACACTAGCACGTAGAAGATCCAGTTGTATCGGGTTGTCAAAGCTAGCCAACTCCTGCACCAAGTCAAGTGGCTCACCAAGGACCAAGTTCAACATAAGTTTCATCATCTCATGGAGGAACTTAATGCAATGGGGACCATTGCTTCCTAAGGGAAAGGACTAATCCACGTGGATATTGGTGGCCACCCACATATTCCACTTGGACTCACAGCACTTTTTCTTTCAGTTTTTCAATTTCCTTAATTGTAGCACAATTTACTATTTTTAGCAAGTTTTCGGGTCCTGAACTTCCGGAGCCGTTTTGAGGCCCTAAACAACGTTTTTTGGCATAAACTGGGGGCAACATTAGCCTTTGAACCATGTTAGCCACTCAAAAATTGTATTCATTGGATAGATATTTATAATGAGGTATTGTGTGCATCAAACGAATATTGTATTCCAAATTTACGAGCCCGGGAAGTTGATGTACCAATTTACCCAAACGCGACCCATAGTTTTGGAACTTCATCTCCTAGTATTATTTTCTTGGATGTTTATGGTTTTCCATTGTTTCTCAATAATAAATAGGCCTTTGAGCCTCATTCTAACACAATTTAGATGCATGTAGCCACCACATCTCTTCTAAGAGATAAGCTACCATCGCTCGAGCTAGTTTATTTCCATTCTGTTTATAAGCATATTTCAGTTATTTGATATTAATGAAATGAATTTTGATTTATGCTGCATATATATGTTTATGTTTATTTATTTATTTTATTGCATTCCTGCATAATTCTAGATTAGTGGTATCATAGCGGGACTACTCTTTCTCGGTCTTTCTTTGCATGTCCTGAACAAGATCAGGGTATAAGGAGTTAGGGCTCGATCTATTTGAACCTTTGTAAGATCAGCCTCACAAACCCTGACAACCTCCCATGGCAGAAGAAAAGAAATATGAGGAATCAGGAGATCCTATCAAAATATTACTTGAGGAGGCCCTTGAAAACAAAGGACCGCCATGATTGGTAACTTTTCCCAGATCCTTCGACGACTACCCAATGACGATGCATCTTCATCCGGTCACACATATTCATTCGGCAGCCACTTTGGAGGCGCCACTCCTTTTAAGGTACAAGTTAACTTTGAAAGTCCCATATTTCATAACCAAATAGATACAAACACCATAGATAGATGGTTGAATTTATTCGAAGGATATTTTTCAGTTCATGACTTTTGCAATTGGGAAAAAATTACTTTTGCACTCCTCAAATATTGTGTAACTTTTCCATGTTAAGGATTGGTGGGAAATATACTGTGAGAAAAATGACAAGAGGGAATCCTACCTATTCTCAGCCGCACCCACTTGGAATTATTTCTGAGATGCCATCAAGGAACAATATTACCCCATGGGGAGCCATGAGGACAAGTACATATAATGGACTACGTTGCGGCAACAAAGGGATCAATATGTACATGAGATGACGCATTCTTTCCATACCCTGCGTACAAATTTGGGTATCAAAGATTCATAGAAACATTTGGTGCTTAAGTATCACAATTTTCTACAAAGATACATCTAGGAGGAAATGGAGTTCCTCAACATCTCCTCACTTCGTGCAGCATACTACTATGCTGCCAATATTGAGCAAAAATTCCAATAGAAGAAGCGCGACTTTGGATCTAAGAATCAGAAGCAAGGGAAATGTGCCCCCAAACCATATAACAAAGGACAAATCCAAGGGATTGTGGCCCAAGAAAACCTGTCGAAGCCGCAAGCGAAGAATAACACCACGAAGCCAAAGAAGAACACAAGAAAGTGGTGTGAGTTCCATAAGAGCTCCACCCACAACACAAGTGATTGTCGAGCTAAGCATTCACTGGTGGCTTAGATGAAGGCTTCTGAATCAGATGCATGTTCCAACTCTAAGTCAGAACCCAACAAGGGGAATGAAAAAGGGAAGCAGATTATTAATGCGGAGCCCAATGCCATCATTACCACCACCAAGATCTAGAAGGAGGAACCCGAAGATCCAGAGGAGGGTGGGCGCCTCTTCCATTCCCAGATGTGGGTGAAGGTTTCCCCGTCGTAGTTCATTGTCGACATTGGGAGCCAAAATAACATCATTTCAGTAGATGTTGTGAAGCAACTAGGCCTGCCTACCACAACACACCCACAACCACACACCATCACGTGGCTTCACCAAAGACAGGATCTCTTCGTCAACCAGCAGTTCCGCCTTCCCTACATCATCAAGCCCTTCATGAATGAGGTATTATGTGATGTTGCTCCTCTTGAAATTTGTGATGTATTATTAGGCCAACCATACTTGTGGAAGTGACATGTTATGTATGAGTCTTGGCCTCACACTGTTATTGTTACTTTGGGTAATAAGTTGTACAGGATATCGGAGGTAGCACCGCCTACTGCCATCTCTTTGATCACTACAAAGAAATGCAGTAAGCTCATATCCCAAACCAGGAAAATTTTTTTCCTTATGATGCACCCTCAGTGCAAGAAGAAGATTGTGGCCATGACCTCTAGACATGGATCCTCTGCACAGAAATAATAGATGGAAAAGGTTGTGGAGGAGTATAGGGACATCTTCACCTCACCCGCAGGGGTGCCTCTACACTGTCAGGTCAAGCACTCCATCGATCTAACCCCAGGCACACTGCTACCCAATGCACCAATCTATCAGTGCCCTGTTCTAGAAAATTATGAAATCAAGAAGCAAATTCAGGATTTGTTGCAGAAAGGTCACATCTAACCGATTTCATCACCCTATGGGAGCTCGATCGTGTTTGTGTAGAATAAGGATGGGACTTGGAGACTCTTTATTGAATATCGGGCGCTAAACAATATCACTATCCGGAATAGGTATCTGATCCCACAGATTGATGATATTTTGGACCAACTAAAGGGGTCCAAATATTTCAGTAAGATTGACTTGAAGTTTGGGTATCACCAAGTACCAATTGAACCCTCTGATGTGTGGAAGGATGCCTTCAAAGCTAAGGAGGGCCTCTTTGAATGGATGATCATGCCTTTCATGAGGATGATGGAAGACATCTTGTGACCATTCACCAATTCATTCGTGGTGGTGTATTTGGATGACATCCTAATCTTCAAGTAAATTTGGGAGGAGCACCTCCACCACATTCGGTAGGTCCTCCAAACACTGCGGAAACACAAGTTGTGTGCAAATTTGGAGAAATGCACTTTTGGCATGACCTAGGTTCAATATCTAAGATACATCATTGATGATCGGGGGCTACATGTGGGCCCAGCTAAGATGCGGGTAATTTAGGATTGGTCAGCCTCAACAACTCTAAAATAGCTCTACATCTTTCTAGGTCTTGCCAATTTGTATCGTCGATCTGTGTTGGGGTTCTTGGCCTTTGAGTGAAGTCGCCAAGGGAGGAGAAAAATCAAAATTTTTTTGGTATGAATTGCAATAGAAATAGTTCATAGAGTTGAAGCATTGCCTCTGCTCTACACTAGTGCTCAAATTACTAGACTTGCAGCAACCATTTGAGATCAATACATATGCCTCTAACTATGCTATTGTGGCAGTTCTTAATCAGCAAGGGCATCCAGTGGCATATCACAGTGAGACACTTTTAGACATAGTCTGGAAGTGTCCCACCTATGACAAAGAGATGTATTCTAATGTGCAGGTCTGCCGAAAATGGAAGCATTACACTTTGGGGAAGGAAACAATCTTCTGCACAGATCATGGAGCCCTGCAGTTCATACATACACAAGGGAAGTTGCAAAATGATCACCATCAGAAATGGTCCACATACCTGCAACAGTTCCATTTGAACATCAAGTACAATAAGGGTAGCACCAATAATGTTGCAGACTGTTGACACCTAATCCTATGGGATGGGTGTGCACATGTAATATTGTATATTATTTAATATTAGGAAATAAGGAAGGCCAAGAGTCATTGGGAGATGAATCCCAATAGCCTTGCCTCCATGTATAAATGCATGTTCATTCTTCATTCAATAACACATTCTGATTTGAGGAGTTACCTCCTGGTTTGACATGGTATCAAAGCCAGTCCCACTATTGGCATTTCTGCCAGTGGTGTAACTTCCTCTCCTTTGCTCAGTCAGTTTTTTAATAATAATTTTTGATGCTCCTACTTATTGCTATACTGTTATTCTGCATTTTTTTTCTCTGCATAGCTCTGACATTTGCAGCTCCTGTAGCTCCTGAAGATTCTGCAATCCTGCAGTTCCTAAAACACTGCAAATTGCAGACCCCTCTGCAGTCCTGCAAAGATCTCATTCCTAAATTTTGTAACGGCCTCTTGGCCTCCCTCTCCTTTCCCAATGCCTTTTCACTCAACTCCACTCCCCATTCAACTGCGCCCTCCCTTCTGCTCGTTCCCCCTACCCATCTCTTCCCTCGGCCCCTCACTCCACTACGTTATCTCCCTCCTCTCTGCGCATAATCCTCACACACTCTCAGCACCCCTCCATTTATATTAACATAGTCATATATTTCATATATCACTGCTCTACCCGCCGGCGCCTCCCATCCCAGCCCTTCTCTGCAGCATTACACTTGTTCCTGTGGCCTTTCGGCCCTCGCAGACTGCACAGAACCACCAACTTAATATAACGCACACAGCCCTCGTGGCTCGTGGCCCGTTTGTAATTCGCTGCACACAGTCCTTCACTTACTGTACCTCCCTCCCTGCGCTAACACTACCTACCCACCTTACTGACTGTTCCACGCACATGCTACTCCATTCAGCGCTCTGTCCTATTCGAATAATACAGTGCCAATTCATATATCGCCCCCATTCATAAAACAATACCGCTCCCATTCACATACAACCCTACGCATATCGCTCTACACATTTCACAGTACGAATGTCATTATAACACGCTATCTCCATTTTTTTTCAACACTGTCTGTCATATAAAACTGCCCAACTGTAATACCGCCTGTCCTATGGTATATAATACATCGCTTAAACTCCATTCTCACAGCGCTTTCCATAATACCACTGCCATATGCCCATACTTCCCATTTCATAATACTGCCCATACGCCCGTATGCCCATAATATTTATAATATTCAATACTGCCCATATGCCCTTCCCATATTTCAATACCACCCACTTCTTACAGTCATAATACCGTCCCTCCCATTTCATAATACCACCCTCCCATAACATTGATATCACGCTCCCATTTCATAAAACTGCTACTCATACAAAAAAAAATTCTCCAAACAAAACAAAAAATACATATATATTTTTTTGGTGCAGAATTCAGTTTTTAGCAAAGAGTTTTTTGTTCTTTTAAATTCAGTGTCTTTTAGCAAAATAGTTTCTGTCCTTTTAAACTGAGTATATTTTCCAACAAAGAAAAGTTCTCCTTCAAAAGATTTTCACAGTTTTTCCTCCTTCAAAAGAAGATGACAGTCCCTTCATCTTCTAAAGAGGTTGCATACTTGGCACAGAGAGAAAAGAGACATGCTTCATATTCATCCAGAGGAAGAGATGGCAGAGGACGAAGAAGAAACTTCAGAGAAAAGGGGGGCAGACAATCTAAAACTCAGCAGCAAAGAAATCAAGACAAAGGTAAAACTAATGACAAAGACAAAGGTAAAGCACCTGAATCAGCTCATTCTGTTCTAGCACATTGTAACAATGGAGTAACTGAAAACCTATTTGATGTTTCATTTACTTCATGGAGAGATGACTGGTTGCTAGATTCAGGAGCAACATGTCACATGACATTTAGAAAATATTTTTTTGAAGAATTCACTGACAAAGTTGATGGAGCAGTATATTTCGCAGATAAATCCAAACTCAAGCCATCATGGCTTGGCACAGTCAGGCTTAAACTGCCTGGTCTTCCTGATCATATCCTACATGAGGTTCTATACCTCCCTGAGTTGAAGAGAAACTTGTTGTCCCTAGTCGAAATCCGGCAGCAAGGACACTCAATTCACTTGTTTGATGGCAAGGCAGAGGTCAGAAAAGCATTAGATCACTCACTTGTCATGGAGGGAATAGAAGAAGGGAGACTCTTGAAGCTGAAAGGTTCATATGCTCATGCTCAAAACTTTGCATTCAATTCACATCATGATGAAGGTACATTCCCATCAAGTCTTTTATGGCATGCTATATTTGGACACTTAAACTATGAAAGCCTTCGTTTGTTGAAGAAAAATGGTGTTAATGGACTGCCTACAATTCCTAGAAAACCTAGGGAATGTGATGCTTGTATTCTAGAAAAGCATAGCAAACAACCATTTCATGATTCACACTCCAGAGCACATAGAAAACTTGAGCTTGTTCATTCAGATTTATGTGGCCCTATGCCTGTTGCTTCTACAAATGGAAACAAATACATGATGACATTTATTGATGACTACACCAGAATGTGTTGGATTTACTTATTGAAGAATAAGTCTGATGCTTTTCAAACATTCAAGAATTTTCATGCATGGATTGAAAATGATGCAAAAACACATATTGGCTCTCTACGTACTGATAATGGAAAAGAATACACTTCAAATGAATTTGAAAATTATCTTCGTCAACATGGAATCAAACATCAAACAACTATGCCATATAATCTGTCAGACTCGGTCTTGTCAGTCCTCCGCCAGAGTCAAATTCACCAAAGTTCATTTCTCGTCATTTGCAGTCATTGATGTTACTGTGGTCCAGAAAAGAGTCATTTCACTTTCTAGGTCTAGGGTTTGTCTTCAGAACGTTGAATAATGCCTGTAGGCCATGAGGATGTCTCCATGCGTTTTTATTTCGAAATTTTAATCATTAAATATGCTCAAAGACATTTCTTGTTCAAAAATATGTTTTGAATAAGAAATTGTGAAATTTTTTTTTTGTAATAAAATGTATCTCTTCACTATGAAAGCTTCAAAGCAGACTCTGGTTTTCCTTTTCCATGGTCCGACGCCACCATCCTTGCAAAAATCAACCAAGAAAAAGTCATCATTTCAAAGCCAAAAGTCAGAGGAAACTAGAAATCAGAGTTTGTATCGCGCCGAGGGACAATTTGATTCTGAATATTGCATCAAGAATTCTTTCCTTCAGTTTCAACATGATAAGGCACTACCAGAAGTTTGAAAAACTCATTGCAAAATTGGAGCAAGAAACAGCCATGCTTGGTGCATCTAAGGAGATTTCTCTCTCAGATTATCATAAACTGAGACTAAGCATAGTAGAGTTAGAGAAGCAAATGATTGACTGAAATTACTAGGCCTGAGCGTGTCTTCTATTTTTGGTTCCTGGTAGTTAATGAGAAAAGTCCACCAAAAGCAATTGATTTTATTTTGCAGTTGTTAAAGTATAACGACAATAGTGGAAATTCATACTCAGATGTATATTGGCTGGCAGCACTTGTGGAATCGATAGGCAAGATTGAATTTGGGCAACAGAGTATTCAAGCATTGTTGCCACTCTTGAAGCGAATAAACGCTCTCTTGCAATTTAACAGATTGATGCCAAGCCACAATGGAGTCTTAACCATCAGTTGCATTCGTACTTTGACACAAATTTCATTGAAATTGTCGCACTTTGTACCCATGGGACGCCTGGAAGAACTTATAAAACCATTCTAAGATGTGCAAAGCACGCCATGGAAAATTCGTTTGGAAACAATTAAGGCACTTACTGATCTCGAGGCACATAAAAATGGCCTTCTTGTTGCTCTGTCTTCAGCTGTGAAATTTATAATAGACGAATCATCCTTGCAAGTACAAACGAAAGCTGCTATGCATTATCTACACTTATGTCAAATGCAAAGGAACTTCGAAAACAGGATCAACGGTTCTGTACTTTCAGATTTACTTCATCTGCTTGAAAGCCGTAAAGCTTTTGTAAATGTTAATCTGCGACATCATGTTTTCTGTGTTTTGCAGATCCTTGCAGGCCGATCTGCAACTCTTTTTGGTGTTCCAAAGCCAAATATGCTTGTCATCTCAGAAAAAGCCATGCATGTTGAAATGCTCGAGGAACAGAAGGGAAAGTCGGGTTCAATGAAGATACGGTTTTCAAGATGTCAGGAAGCTAATGTTGACCAAGTTCGTGTGAGTTCTGAGGTATTAAATTCTTTGGAGGCTGTAAAGGAAATGGATACTACAATAAGTGGCAGTTCTGGTGGTAATAAACGCAAAGTGCATTCCGTTAAGTTGCGGATTAAGCCTCCGAAGGCAGTAGAAGATGAGAAGATTATGGATACCACTCGGGGTGGTGGTCTAGATGAAAGAGGTTTTCCCGTGTACCCAGTTGCAAGCTCCTCAGTGTCAGTCCATGCTGCACAAGGAGAAAGTTCGTATACACTTGGAGGTGAGGCTATGGAGGTTATTAGTATTCTGGAAAGTAAACATGGGTGTAACTGATCGACGTGTTTCTAAGTGGCAGTACATAGAGTTCGTGCGCCTGGACTAGCAAGCTAATCTCTAGCACAGAATTTGAAACTCTAGCACAGAATTTGAAAATTCTTGGGGAAATTGTGTTTCTGTCATCTAAACCTTTAGATTCATAAAGAAAACACAAATTTTAACTGCCTGGCAATTTCCAATTGTATATGTGAAAAGCATACGCTTAAAATATCGTGGAAGGCGGAGTCAGTAATTTGCAAAACCAAGACTGTGTTGAGACTTTGCGCGGCGCATAGGAGAGAGGTGCGACACAGAAGATTGACACGGCACACTCACCAGGCGCGGCGCACTGGGAGTGCGCGCGGTGCGCAGAGCCAGGACTCAAAAAATTTTGCCCTTTCTCACTCAAATTGCATAGGAATTCGCCACTTAGCATTGGAGTTTCTAATCACCCTTTCTGAGGCAAGAGAGCATGCTCCTTGGATGATGAGGAAACTATCCCAGTTGATTGGAAATGTTGTTTGCTATTTCGGTTAACTTGTTACTTAATGTAGAAGGCGTTTCTGAATGGCATACTGTAAAAACTGAGGATGAATATGCGGGGGTGACTAGCAATTATGAAGTAGGACAGGAATGCTTGGATCGCTTCTCAGATTCCCTTGGGGGTAACACAATATTACCAGTAGCATCAGAGTCATTACCTTTGTACATATCTGATCAAGATTGAAGGAAGCGATATGCGCACAATTTGCTGAAGGTTGCGATAAGGTTTGAGCCAGTGTTAAACATGGTATTGGAGGAGACATTGTTGAAATTGCAGCTGGGATCATTCATGGGCAATACGTTTTCCCTTTATTAAAGGTGGAATTCTACATTCAATACTATTTAAAACGGAGCAAATCGTAAAAGGGAAGGTGAAAAGTCAAAGACCACAAAGCCAAAATTAAACAAAAATACCTACCACAGCAGAGAAAAAGGAGTGGGTAGTCTATTTTCGTTTTCAGTTATGATTTGGAAGGACTACGCTACAGGTGTTGCTTCCTTGTGGGTTATCAAACAGCTTTCAAGTGTAACGCAGATATTTCTTGTGAAGATTATTTGGCTTTTGTTCTCTATCTTTAGTTTTTAGTTCTTGAGCTGTTGTAACAGCTCCTCTGTCTGTCGATCTACATTCTGGCAAATTGGTCCTATTTATTGTATTGTAAAAACATGTGTAGGGGAGAGTTCTGGAAAACGTGTGGAGAAAAAACTCAGCATTAGGCTGTACAGTGTTGACAGAGGATTAATGAAAGGTGACAGCTCTGGTTTATGAGATTCATGTGGCGTGAGTTTAGTATATGTTTCTTCCTGTTTCATATGTGTTTAGTTATGTTTTACAATTCATTCATGATCATTTCCAATTGAATGCTTTTGAGTAAGAAAGGTAGAATCCATGTTAATTGCTCTGCCTTGGAAAAGTATTCATGTTTCTGTGTATTTTCTTCTCTTGAAAAGGATTCATGTATTTATGCCCTTTTCGACCTCGCAACAGTCTTTCCGCCCCATATTACTTCAAAATTGATTGCTAAACTTTCTGCTTATCTTGCCTCATGAAACAATCTGTGTCCTTGTGTTAATTTCTCTACTCATGTTGTATTTTGTCCCATACAGCCCAGAAAACTCAGTCATTAAATTAAACACCTCTTTCATATTTATTTACTAGCCTAAAATCAGTATCTATTATAGGTCATCTCAGCCCCTTTGAAGACCTTTTGCCGAGATATACCCGGAGAGATCCCTCTCCTGTCCTCGTAGGGCTAGCTACGAGGCTAAGCTTGGTTTGATGTTGCCTTGAGTTTTTACCTTATTTCAACCTAAGGTAGATTCGAGCGCTAACATAATCCACAACAGAATGGTGTAGCTGAAAGAATGAACAAAACTATCTTAAATATGGTTCGCTCCATGTTATTTTTCAAGAATGTGAAATTGATGTTTTGGGCTGATGCAGTTCTATGTGCTTTTTACATAAAGAATAGGTGTCCTTCAAGTTCAATTAGAAACAAAACTCCTTTTGAAATGTGGCATGGCCACATTCCTTCGGTAAAGCATTTCAGGGTCTTTGGGTCCACCTGTTATGCCTTGATACCCAAGGGTCAAAGGAGCAAACTTGGTGCTAGAAGTCGCAAATGTATCTTCTTGGGGTACTCTAATACCTCCAAAGGATATCGTCTCTATGATGAAACAAATAAGAATTTTGTGATAGAAAGAGATGTCATATTCCTTGAATCTTCCAAGAGTGACAAGGTTGTTGAGCGGCAACTTGATCGCCTGGATAGATTCACACATGCAAAGTCCTTCCAAGAATTTGATAATGTGATTCCACATCTTGAAGGGGGGATTCCGATATTGAATCAAACTGTGGAATCATGTCCTAAAGCACTCTCTCCCCCACATGAAGAAACAACCACGGATGACACATTGGATGATGTGATTGACAGAATTGGGAGATTGAATCTTGAATCAATCCCAACTCAGTCAAGTGAACAGCCTGGGCCATCTCTGAAAGGTCCTCCCAAATGGCTGACAAAGACACTAGAGAATGTTCATCCTGATGAGGTTGGAAAAACAGGAACAAGAAGTTCCACTCAACAAATCGAAGGTGATGTAGATAATTCTAATTCTCCTGTTGATATGGATATTGCTTATAACTTTGAATTGAGTTTGTCTACATATCATGAACCAACTTCCTTCAAAGAAGCCGCTTCTCATGATGAATGGAAAGAAGCGATGCAGAAGGAGTATGATGCCTTGATAAAGAATGGCACTTGGAAGCTGGTTGATCTGCCTTTGGGAATGAAACCAATTGGCTGTAAGTGGGTCTAGAAGAACAAGTACAAAGCAGATGGCTCACTTGACAAGCACAAGGCCAGGCTTGTGGCAAAAGGTTTTGCACAAAAAGAAGGAATTGATTATGAAGAAACTTTTGCTCCCACAACAAAATGGACCACCATCCGGACTCTCTTTGCCCTAGCAGCTCAGAATGGATGGAAAGTCCATCAGATGGATGTAAAAACAGCCTTCTTGAATGGAGATCTAAAGGAGAAAGTTTATATGTCCCAGCCAGAAGGATTTGTGATAAAGGGTCAAGAACACAAAGTTTGCAAACTTGTAAAATCCTTGTATGGCCTTAAGCAAGCACCACGAGCCTGGTATGAGAAATCGACCGAGCATCTTCTGAAACTTGATTTCAAACATTTTGATCTTGATGATGCAACTTTGTTTGTTAAGAAAGTTGGAAAAACAGTTGTATATCTTGTGGTATATGTAGATGATCTTTTGATAACAGGAAACAATGAGAGCTATATTGCATCCATGAAGAAAGAGTTGAAGAAAGGTTTTGAAATGACCGATTTGGGTCATGTTCATTACTATTTGGGTATTGAAGTAATTCAACATCCTAAATTCATATTTCTTTCTCAAAAGAAGTACATTGGAGATCTCTTGAACAAATTTGGCATGGATGACTGTAATCCCTTAACCACTCCAATGGAACAAAACTTGAAGCTCACATCTATTGAAGGGAAGGAATTTGAGGATGCATCTAAGTATAGACAACTTGTAGGAAGTCTTATCTACCTGACCACCACCAGACCTGAAATTTCATTTGTTGTTGGAATCCTCTCAAGGTTCATGCAAAAACCTTGTGAAGGACATTGGTCTACTGCAAAAAGAGTGTTAAGGTACTTGAAGGGGACTCAAGATTTTGGACTCAAATATACACAAGTAGGTGACTTCAGCTTGATCGGATACTCTGATTCAGACTTTGATGGCGACAAAGAAACAGGAGTGTCTATTACAGGTTACACCATGAGTCTTGGATCAGGAGCTGTCTCATGGAGATCACGCAAACAGTCAGTTCCAGCAGATTCCACGACCGAGGCAGAATATGTGGCAGCAGCTGAAGCAACAAAGGAAATTGTGTGGCTCCGGAAAATCCTGGAAGATTTGCAGATGAAACAAATGTACTCCACACCACTCATGATCGACAACACTTTTGTAATAAAGTTGGCCAAGAACCCAAAGTTCCATGATCGAACAAAGCACATCAATACAAAGTACCATCTAATTCGACATCATGTTCAGGCCAAAACCATTCATCTACATCATTATTCCACAAATGAGCAAACTGCTGACATCTTCACCAAAGCACTTGGAAGAGAAAATTTTGAAAAGTTCAGATCGATGCTTGGACTAACCAGCATCCCTTCGGATTAAAGGGGGGAATGTTGACACCTAATCCTATGGGATGGGTGTGAATATTCAATATTGTATATTATTTAATATTAGGAAATAAGGAAGGCCAAGATTCATTGGGAGATGAATCCCAATAGCCTCACCTCCATGTATAAATGCATGTTCATTCTTCATTCAATAACACATTCTGATTTGAGGAGTTACCTCCTGGTTTAACACAAACTACCTCAGTCGACCACCTATTGTATCGATAACCATTGTGCTCGACTTGTGTGGGCACAAGACTTCGGGTTGGCTGCATCTCTACAAAAGTGATCTAGAATTTGACAACACATACCAGACGCTCTTGGAAGGGAAGCAAGTTTTAGATTTTCACTTCCAGGATGCATTTTTATGCCACCTGGGACACCTTTGTGTTCCTTCAAGGAAGTGTGCCAATATTATTTGGGAAGCGCACTACATTTGGGTTGTTGTACATTTCAGGGTCGAGAAAACAATGGCAATGCTGTAGAAGTATTTCTATTGGCCGAACCTTCGACGAGATGTTGGGAAGTACATCAGATCCTGCACTGCCTGCGCCATTGGAAAATTGACCATCAATAAACAAGGCCTATATACTTCGTTGCCTAACCCTAATCGACCTTGGTTATCCATCTCAATGGATTATATGTTGGGCCTTCCTTCTACCAAGCATGGCAATGACTGCATTTTTGTGGTCGTCGACAAATTCTCTAAGATGGCCATTATGGCGGCCCACAAGAAGAATATCATAGCAAAATCCATTCCTAAACCCTT
Source organism: Pinus albicaulis (assembly GCA_034641835.2). Lineage (NCBI taxonomy): Eukaryota > Viridiplantae > Streptophyta > Pinopsida > Pinales > Pinaceae > Pinus > Pinus albicaulis. The sequence goes on along the minus strand of CM076572.1, from coordinate 1,389,345,515 downwards.
CTTTGAACAAGTGTGGGTACACTTTGGGAACCCATAGTCCATTATCTGAGATCGGGATAGTATGTTCCTTAGTAAATTTTTCTTAAGTCTCTATTCAATTCTGGACACAAACCTCACTAAGTCCACAAATTTCCACCCCCAAACTGATGGCCAAACAGAGGTCTTCAACAGGATGATTGTACACATTCTGCACATGTACAACTCAAAGCATCCACACACATAGGATAAAAGCATCCCCTATGTACATCACAACTATAATTGGGCTCTCCACAACTTAACTAACCACAACCCCTTTCAGGTGGGCTTGGGATTCCAGCCACTATTTCCCATTGATGTGGCTATACTATACGCAGCTACTCTGGAAGATTCAATTCATGTCTAATCGGAAGATGACAAGGCGAACAAATTTATTGAGTGCATTAAACACATCCTCCAATAGGTCCATGACATATTAGAAAAATTTAATACTAAGTACAAGCAGCGACATGATCAACATTAGGTGCCACAAGTTCCAAATGGGTGAAAAAAAATGGCTACATTTGCAGAAGGAGCACCTCACTGGACTCCACCGCAAGCTTTTCCAGCTCTGATATGGGCCATACACCATCACCAAGGTTGTAAGGGACAATGCCTTTGAGCTTAGTATTCCACCATTCCTTGGTATGCACCCAGTGTTCAATATGGACCGCCTTTGGCCCTACTTTCCAACATTACTGGACACACAAGACATTGCAAAACAACTCACACCAGCATAGCTAAACCTCGACTGCATGGAACAAGCCACAACTTATCAGATCATGGACACAAAAATCAAGAACACTTGCACGCAGAAGATACAGCTGTATCAGGTTGTCAAATATGGCCAACTCCTGCACTAAGTCAAGTGGCTCACTAGGGAACAAGTTCAGCAGAAGTTTCCTCATCTCATGGAGGAACTCACCGCAATGGGGACCATTGCTTCCTAAGGGGGAGGACTGATCCAGGTGGATATGGTGGCCACCTGCCTATTCCACTTGGACCCCCACCATTGTTTTTTTGGTTTTTCAGTTTCCTTAATTGTAGCACAGCTTATTATTTTTGGCAGTTTTTCGAGTCCTGAACTTCCGAAGCCGTTTTGAGGCCTCAAATGATGTTTTTTGGAAAAAATGGGTAATACTAACCTTGGTTGGTAAAAACTTGTATTCCTTGGATAGATCTTTCTAACTAGTTATTGTGTGCATCAAATGAAGATCGTATGCCAAAGTTACGACCCTGGGAAGTTGATGTTCCAATTTACCCAAACAGAGCCCATAGTTTTGGTGCTTCATCTCCTAGGGTTAGTGTTACACGTTATTTTGTCACCATGACATTTGACTATCTATATAGGTCCATGGCAGCTCTTGCCCGTTCTGCTTATAAAACCTGTGGACCCCCGTAAAAAATCAAATAAAGGAAAAAGTAAGTTCTAGAAGCCCAGTTGGTTGAATATTCTCCCAATTGGAAGCTTCTAGAGGTACGATCAGTTCATGCTTTATCCCTCCACTCATGGATCTTTATCCCTCCACTCATGGAGCTTATCCCTTGGTCCATGGAGCTCAAATCCCTTCATGAGAGGAATCCATCCCCCTCTTCACGAAACTGAAACTACCTCCATTTCCCCATAAATTGAGCTCATGTTTCAGTCTCAAGGGTAGATGGTAGCTTGTATAAGGTAATTGCTGAAGGAATTCTCAAGAGAGCATACTCTCTATACTATTTGTTGTTGGCATGAGAATTATCACACCCTTATGTCCACAACTACATGTTGGTTCAAAGAGAGGAAGGTTTGTCAAACTGCAGGAGGAACGATTGTTCAGGACCCTGGGAGGAACTTGTATGACATCAAGGCGATAGGTTGTAAAGTTACTATTTTCATTCGAAGATAATACATATGGATATCCTTTTCTCAGATAATACATATGGATATCTATACTATTTGTTGTTGGCATGAGAATTATCACACCCTTATGTCCATAACTACATGTTGGTTCAAAGAGAGGAAGGTTTGTCAAACTGCAGGAGGAACGATTGTTCAGGACCCTGGGAGGAACTTGTATGACATCAAGGCGATAGGTTGTAAAGTTACTATTTTCATTCGAAGATAATACATATGGATATCCTTTTCATTCGAAGATAATACTTAGATTCCTTGATCATTAAGTTAGATTAGATGTTCTTAATTGTTATATGTTGCAGGTGCTTTTAATTCTTTTGTCTGTCTTTGACTGCAGGTTCTACATACTGGAGAAGCCTCTTTGGAGTGACTGGATAAAAGACTTGTCAACCAGGAGGTAACTCCGCAAAACTCAATGTGTATTAGATGGAGATTGTGTGTGTACTTATACATGGAGGTGAGGCTATTGGGATTCACTTCCCAATGACTCTTGGCCTTCCTTATTTACTAAATTACAATAATATACAATCTCACCAAACCCCTTACGATTAGGTGTCAACATTCCCCCCTTTAATCTGAAGGGATGTTGGTGAGTCCAAGCATCGTTCTGAACTTTTCAAACTTTTCTCTTCCAAGTTCCTTGGTGAAGATGTTTGCAGTCTGCTCATTTATGGAACAATGATGTAGATGGATGGTTTTGGCCTAAACATGATGTCGAATCAGATGGTATTTTTTATTGATTTGCTTTGTTCGATCATGGAACTTCGGGTTCTTGGCCAACTTTATTGCATAAGTGTTGTCGATCATGAGTGGTGTTGAATGCATTTGTTTCATCTACAAATCTTCTAGGATTTTCCTGAGCCACACAATTTCCTTTGTTGCTTCAGCTGCTGCCACATATTCTGCCTCGGTTGTGGAATCTATTGGAACTGATTGTTTGTGTGATCTCCATGAGACATCTCTTGATCCAAGACTCATGGTATAACCTGAAGTAGGCACCCCAGTTTCTTTGTCCCCATCAAAGTCTGAATCAGAGTATCCAATCAAGTTGAAATCGCCTACCTGCGTTTATTTGAGTCCAAAGTCTTGAGTCCCCTTCAAGTACTTTAGAACTCTTTTTGCAGCAAACCAATGTCCTTGACAAGGTTTTTGCATAAACCTGGAGAGGATTCCAATAGCAAATGAGATGTTTGTTCTGGTGGTAGTCAGGTAGATAAGACTTCCAACAAGTTGTCTATACTTCGTTGCATCCTCGAATTCCTTCCCTTCAATGGATGTGTGCTTCAAGTTTTGTTCCATTGGAGTGGTTAAGGGATTGCATTCATCCATGCCAAACTTGTTCAAAATATCTCCAATGTACTTCTTTTGAAAAAGAAATATAAATTTAGGATGTTGAGTTACTTCAATACCCAGATAGTAATGAACATAACCCAAATCATTCATTTCAAAACCTTTCTTCAATTATTTCTTTATGGATGCAATATAACTCTCATTGTTCCCTGTCATCAAAAGATCATCTACATACACCACAAGATATACAGCTGTTTTTCCAACTTTCTTTACAAACAAAGTTGCATCATCAAGATCAAAATGTTTGAAGTCAAATTTCAGAAGATGCTCAGTTAATTTCTCATGCCAGGCTTGCGGTTCTTGCTTGAGGCCATACAAGGATTCTATAATCTTCCATACTTTGTGTTCTTGGCCCTTAACAACAAATCCTTATGGCTGGGACATAAAAACTTTCTCCTTTATATCTTCATTCAAAAAGGCAGTTTTTACATCCATCTGATGGAATTTCCATCCCTTTTGAGCTGCTAGGGAAAAGAGAGTCAAGATGGTGGCCCATTTTGCTGTGGGAGAAAAATTTTCTTCATAATCGACCCATTATTTTTGTGCAAAACCTTTTGCCACAAGCCTGGCTTTGTGCTTGTCAAGTGAGCCATCTGCTTTGTACTTGTTCTTGTAGACCCACTTATGGCCAATTGGTTTGGTTCCCAAAGGAGGATCAACCAGCTTCTAAGTGTCATTCTTTATCAAGGCATCATAATCCTTTTGCATCGCTTCATTCCATTCATCATGAGAAGCGGCTTTTTTGAAGGAAGTTTGTTGCACTGAAAATTGTCATCTTGACATTCTGCTATCTGTATGAGCTCATTATCAGTTATACTTACCTCATTTTCAAGTCTAAAACATCAGTTCCTCATATCAAGCCTTGAAAATAAAAGAAAAACTCTCAAAAGTATCTAAAACTCTAGTATCGCACTTTCTCTTTGTCTTACCTACGGTCCCGCACCTAATGTTCATGACTCCTACGTACCTGAACGAACTTTCTCTGTGTTAAGGGTGCATACCCCTGTAAAATATTAAAAAGGCGGAATGTAAATTCAAAAGATCACTTTCAGTCATTTCTAGAAGCTTCTAGAAGTAATATTGCGGTGGCAAGTTCGCTCTTTTGAGGTTCATGTATCCCATACCTTAAGGAGCTAACCCCTTGATGTGAGGAGCTTATCCCTTTGAAGGAGGATTCTATCCCTTCATAGTTGGAACTGAAACCTCCTCTTTTGCACTATAAAAAGAGGCCTTGGGCAGCCTCAAAGGGAGTTGAAGCTTTAGTATTATTTGAGGTAAAGTTTTGTTGGAACTTAGACTCCTTTAGCTGAGATTTTGTGAGGAAGGATTACATACCTCTATGTGTCTCAGTTGGAAGAGTGTAAGGCTTGTCAGAGTAGAGGAGATTCCTGCTTCGGACCCCGGGAAGGCCTGTTCAACATCAAGGCTGAAAAGGTTGTAAGGTTCTTCTTTCATTCAATGTTAATACAAATGAATTCATTTTTCTCAATAAGTTTTTAATTAACTGTTTATTTAATGGATTCCTTGATCACCATGATAGGCATGATTTATAATATTTACTATGCAGGTGCTATTTAATATTTGCTTGTTTGTGATTGCAGGTTTGCAAGGATAACTCTTTCAAGCGACTGGAGGACGGCAACTACGAACAAGCACTGGATCTAAAGTAAGATCTTAACACCTTTGTAGTATTCATTTATAAATCGCACATGTCTAGAGAAATATATGTTTGTTTGTATATTTGTTGCTAGATTATCATTTGATACTATGGAGATCGGTCTTGTCCGCAAGATTGATTTATCCGGCCAACAAATTGGCGACTCCGCTGGGGAAGGTTTTTGATTTTTGGTTTTCCTTTGTTTTGACTTGAGAAAATGATTTTTTCTGGTTTTTTATTGATGTATACTGGCTTGGGTAGCTTAGGTTTACTTTGCTTTAAAAAAATTTGAAGTCTTTTATGTTTTTCTTGATTTTTTCGGGGGACCGCACTCTGTCTTCAGACACAGTGCAGGCATTTTCGCAGTTTCTTTAGGTAACCAGTGCGGGACCACACCTGTTGCCTCTGGGGCCTGCGAACCCTGTTAAAATTTTTTAAAACTTCAGATTTCTCCTTCCAATTTGAGTTTAGATTTAATTTAGGATTCTTAGCATCTACCCAGATCTGTATTTTTCTATCAAAAAGCCTTGTTTATGAGTTTCTTTCAGCAAATTTTTCATCTCATCAATCTCCGTTAAGTTAATTGGGTGTTTTGAGTCTCTTTTTTGAGAAATTTTTAATTTCATTTCCTTTGGTCATTACTTGGAGGTTTGTCTCAGTCTTTTCACAATTTTGCATCTTTTTTCTTTTTCTTTTGCAAAAAAAATTCCCCCTCATTCGCCCGGGGGGGGCTAAATTGTGTATGAGTGTTAATCGCCTTTGAGTATTTTTATTTTTGATCCTTGGAACTCTCACCCAATTTTCTTTACTACACTTGATTGGTTCTTAGATTACATTAGAATCATCTTGTGTTTGAGAATTCTCTTGCATAGATCACATTTTCATAACTAGAATTCTCATTTTCAGAATATGAGTGAAAAATTACATTTGCATACTTTTCAAGTGAATTGTGCATAGATTACAATTGAATAGTTTACATTCTGAAAAATCAATCGTAGATTTAGATCGGTTTCTTTAATTTGAATTTACATGTTTTTATGCTTGTTTTAAAAACACAAAAATAAAAAAAAATATGCAATTGATTAGCATTAGTTTTTCTTGATGAAATTAGTGCATTAGAGAATTTGTTATATTTTCTCTTAATGATCAATTTTTTGCGTTTTTGAAAGTGAATGGAAACTCTCTCCTTACTTTAGTTAGGATTCATCGAATTGAAAGGATGACATTAGCATATTCGATTGCATTCAGTTTTGGGTCAGGTCATAACACCATTGGTTTCATATCCATTTACCCTTTGAGTAATAAAAACCTAAATAAAATAGCGCTTAATAAAATTCATCTAGTAATTTTTACATTTTTAGGGCTCTTTCCACCAATCTAGCTCAGGATTAGTGCTTTGGAATAGGTTGTAGTTAACTTTCCAAAGCAACTACAACAAACAAGTAGATAAATCTTGCGGTAGGAAATAAATCCAATTGTAACTGGTACATTCTGGGAAGCTTCTCTTAAAGGAGTTAATCACGAGATCATGTCTGAACCTTTGAGACAATCAATTCTATTTCATTAGGGAAGATAAAAGATTTGCGCGCATTACAAACGTTAAACCTCGAATTAACCATTGTCGAGGAGCCTAGGGTCACTTGTTGGTAAACCTCGGATTGACCATGTCGAGGAGCCTTCAAGGGGATTGAGCTTTGTTACTCTTCCCTTGCGTATAGAATCAGATCGTAGAATGTTCCCCCAGTTGTATTTTTTGCTGTTGGTAACCTTACTGTCCATAAACATAAGATTATTTCCTAAGGTGACGGTGAAGGAAAGATCTCACTGTACCTGGAGCAGACGTCGACTATACTCACTTGGACTCTCTGGGGGGTTCTCTTCACTCGAGATGGTTTTGTGAAGAAACTTGTGCCAATCTGTTTCATTAAGCAGGTTGTTGGGGTAACTGTTCCAACCGCCATTTCTACATTAAAACTCTACGATGTTGGATTTCATCACCAACTAGTGTTTTTGGTGCGGGAATCTACTGTTTGTGTGTGGTTTGACTCATAGTTTTGATAGCGCGTGTTAATTTGTTTGTTTTTAATTTTAGAGACCATATGTGTGAATTGTGAATTTTAATTGTTAGGTGTGAATTGTGAATTGTTAATTTTAGTTTTAAATTTTTAATAAAATTCACAGAAATTGAATATAATGGCAACTATTCCGGAATTTACCAACCCAGGAACCCCTCTTAACGAGAATCCTAGTACTTTTCCTTGCTTTGGAAATGTTGGTCCTCCTTATATGGCTACATTTTCATTACCTGGATTTACAATAGGTTTACCAGTCTGGATATTTTCAACTTCATTGGCCCCCAATACTCCAATTTTTCCACCTCAACCGGATGCTTCACCTCAACAGAGTTTACCATCTCAACATCACCAACCTTCTGTTGACCCTTTACCTTCTTCGCCTAATATTTATTCCTCCGTTTCTTCCTCTTCGCTTGGTGAAATCCTTGACGCTAGTAACCAGGTGACTAAGAAGAAGAAGAAATGGAAGAAGAAGAAGAAGAAGAAGAAGCAAGATAAGGAAGAATTCAACCAACCAACCATGGCTGTAAATGTTAGTAGTGTTGAGGAAACCTCCAACATGCATCGTAAACCCAAATACCCTTACAAGATTTGTAAGGGTGACCACTTCCTTATCAATTGTCCTGGTATTCCAAAGGTCTTGGAAGTATGGTCAAAAAAATTCCATCAACTTTCCATTGATCCATCAACCAGTGATAGTCAGGTTCCTGGGAAAAAGGGTAAAGTTAAGTTTCCTTATAAGTTGTTCAAAGGGAGTCATCAAACTCACATTTTCCCTCACATGGATGAAGCCTCAAAATTGTTGGAAAACCTTCATGTTCCACAGCAAGAACTTCCAACTGCTAACCGTCAACTTTCTCCCAACCTACCGTCAACTGACGAAGTGATTGATCCAATTCCAAGTACAGTCAATCCCACTCTTCCATTGGAGAGTGAAACTCATATCACTCAGGTTGATAATCCATTAGTTGATCAAGTGGTCGACTCAATTTCCCATTAGGTCGATCCCACTCTCCCTGAAGAGAGTGAACTTCATATCGCTCAGGTTCTTCTTGTTACATTAGATTCTTCTACGTCAGGGGGTATTTCACCTGTTTCTACAGAACCCCCTCCAAGTACTGAGGTCTTTTCCTTTGATTGGAATAGACTAATAGAACCTCGTCTTCCTTCCTCCATCCCTTTCCAAATCATTATGAAGACTGGTGGTAGGGACATACACCGCACACATGTCGATGAAGGTGCTTTTGTTAGTATTTTATCCTCAATTGCTTGGAAAGCTTTGGGTTCCCCTCAGCTTGTGCCTATTACGCAGAATCAGAAAGCTTTTAACAGAACCATTAGTGAACCTTTAGGGATCCTTCCTAAGTTTTCTATTACTTTGGAAGGTAAAACTGTCTGTATTGATCTTATGGTAGTTCGAGGCCCTTTGGATTTCAATTTACTCCTTGGGCAAGACTATGTTTATGCAGTGAAATATGTAGTATCGACACTCTTTCACGTGATGTCTTTCCCTCACAATGGAAATATTGTGACTGTAGACCAAATTTCATTCCCTAGTCTTAATTCGATTACCAATAATCAGACACCCCTAAATGTTCATGATAAGAAAGTGGTATCTACCCTGCCACAGGTTAATTATGTGGCAACTAGTCCCATGTTTTCAGTTACCAATGCAAGCGAGCCTCTCACTATTTGCTCGACTTCCTTTGACTTAGATCCGGTAATTGACATGGAAAACTCTATGGGATTATTTGAACGTGGTGTTCTTGTCCCTTTTGAGTCCCTTGACATGTGTTCCTTCCAGAGAACTATTCTTCCTTCTAATGAAGACCTCTTGGAAGCCATGATCAAGGTGTGTCCATTGGCATGTGTTTCTTCCAGTTGGAAGCCATAATCAGTGGCCCGAGGATAGTTCCTTTTACTGTGTCAACCTCGTTAAAAAATGAATCAATGGCCCGTGAGGAGAGTTCCTTTTACTGTGTCAACCTCGTTAAAAAATGAATCAGTGAGTGTGATGATAGTTACTTTTACTATGTCAACCTCATTAAAAAATGAATCAGTTAGTCGAGAGCATAGTTCCTTTTCTTGTGTCAAGCTCGTTAAAAAAATGAAACAAGCTTCCAAGAGGAAATTTCTTTTCTTGTGTCAACCTCGTTAAAAAATGAAACAGATTCTTACGAGGATAGTTCCTTTTACTATGTCAACCTCATTAAAAAATGAATCAGTTGGTCAGAGGATAGTTCCTGTTACTGAGTCAACCTTGTTAAAAAATGAATCAGGTATGGGGATAGTTCTTTTCCTGCGTCAACCTCATTAAAAAATGAATCAGTAGGTATATTGTACAGAGTAGATTAATAAATTAGAAATAAGTAGTTTTTGAGGATGGTTCCTGTTACTGAGTCAACCTTGTAAAAAATGAATCAGGTATGAGGATGGTTCTTGTTACTGTGTCAACCTCATTAAAAATGAATTAGTGGATCAAGAGGAAAGTTCCTTTTACTGTGTCAACCTCGTTAAAAAATGAAACATGTTGTCATGAGCATAGTTCTTTTCCTATGTCAAGCTCATTAAAAAATGAAACAAATCCTCCCCTAATTGAGTCGAGTCTTTGACTAGATCTCGTAAATGTTAAGTCATATATTTAGGTTAGTTATTTCAGTTTTTGCATAATTTTCTTATATTTTTAGGTTGGGTCTTTCATATGATATCGTAAATGAACCTTCATTCCATCCAGCTATTAATTACCAGTAGTCTATTTAGTTGAATGAAATGAAGCTGGGGGGCATGCGCTCTAATAGATTACGCTTAGGGGGAATTAAAACCTATCTAAAGCATATTTTTTCTCTGTTTCAAGATTTTGTAAAGATGAAACCTATCTCGAGTCGATTTTGGTTATTTTCAAGACTCGTTAAACTCATGAAAATCCTGAGATTATTTTGCTATCTTTCATTCTCGTAAAACACATGAAAATGCCGAGTTCTTTCTATATTTTCTTGCTCATTAATTAAAGTGAAAGTCGGCCACATGAGTACATTTTTATCACTTTTTCAAACTCATTAAAACTTATGAAAAAAGTGAAAACCATTCGTACATTTTTATCCCTTTTTCGAACTCATTAAAACTTACGAAAAATGTCAATCCTTGCCAATATATTTCTTCAAAACTTGATCTATGGTTTCACGTCATGAGATTACTTACGACGGATCACTTTCTATCGACGACAGCTCATTATCTAGGAAGTTGATCTAGAAATCATCAGTACCTTGAAATCTGCATGCCTCAATGGCAGGTTTCTCGCCTTCAATGACAGGTTGCATCATTGACCTTTGATCGAATGATTCCGTGACATGTTCGAATTTAGCTCATTCATTCACATTTCATGGATTGTACTGGGTATTTTTAGGGCCATTGAAATTACTGGTGGTTACTCTCACACTTGTTAACAGTTCACATTATTGACTGGTAATCAAGTGGTTTCTACCATGTTCAACTACGACACATTCATTCACATGGATAGAATCGTACTGGTTCGAGAAGCGGAAATCAAGACCCTGGATCTAGTTTCTACCATCCAGGCTGCGAGGAATTTTGTTATTCATTTATACAGTGGACTATTCATAAAAATATGGCTGTGTCCATACTGTGTCTACACATGTCTATACTATTGATGTATTGAAAATCATTCCTATATCAGAACAGTCACAAGTAAGTTTTCTAGTTAGTTTTTATCTGAACATGGGAATGCCTACCTCAGCGATGATATGTCTACATATATATATTTTGCATTGAATGTTTTTACAGGTTCCGACTGGGGTGTCCATAGGATGATCCTTGAAATGATAAAGTACTTCACTCTTCATACATGATAGACTCTATCTTCATCTATTACAGACTTCGCACTTTAGGGGGCAATCTGTTGCACTGAAAATTGTCATCTTAACATTCTGCTATATGTATGAGCTCATTATCACTCATACTTTCCTCCTTTGCAAGTCTAAAACATCATTTCCTCATATCAAGCCTTGAAAATAAGAGAAAAACTCTCAAAAGTCTCTAAAACTCTGGTATCGCACTTTCTCTTTGTCTTACCTGCGGTCCCGCACCTAATGTTCATGACTCCTGCGTACCTAAACGCGCTTTCTCTGTGTTAAGGGTGCGGACCCCTGTAAAAGATTAAAAAGGCACAAAGTAAATTCAAAAGCTCACTTTCAGTCATTTCTAGAAGCTTCTAGAAGTAATATTGTGGTGGCAAGTTCATTGTTTTAAGGTTCATGTATCCCATACCTAAGGAGCTAACCCCTTGATGTGAGGAGCTTATCCCTTTGAAGGAGGATTCTATCCCTTCATAGTTGGAACTGAAACCTCCTCTTTTGCACTATAAAAAGAGGCCTTGGGCAGCCTCAAAAGGAGTTGAAGCTTTAGTATTATTTGAGGTAAAGTGTTGTTAGAACTTAGACTCCTTTAGCTGAGATTTTGTGAGGAAGGATTACATACCTCTATGTGTCTCGGTTGGAAGAGTGCAAGGCTTGTCAGAGTAGAGGAGATTCCTGCTTCGGACCCTGGGAAGGCCTATTCAACATCAAGGCTGAAAATGTTGTAAGGTTCTTCTTTCATTCAAAGTTAATACAAATGAATTCATTTTTCTCAATAAGCTGTTAATTAACTGTTTATTTTATGGATTCCTTGATCACCATGATAGGCATGATTTATAATATTTACTATGCAGGTGCTATTTAATATTTGCTTGTTTGTGATTGCAGGTCTGCAAGGATAACTCTTTCAAGCGACTAGAGGATGGCTACTACGAACAAGCACTAGATCTAAAGTAAGATCTTAACACCTCTATAGTATTCATTTATAAATCGCATATGTCTAGAGAAAGATAGTTTTGTTTGTGTGTTTGTTGCTAGATTATCATTTGATACTAGGGAGATCGGTCTTATCCGCAAGATTGATTTATCCGGCCAACAAAATTGGTTCATGATCTGTACACAAACTCAAGTCACTGTTATAATCAATATCCATATCAACAGGTGAATCAAAATTACCTACATCACCTTCATTTTGTCTAGTGAAACTTCTTGTTCCTGTCTTTCCAACCTCATCGGGACGAACGTTTTCTAGTGTCTTTGTCAGCCATTTGGGGGGACCTTTCTGAGATGGCCCAAGCTACTCATTTTACTGAGTTGGAATTGAATAAAGATTCAATCTCTCAATTCTGTCAATCACATCATTCAAAGTGTCATTCGTGGTTGGTTCTTTAGGTGGGGGAGAGAGTGCTTCGGGAAATGATTCCACAGATTGATCCAGTATAGGAATCCCCCCTTAAAGATGTGGAATCTGATTATCAAATTCTTGAAAATACTTTGCATGTGTGAATCTATCCAGGCGATCAAGTTGCCACTCAACAACATTGTCATTCTATGAAGATTCAAGGAATGTGACATCTATTGCTATTACAAACTTCTTATTGACTTCATCATAGAGACGATATCCTTTGGAGGTATTGGAATACCCAAAGAAGATACATTTTCGACTTCTAGCACCAAGTTTATTCCTTTGTACCTTGGGTATCAAAGCATAACAGGTGGAACCAAAGACCCTGAAATGCTTTACTGAAGGAATGTGGCCATGCCACATTTCATAAAGAGTTTTGTTTCTAATTGAATTTTAAGGACACCTATTCTATATGTATACAACACATAGAACTGCATCAGCCCAAAACATCAATTTTACATTCTTAAAAACCATCATGGAGCGAACCATATTTAAAATTGTCCTGTTCATTCTTTCAGCTACACCGTTCTATTGGGGATTATAGGGCACAGTTGTTTGATGTTTGATCCCATGTTGACGAAGATAATTTTCAAATTCGTTTGAAGTCTATTCTTTTCCATTATCAATACGTAAAGAGCCAATATGAGTTTGTGAGTCATTTTCAATCCATGCATGAAAATTCTTGAATGTTTGAAAAGCATCATACTTGTTCTTAAGTAAACCGAACACATTCTGGTGTAATCATGAATAAATGTCATCATATATTTATTTCCATTTGCAGAAGCAACAGGCATAGGGCCACATAAATCTGAATGAATAAGCTCAATTTTTCTATGTGCTCTGGAATGTCAATCATGAAATGGTTGTTTGCTATGCTTTCCTAGAATACAAGCATCACATTGCTTAAGTTCCCTAGGAATTGTAGGCAATTTATTAACACCATCTATCTTCAACAATTGAAGGTTGTCATAGTTTAAGTGTCCAAATCTAGCATGCCATAAAAGACTTGATGGGAATGTACCTTCACCATGATGTGAACTAAATGCAAAATTTTGTGCATGAGCAGAGGAACCTTGCAGCTTCAAGGGTCTTCCTTCTTATATTCCCTCCATGACAAGTGAGCGATCTAATCCTTTTCTGACCTCAACCATGCCATCAAACATGTGAATGGAGTGTCCTTGCTGGTGGATGTGTACCAAGGACAAAAAGTTTCTCCTCAACTCAAGGAGGTATAGAACCTCATGTAGAAGATGATCTGGAAGACCGGGCAACCTAAGCCTAATTGTGCAAAGCCCTGATGGCTTGAGTTTGGATTTATCTGCGAAGTATACTGCTCCATCTAATTTGTCAGTAAATTCTTCAAAAAAATATTTTCTAAATTTCATGTGACATGTTGCTCCTGAATCTAGCAACCAATCATTTCTCCAAGAAGTAAATGAAACATCAAACAAGTCTTCAGTTACTCCATTGTTACAATGTGCTACAACATAATGAGAAGATTTAGGTGCTTTACCTTTGTCTCTTTCATGAGTTTTACCTTTTTCTTTATTCCTTTGCTGCTCAATTTTATCCTACGGAAACTTACATGTAGATGCATCATGCCAGTATTTATTGCAGTGTATGCAATGAAGATCATATTTTTCAGTTTGAGTTTGTCTGCCCCCCCTTCCTCTAAAATTTCTTCTTCCTCTTCCTCTTTGGCCACCTCTTCCTCTGGAAGAATATTGAGCATGACTCTTCTCTTTATGTGCAAAGCATACAACCTCTTCAGAAGACAAAGGGGCTGTCATCTTTCCAAAAGCTTTCTCTCTTTCTGCAAAATTTTTCTCAAGGGACTCAAAAGTGATTTTCACGAGGTTTCCCCTTGCTTTCAATGACTCAAGATAATCTGAGTAAGTGGGATAAAAAGCCTTAACATATGCTATGAGAGATATGTCAACATCTGCACCAATGCTCTTAATTTCATGCATGATAGATCTTAATTCTAAAGCTAAAGCAAGAGGATCATCATTTTTCAATTCCAGACTGAATAGCTTAATCATTAATTAAACAATTTCAAGTTCTGAATGTGAGTCATAGAGTTCTTTTAGCTTGCTCAAGGCTTGATAAGCATTTGAAAATCGTGTAATATGGCGACTCGCCTTTTCGTTTACGGAAGCTGCAATCAAGGCATAGGCCTTGCAGTTCTTGTTTTCCCAAATGGCGATCTCCTTGTTTGAAGTGGGCTTTTCTGGTGGAAGGTCTTCTTCTCCTTCACAAATTCCTCTCCAAAGCTCATTAAAAATGAGAGTGTGCTTGATTTTCCGAGACCATTCAGGATATTTCTCCTTGCCGGAGAGAACAACTCCTACAATAGATATGAGAGAATGCATTCTTTTGAAGGAAAATAAAATACTTTGCTGTCAAGATTAAAAAAACTCAATTCTGGTTTCAATTTTGCAATTTTTTTTTTGTTGGTAAAAATTTGGGGGAAAAAACAGAGGTATTATTTGAGGGAGGTGTTTTCTGGGGAAGGTGATAACTGGGGAAGGTGTTTTCTGGGGGAGGTGATTACTGGGGAAGGTGTTTTCTAGGGGATGTGATTACTGGGGGAGGCCAAACTGTGTAAAAATCAGATTGATATTATGGCTGGGAAAAATTTAAAAATTAAAAAAAACGCAGGGAGGGAGGTGCAACAGAGGGTGCGAGAGTAGGAGCGTGGGGAGGGGAGGGAGCCTACGTGGGGTGGGAGTGCGAGGTGGACGAGGGGAGGGGCTGGGTGAGGGAGGGGAGAGTGGATTGTGGCGGCCGGCATGAGGAGATGAAGGGGAGTGCGGTGAGGGGGATGGGTGAGAGCATGTGAGGGGGCCAGCGTGAGGAGCCGAAGGGATGGGGTAGGGCTATGAGGGAGAGATTGGGGTGAGGAGGTGAGGGGTTACGTGGGAAGGCCGAGGGGAGGGAGGTGAGGGGGATGGGTGAGATCATGTGAGGGGGTGCGTGGGAAGGCCGAGGGCCGAGGGGAGGTAGGTGAGGGGGATGGGTGAGAGCGGGTGAGAGCGGGTGAGGGGGATGGGTGTTGTGAGAGAGTAGGGAGATGGGGTCGAGAGGCCGAGAGGGACTGTGAGGGAGCGGGTGGGGAAGAGAGGTGAGCGTGAGCATGAGGGAGGGCCAAGGAATGTGAGGGAGAGCGGAGGGATGAGTGAATGGAAATGAGTGTGAAGAGTAAAAACATTTGTACAGTAAAAATAATTGTGCTCAGAATTTGAGCAGAAATTGCACAGTGGTGTGCAGAAACAAAAGTAGGCAAAATGTGCAGAAAAAAAAAATAATAATAATAAATAAATAAATAAATAAAAATAAAATAAATAAATTGCAAAATCATTCTAGGAGTGCCAAAATGCCTAGAGTAGTAAAACAGAAAACTGAATGCACAATGACAGTCTGCAAAAATTCAGAACATGAGGGAGTTACACCAAAGGAAGGAATGCCAAAAATGGGACTGGCTCTGATACTATGTCAACCAGGAGGTAACTCCGCAAAACTCAAAGTGTATTAGATGGAGATTGTGTGTGTACTTATACATGGAGGTGATGCTATATGGATTCACTTCCCAATGACTCTTGGCCTTCCTTATTTACTAAATTACAATAATATACAATCTCACCCAACTCCTTAGGATTAGGTGTCAACAAGACTGCACTGAATGTTGGATTTAAAGGTAGGGGCATGTCCACTTTCTTTGTTTATAATAATTCTGAATTGCAAATGATCTAGAGAAAAATTATTTACAATTGGATGTTTGTTTCTAGATATTCGTAGAATACTAGGGAGATTGCTCTTGTCCGCAAGTGGGATTTATCCGCATAAAAAAATGGCGACCATACTCGGGACAGAACTTAGTTTTCCTTTTTGTTTTTCAGTTTGAATTTTAAGATTTTTCTGATTTTGATTTGTCTAAGTTTGGGTTGGGTAGATAACTTCTAGGAATCCCTGAAAAGAAAAAGATGAATATTTGTTTTTCTATACTTTTCCTGGCCTCCGCACTTTTTGTTTAAAAACAGTGCGATAGCCTACGCATCTTTTAGTTCAGAACAGTGCTATACTTCTCAATTCTCTATTAGAACCTGCAGACCTGTGGAAAATTTTTGAAAATTTGAGTTTTCTCTTTTTAGGAGCCAGATTACCAGATTCTTTGTGTTTGCCCCAACTTGTCTTGACTGTCAAATCTTGTGTGTGAATTTCCTTTCAACAATCATTGCGTCTGTGTGATTTTTCATCTAATTTTCATTTTATGAGTGAGTGTTTGCCCTACTTTCTTGCTGCTCCATACAAGATACCTTCATATACCCCAGCTTTTTGGTATAATGATGATCTCTTTCTGAGCCATTAAAATAATTGCAGAGTTCACTTTTATGAAACTTGATTTTGTTTTCATTTGAAAAATTCAGAAGAGATTTTAAACCTATTAAAGCCTGATTTTCACACCAAACAATTTTTTAGTTGTTTTCATTTCTACTGTGATAAGTAGAAATCCTTCTTGGTTCGATCACAAAATAAGAGAACATGTCCTTTAACTTTCTAGATAGACTTCAAAATTAGATTTTTTCTTTGATTTTGAATTTTATGTTTTTAGGAGTTTTAAATATTGTTTTCTTTTGAAAATAGTTTGTTTATTGTAGTTTCTGATCTGAATGATAAAGGAATTTCATTTCGAACGAACAATTGATCATTTTTCCGCGAAATTGAGTTCTCAAAGAAATCGTCTTCTTTTCAAAGATTTTTTTTTATCAAAGAAATAATTGGTGCTTTGAAAGTTATTAAATCTCTCAAATCTTTCCCTTAAATAAGTTTCATTGAAAAGAAAAGAGTTGCACTTTCATTTAGATGCATTTAGCGTTTTTTAGTCGGGTCATGAACATCATAGAAGTTTCACTTCCATACCTTTTGTCTTAAGCAACAGCCAAGTTAAAAACAACACTTTAATTAAAATCAATATAGATATTTTACATTTTCTAGGGCTCTTTTCCACCAATATAGCTTAGGCTAGTGTTTTGGAACAGGTTGTAATTAAAATTCCAAGATAGTTCAAACAAACAAGTGGCAATCTTATG
This sequence comes from Pinus albicaulis, assembly GCA_034641835.2. NCBI lineage: Eukaryota > Viridiplantae > Streptophyta > Pinopsida > Pinales > Pinaceae > Pinus > Pinus albicaulis. Next base: position 1,389,328,154 of record CM076572.1, on the reverse strand, counting down.
GTAGGAAAATCCAATTGTAGCATTTGTGCTCTGGGAAGCTCTTCTTAAAAGAGTCAAGCACGAGATCATGATGGAACCAGGGAGGTAATCATACCTATCTCATTGGGAAAGATAGCAGATGTGCACATATTAAAAATGGTAAACCTCAAATAGACCATTGTCGAGGAGCCTGGGGTCACTTGTTGGTAAACCTTGGATTATCTCAACCCTCAAGGGGATTTAGCTAGTTACTCTACCCTTGCGTGTATATCGGATCATAGACTGTTTCCTCAGGTACAATTTTTTTTGTTGGTGACCTTAGTGACTATAAAATTTATGATTTTTTCCCAAGGTGACGGTGGAGGGAAGGTCCCACCGTACCTGGAGCAGACGTCGACTAGACTCACTTGGAATTTCTGGAGGGTCCTCTTCACTTCGAGATGGTTTAAGTGGAGAGACTTGCACCAGACTATTTCATTAACAAGGTTTTCAGGGTAACTTTTCCAACTGCCATTTCTGCATTAAAACTCTACGATGTTGGATTTCATCACCAACTAGTGTTTTTAGTGTGGGAAACTACTTTTTGTGTGTGGATTGATCTCTTAGATTTTTTAGGCGTGTGATCAATTTGATTTTTTCCTTAGAGACTTTAGGATATTTTCTTGAAATTTTCTTTTATTTCGTGTGCTTAATTTTTAATCGTGCCAGAATTACCAAGAAAATCAAGTAGAATGCAGGGGAAACCCCCTGAGTACACAACAAGCCAATTAGAAAAACTTAAATCTGAAAAAGGACAATCATCAAGGACTGGATCAACTGAACATGAGGAAACATCAGTAATTTTGCATCCTGATTACGAAGTAGATAAACCTCAAACAGCAGAAAGTTCTCAAAGGAAAATATCAAATTCTGAACTAGTTGAACTTGCTTCCACAACTAGTGAATTATCAGCTACTGAGCCTGAAATTTTTGAACCGGAAACTGAACCTGCTACATCTGAGCCTGCTTTAGAGTTCCTTACTCCAACCCCTGGTTGTCCTAATTCACCATGAGTGAAGTTTTGCATCACTGAAAACCTTCCTCCTGGTCTCATTAGCATTGAAGAAATTACTGACACAGAAGAATAAATCATTCTTTCTTCAAATCATGAATCTTTAGAACTTAGGCCAAGTGAATCGATTTACTATAGTCCTTTCAAACAGGATCCTTGGTATTCTCAGCTAACCGAATTTCTACACAAATCTGTTCTAAACTATTTGCTACCCCGAATTCCTTTTTACACCATACCAAGAGGTAATTACAGACCTTCATTCAACATGTCTGGTGAGTACCCCATGTTTTCTGCATCTCTAGAACCATATTTTTATGGTGGTTTTTCTGTCCCTTAGGGGTACCAGTCGCTTTCTGGTACTTTCTCAGGAGCAGCTCCTTCTCCCAAAAAACTTATATCATCAACTGGTCCAAATGAATCACATACCAAAAATTTGAACGTGTAACAAGTTTACCTGATGTCTCCTAACCCTGACCCTCAAAGTAGTAACTTACCGCCTTAGGGGCAACCTCAAGGTAGAAATTTACCGCCTGGGGGGAAACCTCAAGGACAGTACATACCGCAAGGCCAGTACATACCTCAAGGATAATATCAACCTCAAGGGCAATACTCAATTCCGTGTCCGTAACCTCTTCAAGGACCGTACCCTATTCCAGCGCAATCGTATTTCCAAGGACAGCAGCCTCCTTTAGGGCCGCAGTTCTATCCAGAACAACAATTGTTTCAGGGAGGTCAGTCTATTAGTGGAAATTATCTAGCTTATGTTCCAAATTATCAACCTAGTTTTGGTCCATCTTACACAGCACAACCTTCAATGGGAGCTCCATATCCTAGAGTAAACACGGTGTGGAATCCATCACTGAATCAACAGAATTTGCAACTTAACGTGCAAGTAACCTATAATCAACCTGGTCAGCCAATTGGTTACAGTCAAATCCAGTAACCTGTCCAACCTATGCTTCAAGTTATACCACAGGTATCTGCACCTAGTACTGTTCAGCAGCCTGGTCCGAGTACACCTAGAGCTCCACCTCAAACTGCTACATCAACTTATGTTCAGCCTACCACATCTATCCCTGGATTTTTTGCAACCCCTATTTCTACAGCCCCTCAAGTATCACAACAAATCCCTCAAGACTCTGCTCCTCAACCTGGACCCATAGTTCAGACTACTATTCAGATGCCTGCGAGAGAACCTGGTACAAGTACAATTGTAGAAATCCAACCACAGTTTTTTTATCAACCATATCAAGGGCAGTATCAATATCGAACTATAGCATAAAATCTAGTATATCGATATCAAATGTACCCTAGTTACACGTATCAAATACCGACTCAACCTCAATATGGTCTGGCCAACCCTGGTTATCCGAGAGGTATTCTAATCCAAAATGCATAGGCTATTCTAGGTTATCCTGGATATCCTCCTCCTGGTATTGTTATAGTTCCACAAGGTTATCAATTTTCTCAGTAGAACCCTAACCATCGGTTTCCATTCATAGCAACTTTAGATTTACCTTATTTATTGCGCCTAACGAACGATCCAATTTATTATCTTTTGTTTTGGCCACCAATGCTGAACAATTTTCCTAGTGATATCCCTAAGTTCGAAGGTAAATTAGGTGAGGACCCCTCAAACCATGTCATGACTTACCACCTCTGGTGCACATCGAACTCTTTGATCGATGATTCAATTCGATTAAGACTGTTTCAGAGAACACTAATAGGCTTAGCTGCCAAATGGTATATTGAATTACCACGCGGCTCATTCAACTATTTCAACGTGTTAGCAACAGCTTTCTTAACACACTTCCAGTTGCCAGTCTGATATGACAACGGCACGAAACTCTTGACTTCATTAAAACAATCTACGTCTACGTACATATCTGGTCACATACATGAATGGAGACATAGAAGACATTTAGTGAAAGTCTTTATTCTGGATCAGATTTTGGCAGAATGGTTTACCAAATAATTGCTTCCAAAGATCACTGAAGATGTGGCTAAAGGAGGAATTGTTATGGAATTATAGGTCATTTCTCAAGCTCAGTACCTAGACCTTGTATATACACAGTTTGGTACGTTATACAAAAAAATTCTTGACTTACCACGTCTTGGTCAGATAACTGCAACTCCTTGAGGTTCTCATGTTGCAAATGGTGTTATTGGTTTAGTTAGTGCTAATAAGAGTAAGAATAAGTCTTCAAAAACTACTTTTCCTAGCATAACTTTACCGGATTCACCAAAAGGAGATTCTTCCCTTGAAACTTCTACCGACATTCACATTGTAGATTCATCTACAGCCAAATCTACAATTGGTAATAAGAAGAAAGGTAAGAATAAAAACAAACAAACAATGTCTCTGAAAGAGAAAAATGAAAATAATGAACCAAATGACGATAAGCGGAAACCTTGTTATCCTTGTCTTATCCGTGATGAGGATCACTTTACCAAAGAGTGCCCACATCGATCCGAGGTCTCTAAATTTGTCAAAGGTTCACCCACACCCGTTGTCTTGAAGGATCATTTTCCTAATCAAGATAGCAAAATGATAGGATCTTCTTCAAATTCATCGGCTGATATTTTGATGATATATGAGGTGATGGTTGCAACGCGATCGCAAGACTATGGAAGTAAAAATCATGTAAATGGTAAAGATATAGAAAATTCTAATCCAACACCAACCGTATCTCCTTCGGTTTCTGATCCACTTCATATATAGAAACCTAATCCTGACCTAGTAATTAAACCACCTGCTAAAGGTGTACTTCGGAAATCAGCTTTCAATCTACATGCGAGAGCTGCTCAAAACTACAACATTGTTGAGGATTTGGCGATATCCCCCTCAGCAATGTCTTCTGTAGCGGCTACTCTGACCGGGAAGAACAGAGCGTCTCACCCGAGGCGTGCCGCGACCACATGGGAAAGAGGAAGAAATCACAGACGAGGAATAAACCCGCAACCACAGAAAGAAAGAGAATCCGTTACATATACCAGAATATTCATGCAAGATCACCAATCAAGTATATTGACAGTCGCAACTTAAAATTTTAAAGCATGGTAAACACATATTAACACATAAACATAAAGACAGCAATCCTTCTTTTCATTAGTCTTCAGCCAAATACAAGATTACACAGCTTCCTTCTCTGATAACCCATATATCAGATACAGATGAATCTAAGAACAGAGAATACAAGACATAGAGAGTAGAAACCAATGGAGAGAACAAGTCTGATTTCTCATGGTACTCACCGTTCAATCGTCCCACTTAACGACAGCGAGTCGACCAATCTCTCAGCCTGCGGCCGGGTGATTGTGCTGTTCCACCCGCTCACCGTAGCGGCCTACTGCGTCTTTTGCTACGGCTTTTCCCAACCTTCTCTTCGACCTTTGCATGTTCTATGTTCTGCTGTGTCTCTCTTTCATTCGCCTTATCGCTGTTCTACCTCGGTTATCAAGTGCTTAGCATCGCCTTGTTAGCTCCGCAACTCCTGGTCGCGCGATGCGGTCGCGTTAGCTGTGTGTATTCCCTCCGCAACTCAAAAAGAGTCCAAGTTCAAAATTCAAAACTTAAACAAAAACAAGGGCCCCAACAGGCCCCGACCACAATCCTTTGACTCGTCCGCGAGTCAATCGCAAATGACAGTCTCTACCTCCATACCTGCGCCGGCCTCGACAGTCTCTACCTCCATACCTTCGCCGGCCTCTGTGCCTTGCTCTGCTGCTCTTTCTTCTGCTGCCCTTTCCTGTTGTACTCCGCCACCTGCTGATTCAAACAAGGGCCCCAACTCCGGGACCCGGCGGAGTGCTGCATCTCGAAGCTCTGTGAAAGTGGCAACTGCTTGCTGCCATTCCTGCATAAGCAGGTCAACATCTTGAACAATGCGGTTGGCTGTAGCTTCGTCAATGGGCGTCGGTGCATCCCCGAACAGTGTGGTGAGTTGGGACTCGGCAGTGGCGTCCAGCTGATGCATTGCCTCGGCATGGCTGCGAAGGGGCGGCCACATCTCCCGGATGATGTGCTTAGTTGCGGCTGATGCGGCCTCTGTCGTCTGCATTTGAAGTTCCAACTCGTCCGTCTGAGCGTAGAGCTGGTCCAATCTGGCCTGGTCCGTGGTCGCCCGAATTTGGGTGGCGAGTTGTTGCAGTTGAGAAACAATGGGCTGCGTTTTGACTGTCAGTGCGAGGGAGCACTCCTGCAAGCTTCGTAGAAGGGCCGAAGCCGCTGCTGTCGTGGAATGGAGAGTCTCTTGTAGATCGACTGCCTGTGCCTGTTTGGCAGTGACCGGTCCTGAATAATCAACAGGTGGATCTGGTAGGGTAGGCCGTGCGGCCAACGCCGCTTGTAGTTCCTGGTTCTCTCTGCAAATGGTGGTGAAGATATCCCCGAGCTGGCGAGCCTGTAAGGCTATGTTGTCCTGTTCGATGTGAGCAGGGAGTGGAGCATGGTGAGCCCGTGCCTCCGGCCAGACGCTGGAAAGCGCCTGATTCACAATGTCGGCCTGTTCCTGGAGGTAGGTCTTCTCCTGCAGTAGCTGATTGCGCTGTTCAGTAAGCGCCGTGATCTGGTTCCCCTGCTCAGTGCATCGCCGCTGTAGTTCTGCATGAATCTGCTCGGCCTGGCCGGCCGCCCGCTGAATGAGCAGAAATAACTGGGCTGGACTCAGTTGTGCTGCAGTCGTTGTGCGCGGGGCATCCTACTGAGGCGTTGGTTCCTGTAACAACGGTCCTTCGGCCGCTGCTCGGCCTGCAGTCTCTGGAAGGTGGACCGGCGTCTGTTGTTGTACCGAAGTGGCCATATCAGGCTCTGGCCGGTCCTGCTGTGTGGTTGGCGCTGTGGAAGGGCTGATGGAATCACCCCCAACTCTGTCTGGCTGAAAAAATGTAGTGGCAATGGGCTCCTGGGACGTGGCCACGGGGTCAACAGAAGGTACCACCGCGGCAGTACTGGAGGTGACCTCCGCCCCGTGGTCACCGCCGAAGAGGTCCCGGATCAAGGAATCAGACACAGTGGCTGAGGAAGTGGACGGATTGGAGGAAGTGGCGTGTGGTCTGCTGGTGGAGGGGGCGGTGGATGGAGTGACCGAGGAGGGAGGGAAACGAAGGTTGAGGAAATCCGCTGGGTCAATCAGCGGTTCCTCCGGGATCAAGGTAGCTGTGGGCGGCGTGACTGGTGGATCATCCTCCGTAAGGTCCACCACGGGATCTGCAATACAGGCCCGCTTGGGAGGGGGTGGCCCAGAGGAATCGGGTTCGGGGCCCGGTTCACCCATTGTCATGATGATGGGGGTGGCAGAAGTGAACAGGGAAGTGGGAATTGGGGAAGTGAGGGAAGCAGTGTGGGAGAGACCAAGTGACCGGTTAATAAGAAATTCATTAAACGAAGGAAATATAGGGGCGGTACTAGAAACAACCTGGGTGGCCACGTTGAGTCTTCGGACCTGGTCATTCATATGCTCCACAATGGGGACCAGCGCTTCGGGCAGGGTCGCTGCGCTCCCTGCCGCCTCTGTGGTTGTTGCTACCGCAACTGTGGAAGATCCGCCTACACTGGTCGCGGCAGGCTGCTGGGCAGCCCGCATCCCATCAAAGTTATATCGGATGACTCCATCCTGAACGTGCCGAACGACCCCTGGCCATGATAGAACCTCTCTGTGGAAGATGTTGTCGGTCAACTGGAACCGCAAGGGCGCCATGTGAAAGGTGTGGTGCGGGACACAAGCCGGCCGGATGAAAGTGTGATTATGGCTGACGCCAAACCACACTTGTTCACTGTATTCCTCCAGCAGGTTCCGGGGTACCCGCTGCGTAGAGGCCACCACAGCGACCATCATCCCGTACCATTCGCGGAACGCCTCCGCGTTCACCTGCTTGCTGCTGGGGGCCGTGGACACCTGCCAGGGGGAGTATCGCATCGCGAACGGTTGGCCCCCATTGAGTTCCGCTGGTGTCCGTATCGGAGGAACATGCCATTTCCACATGGCGAAGGCTAGGAGCAAGTAGCCGTAGATAAAACTGGTGGTCCGTCTGTAATTGTCTTCGCAGGCCGCGAAGAGTTCCTTCAGCATGAACGCGCTCCAATTCAATCGGGCCCCCTTGACGCAGTGCTCCGCAATAGAAATGGTGTCCAATGTGCACTCGCCCTTGGTGTAATGGCGCATGGTCTTGCTCGCTATCAGATAGCAAGCAAACCGGATTTCTGGTACATTGATCAAATCGATCTTGGCACCCTTGCCACCGCGGCGAGTACCATATTTGGTGTATAGGTCCGCCTCGGCTGATTTCCGGGCGCGCTTGGAGGCCGTCTGCCCTGCAGAGGAAACATCTGCCCCAAATTGACACAGCCCCGTAAGTCGACTAATATCTGCTGCATGGATTGGAATCTCCTCGTTCAACCATAGAGACCCGTTCTGCACCCGACTGAGGAGGAACTGGGTGCATTGCAGAACTGGTCCGGTGGTGCCGAAGACGGGGAGACTGCGTAAATTCATCAACGTCGACTGTTGAAGACCCCGGAATTCGTCCTTCATCCGACTGTTAGAGCTGCTCCCCGGTGTGTAGCGGTGTTCCATGAACGTTTGCCAATGCAGATGGGGAAACTCAGCCGGGTCGGACAAGTTAGCGTCCATGCAGGGCGCATTGTCGTACTTGCCGACCAGTGATGATTCGAGCCGGTGAATTCTGTGATCCAGCACCGGTTCCGGGACGGAGAGAACAGCTCTCGGCATCTTTGCGCGTCTCTGATAGACCTGGAGGATTCGTCTGGAGTTCCCTGCTAAGTTCTGAGTGCTCGGAGGGTGCAAGTTCTCGGGAGTCGCTGAAGTTTCCAAACTGAATTGGTCCGTCATCCCGGCGCCGATAGCCTTCATGCAAAATTGGGCCATCCGCTGGCACGCGCGGGGTTGATGAGACTCCATAACGGCATTTAATTTTTGCTATCATGCTTGCCTGCGATAATCGTGTGATCAATCGCGGGCCTGTGTGTAATCTGACAGTTGCTGACGGCGGCTTTGGACGATGGGCGTACCCGACGGCGGAGAGAACTGCGGCTGATGGGGAATGATTACGGTATGATTACTGTCCATTAAGGGAATTTATGACCAAAATCTGAGCTATCCTACGGACTGACAAGAGGACTGACGGTTATGACCTGGACTGACGCTGGCACGAGGACAGATCCTTCGTGCAGGACACGCTGGACTGGGAGCGGCATCCTACTGGGATGGCGCGCCGCCACGCTGGACTGGCGTTGCGACACGCTAGACTGGCCCGCTCCGACCATGGTCTGTTGCGGTATGGATGCCGCAACTGACGGTTTATTTGACTGACTGTAAAGAAATGGAAATGACTAACTATGCTCATCCCGGTTGCGGGAGAGTTATGCAACTACGCTACGCTACGGGTGCTCTCGGTTGCGAGAGTTATTGATGGAAAGAGAGAAGGTACCTACTCCTGGTAGGGCTTCAGGCGTGCGCCATTCACCCATCCTGGAAGAACTGAGCCGTCTAATTGTGCCAATCGAACGGCTCCTGAGTCGCGGATCTCGATAACAAAGTACGGTCCCAGCCAATGCGTCTGGAGCTTGCCTGGAAACTTCTGGAACCGGCTGTCGTACAAAAGAACCTTGCCGCCAACTTGGAAAGTTTTAGTCTTGATGTGGCGGTCATGCCATGCTTTCTGTCTGGCCTTCTGAACCTTCTGATGGAATTCCGCAAGAAACCGAGCTTCGTCCAGCTCCTGCAGCTCGTGGAGTCGTTCCTGCAGCGACTCATCCTCTGAGAAGTGAAGGGACGTTGCGATCAGAAGGCTGGGGACTGTGAACTCGGCGGGAATCACAGCTTCCCGGCCGTACACCAGCTGGAACGGCGTCTGGTTTGTCAACCGTTTTACCGTGGTCCGGTAAGCCCATAATGTCGCTGGTATCCGCTCATCCCAATCATCCCGCTGAGCGTTGCAGATTTTCGTCAAACCCTTCTCCAGAATCTTGTTGAAGGCTTCCACCGTGCCATTAGCCTGCGGGTGGTATGGACTGCTCTTATGATGCTGTATCATAAATGTCTCCAGGAGCGATTTGACCGTGGCATTAATGAAGTGCGTGCCTTGATCCCTGGTCAGGCTGCGTGGGCAGCCAAAGCGGCTGATGATGTTTTCAAAGATGAACCGAGCAGCGGTCTCAGCGGAGCAGTCGCGTACCGCTGCTGCTTCCGCCCATCGCGTGAGATAATCAGTCGCCGTAATGATGTACCGAGCTTTGGAATGGCGAGCAACTGGTGCAATGGGCCCTACAAAATCGACAACCCACTTCTCAAATGGCCGCAACACATGCACGGGGTGTAGCGGAAGCTCATCTCTGTGCGAAGGCCGTCCCGTCCTCTGACAAATATCGCAACATTTCACGTAGGCCTTACAATCTGCATGCACCGTCGGCCACCATAGACCAGCTTGAAGTACCTTCCTTGCGGTGGATTTAGCCCCCACGTGTCCTCCCGCAACTCCGCTGTGACATTCCCACATCACCGCTTCCCGTTCATGGTCAAGAACACACCTGCGCAACACCTCATCCAGGCCCAGCTTGTACAGCTGCCCTGCGATCAATTGATAATCGGCCGCCCGGAAAACCAAGTGACGTTTCTGAAGCGGCGTGTAATCCTCGGGGCACTGTCCTGTGGTCAGATATGTGGCAATGTCAGCCAGGTAGTCTGGAATCGCTTCAACACGAAACAGATCAGCATCCAGAAGCTGATCATCCAACGGACCATCGTTTTCCCCCGACTCTAGTCTGGATAAATGATCAGGCCCGACATTTAGCCGGCCCGGTTTGACAATTACATCGAACGTAAACTCCTGAAAAAGGAGAAGCCACCGGCAAATCCTTCCTTCCAACGCAGGTTTATTGACCAGATATTTTAAGGCCGAATGGTCCGTAAAAAATGTAAACTTCCCGCCCAGGAGGTAGTGACGGAACTTCTGGAGAGAGTACACCATTGCCAGCGCCTCCCACTCGGTCGTGGTATAATTCTTCTCCGCATTAGATAGGCGTCGGCTGGCGAAGTATACCGGGTGGTCAACTGTGGTTTCCCCGGGTTGCGCTAAGACGGCGCCAAGTGCAATCCCGGACGCATCAATGTGCACATGGAACTGCTTATCCCAGTTTGGATGAACGAGAATGGGTGCCGTCGCCAATTTCTCTTTCAATGTGTCCAGTGCCTTCCTGCACTCTGCTGTCCATTCAAAAGATTCTGACTTCCGCAACAGTTTCTCCAGAGGGGCGGTGATTTTGGCGTAGTTGCGGATAAAACGCCTGTAGTATCCAGTGTGCCCGAGTAATGCCCACAACTGCTTCACGTTCTCGGGGGCCTCCATGTGGACAATAACTGCGACCTTGGCGGGATCAACACAGACCCCTTGCTTACACACCACGTGACCCAAGAGTGTGCCGAATGGTACTGCAAAAATACATTTCTTCAAATTCAAGGAAATCTGCAGCTGGCGACACCGATCGAACATAACACGCAACAGGGAGGCGTGTTTCTTCAGCAAGCTGTAAACGGTCCAATCATCCATATAGACTTCAAGGAATTTGTGAATATACTCCCGGAAAGCAGCAATAACAATCCGGGAAAACACAGCTGGTGCGTTCTTCAGTCCAAACGGCATGACATGGTATCCGAATGATCCCCACTCGGTTGTGAATGTTGTCTTTGCCTTGTCCTCTTCAGCGATGCGCACCTGATGGTAGCCCGAAAACCCATCCGTGAAAGAGTAAGCTTCGTTTCCCGCGACATGATCTAGTACTTCGTCGCTGAAGGGAGTGGGAAACGGATCATGAATACAAGCATTATTCAAACTCCGATAATCTACACAGACCCGAATTTCCGCTTTATCCTTCTTGTTCTGGATGACAATGGGACTTACCCACTCAGCTTCTTCTACAGGAAAAATGAGACCTGCAGCCAGCATTTTGTCGATCTCCATCTTTACCTTCTCTTTGATGCGTGGATTTAACCGGTAGGGTCGGTGCTTGACCGGCCTGGCTCCTGGTTTCAGTGTGATGCGCATCTCACCCAAATCCCCTTTGATCCCCTTCAGGTCCGCAACTGAGGATGGGAATAGGTCTTCATACTCCCGAAGGAGGCTGAAAATTTCCCTGGTCGTCTCCGCGTCCCAGTAATCTCCCACTGTTGCCAGTTTCGGTTTCTCCTCCATTCCTATGTTCAGCTTCTTTGTCTTTAGGGGCTGCAAATGGACTCCTTCTGTCGTTGGCTCGTCGCGGACACTCCGCTCGCCCTCCTTCTCGTCAAAATGGAGATGCCTCAGGTCCTCCAAACTGTCGTCCTCTGGTTCGCCGTCAACCCGTTGGCAAACCAACTCGTTCTTCACCCCTGAGCGTGACGCCACCGGTCCCTTATTGGGCTCGGGCTGGCGGAAAAACAGAACCTCCTTAACGGCTTGTAGGGCCTGAGATTCCTGTGCCGTCTCCCCTTCGAATGAGAAACTCTGGACGAACTTCTCCGCAACTGCTTGCCAAGAGCGGGTTCCCCGTCTCCGCTCTTCCGCTAGGTACCAGGCCTGGGGGATTGTACCCAGGGAGTGTATAAATCTGTGGACCCACAACTCCTCAGGGTAGCTGGTGCTGCGCCACTGTTCCTCGCACGCCCGCAAGTGCTGTCGCGGGTCTGAATCTCCATGGTGTTTAAGTGTAATGCAGGGCCCTTCATCCTCTTTGAAGCGTGCCCGTAGTGCATCCGCCACCAGCTCCCATCGCAACAGAGTGTTGCGGTGATTGTTCCACCATCGTCCTGATGTTGACTTCAGAGCCACATCCAACAGGGGTATCCGGCATTCTTCTGGGACCCGGTCTTCCACCTTGAGGATAAAAGTATTCACTGCTTGCATGTTTGACAAAGTGGGGTACCCGCGGATCTCGGTCCCCACCCACCGGACCTGCGCGATGGCGGCACATCGCCGCGTGGTGGTCTCGTATCCCCCTTGCTGCCAATCTTCCCACGCAAGCTCGGATCCGAGTTCCGAGCTCTGCACACTCCGCCAACTGATAGATCCTGTTGCGGTCGGGTTAATATAATCTTCCCGCCTTCCGGCGGTCATCTGATAGAGGTGGTCCATCATCTGAGCGTCCTCACGACTATCCACCGGTTCCGTATATTGCGGTCCCTGATACGGGTCGAGAGGCTGAGTCACCCGTACCTCCCCATCCTCGAAAATCATCAGCTCCTTCTTGAGATCGATGATCGCATAATTCTCAAAAGCCCAATCAATACCAAGTAAAGCAGGATAGGGGTCCTTATCGCCCATGATATCAATAACTTCAAAGTCGGCATAGGTCTTTACCCCCGCAACATCAACCTCGACGCCCTCGAGTTGGCCGATTGGCAAAATACAGTACTGGTTCGCCATCCTGAGTTGGATCGGGGAATAGGCGAGCCGGGGCTTTCCAAGAGCCTCCCATGTCTTTCGCGGCAATATGTTGACGTCGGACCCCAGGTCCAACATTGTATCGCTGATTTGGAATCCTGCGATCTGTGTGTTAAGTCGAAATTCTTTGCCCGTTCGCTGCTTGTTTCGCTTGACACGCTGCACGTATTGAGGCGTGGTGTCCACCAAGTTTCTGGGTTCTGCCCGGTCCTGCAGCGCTCCGTCCAATACCTGTCTGAGCTGCTGCCGCAGCACGGTGTCATCAACAATCCTGAGAAACAGCCGGAGCCAGTCCGCAACTACAGCATCTGCGGCGTTCTGAGCCCCGGTTTTCGGCAGCTGGGGCTCCTCCAGCCCTCCTTCCTTTCGCAGCTGGCCGAATGCCTCAACCGCCTCCTGAAAGTACTTCTTCTGCACCTCGGGCCGAATCAACTTCTTCGGGGATGCCGGCCTCAACACTCGTACTGGCTCCTTCTCGTGGGCATCCTCACCAGTCTTCTTTCCGCCTCTCGTTATTATCGCAACATTCTGCATGTCAGGGGTTGCAACCCCTCGCGGTTCTGAGCCTATCAGATTCGTGGCCCTCTGCCGCGCCCGCTCTTCCCACTTTTTGATGAGTTCTGGGCAGTCTTCAGTGGCGTGGGCGTTGACCCGGCACTGGGAGCACCAGGGTCGTCGCGGAAGAGGACATTCTCGAGCCACATGACCCTCCTGGTCACAGTTGTAGCATTTTACCGGCCCGCGTCCTCCTGCTCGGCCTCCCCGCATGCCGCCACCTCTGCCCCTTGTGGCCTCGTTGACCCGGTACGAGGGCCGATCCAGTCGATCCGCAAGTGCGTCTAACGCCCTGCACTGCTCTGTGTTGTGCGTCGTGGACACACAAAATTCGCAGTATACATTATTCGGCACCGTGGAGTACTTTTGTAATATCGGGCACATCCAAGGAGGATGTCCGATCGTTCGGCAGATTTCACAGTATTCTGGGTTGGAGGACCCCGGTCGCGGTGAAAACCCCGCAAAGGCCTGTTGCGTCTGGTATACCCCCTGCGGATTCATTTCCGTGCCGCCCCTTGGTGGTGGCCCCCCCTGGATAGCCGCAACTGAGGGTCCAACTCCCGCGCCGCGCAACCGAGGACATTCGGTTGCGACGTGCCCCTCGACCAGGCAATGAGTACACCAAACATTCGGTCGTGCTGGTCTTGCTGGCTGAATTTCCTTGAGCTTCTCAGTCAAGCTGGCGATCTGGTGTTGCAACCCTATCAGAGAAGGGTCTTGCGGGGCCAGCCCCCCCCTGTATTCCTGGGGGTATCCCGCCATGGCTTCAATCTTCATGGCTTGCTCCAAAGCGTCCTGCAGATTATCAATCTTCTGCTGAGTGAGAGGGGTTCGTGTCAAGGGGAGCAGAGCCTTGATGAACCAGTCCCTCTGGTGGTTTGGATCGATCGGGTAGCTCAGTTTCCCGATCGCGTCCTTGAATCACCGCATCAACTCCCACGCGGTCTCGCCTTCCTTCTGCTTAATTTCCCACAGCTCGGACAGGCCCTGCTGGTCTGTCTGGGGAAGCTTGAATTCGCGGACAAAATCCCGCTTCACGTCCGCAATTACAGGGTTAGGGTGCGCCTCAGACCACTTGATGAACCAACGCAGAGCTCTCTCTCTGAGCGTGGTTTGAAACTCTATCAACTTCCCTGCATCCGGTGTCTGTCGAGCCCTCCAGATGGCTTCGCACAGATACCAGTGTTGTTCTACATCGTCGTTTCCCCGGCCAGAGAACTCTGGGTACCGAGTGAAAGATCCAGCCATGTATACCGGCGGTGAATTAACCAAGATAAAACCTCCAGGTCCTGGTTGCGTAACGGTCCCGCTAGGGAAAAAATTTCTACTCGTAACGCTGCTGCTACTGGGCGTTACCGGCGCCGCTGAACTTCTAGATAACTGACTTAAAGCTTGTAACTGAAAAAAAATATTTCTTAAAGGTTGATAAAGTACCAGGGGAAGGTCGGGATCCTGGCCATGCAGAAGGTGGGACGTAGGGCTGCCTGGAGGGGTGGGTGCCGTCTGATCCTGAAACATCTGCTGCATCACGTCGTACCATTCATCATCGGAACTTTCTTCGAGCTGCATCTTTTCCTTATCCGTGTTAATCGTTACTGCTCTTTCTCGCATCCTCGGGCTCCCATGCACCCGCTGTACGTCTGCTGCTGTCCCGTCTCCTGTTCGGGTATCCAATCCCATGGTTCCTGTCCTCTGAGGCGCCTCCTTCTGGTTCTTCTTCTCAATCTCCCTTCTCTTCAAGTCTCTCATTACCCTTCTTCGCCACCTATCGGCGATTTGTGCCCGCCGATGTGCACGTAACTCTCGCAACTTGCATGCGGCCTCAACGTCCATCCCCCGTTCCCTACTCCTACAGTCTACACAGCATCGGTCCCCTCAATCCTTCCCCCCGTACGGGTGGTTTACGCTTCCATACTCGTTTTGTGGAATTCAATCAACCCTTCGTCCACCATTAGGGCTTTGATCCACAGCGGAATTTCCTTCAGCAGTTTTCCCCTCAGCCCTGAGTGAAACACAACCTCAGCCTTTGAGAAAGATTGGTAACACTCAGCGGCAAACTCCACAACGTATCCTTCCAACGTGGTCTTGACCCAAAACTCCACTGCGCGGGTTAGTTCAGTATCTACCCGGTGTAGCGCTACCAAGTCTTCGTGCGCCCATCTGCGGTTTATCTCCCGCAAGCCTTCTTGGGCCGCCTTCGTTCGTAACCTCCGCAACCAGTTGTAAAGATCCGTGGGAAATCTTCCCCAGAAAATTTCGTACGTATCGCTAGCTGAGTCAGAGAAAAGAACAAGCTCCCTGACCACCGCCTCCTTTTTCTTAATCAGCTCCGCCTGCTGAGTAATAAAATGGTCAAGATGATCATCCCACCATCGCCATATTGCTCCTTCAAAGATCCTCGAGACCATGATCTAGATCCCCTCAGAACATGCGGGTCCCGGCAACGGAACCATTTGTTGGCGAAAAATAAGGTCTCGCGGGCAAGACCCAGGTTCACAGGGTTGTGGCCAACAAGGGTCCGGTGTAGTCTAGTAACACGCCGGCATTTTCACCCTGTTCGGGAAGAGCAGAGCGTCTCACCCGAGGCGTGCCGCGACCACATGGGAAAGGGGAAGAAATCACAGACGAGGAATAAACCCGCAACCACAGAAAGAAAGAGAATCCGTTACATATACCAGAATATTCATGCAAGATCACCAATCAAGTATATTGACAGTCGCAACTTAAAAATTTCAAAGCATGGTGAACACATCATAACACATAAACATAAAGACAGCAATCCTTCTTTTCATTAGTCTTCAGCCAAATACAAGATTACACAGCTTCCTTCTCTGATAACCCATATATCAGATACAGATGGATCTAAGAACAGAGAATACAAAACATAGAGAGTAGAAACCAATTGCGAGAACAAGTCTGATTCCTCCGCGGCTGCTCCTGCATTCAATCGTCCCGCAACAGCAACCGATCAACCAATCTCTCCTTCTGCAGCCGGGTGATTGCCTTTTATTCACCCGCTCGTCGCGACTGGCGGCTTCTCTGCGTCTTTGCTCTGGCTTTTCCCGACTTCTCTTCTGATATCTGCATGTTCTACTTCATGTTCTCTGTTGTATCTCTTTCATCTGTACTTATCGCTGTTCTACCTCCAGTTATCAAGTGCTTCCGCATCGCCTTGTTAGCTCCGCAACTCCTGGTCGCGCGGTGCGGTCGCGTTAGCTGTGTGTATTCCCTCCGCAACTCAAAAAGAGTCCAAGTTCAAAATTCAAAACTTAAACAAAAACAAGGGCCCCAACAGCGGCCTTAGAAGTGCTACAATCATGTCCAGCACAAAGGAAATTTCTACTATCAGATATTGGAGCTATCGATCCTCAAGATTCTAACCTCATGGTCTTCGATCTAGAAAATTTTACACCGAGACTCCCTCATCAGATGGCTTTTCAGATTCTAGTAATAGTAAAAAAAAAAACGTTGCTTTCGTATTGTAATTGATGAGGGGGCATCCATGTGCATAATGTCATTAAACTGTTAGAAATATCTTGGTTATCCAACACTCAACCAATCTTCAATGATCCTAAAAGCCTTTGTTGGAAGAGGATTCCATCCATACGGAATACTAGATGTAAATCTAGATGTGGAATTTGTTGATGCCCCTCTGGATTACAACCTTATTTTGGGTCATAGTTGGTCTTATGCCATGATTGTTGTCGTTTCATCTATCTTTCGGTTAATCATGTTTCCTCATAAAGGGAATATTGTGAAAATCGATCAGTTGTCATATTATTTGTTTGATCCTACTTCTACAGATAGTATCCAACATGTTGGAAAATTGATTATCCCATATGAAGATGTTGGTGTAGGTTTAGTAAAGGACTCTACTCTGATAGGAACTTTTTCTATGCCTCTACCCAATGTACCACGTACCATTTCTAACATCAATATGATTTCATCAAGTAGTATACCATTCGATGACACATGGATAGTGCCTTCAGAGTCAGAACTGGATTCTTTCAATGTCGAGATGCCTTTGAGTCCTTTTGAGATGGCATATGTAGTAGTACAGTGATTTTCTGACACACTTTCAACTAATCCTGATCAAATGAATGTGATCATAGAAGAATCTTCTTCATTATCAAGCTCGGCCTTGACATCATTTCTTATCCTTTTCAACATGTGTTTCACACTGATGAAAATATTAGAGAATTTTTGTCAATGGATGAATTACCTTGGGAAGATCTACATCATAGATTTTCATTTTTACCTGAACTTGATAGGTTTGAAAATTATTTTTTGTCTATTTTCACGATTGACTATGTCGAGGAACCATAGAATCCAATATCAATTAAAAATTCTGATTCTGAGATTGATTTGGGAAACATTTCTACAACTGTTCCTATTGACATATCAGTTAAGCCAGGAATTATTGAAAGCATTCATATAGGTGCTTCTTGTACAATTGATGAGATTAATACATATAAAGCCCTATTTCAAGAATTATGTGACATATTTTCCTGTTCTTACGAAGAGATGCCAGGAATCGATCCGAAGATTGTAATTCATGAAATTAAGACATACCCAAATGCCAATCCTATTTGAAAAAGATTACATCTGATACATCCATGGAAAGCTGCTGTTATTAAAACTGAAGTTGAAAAGCTCTTGCGAGCAGGATTTATTTATCCAATCCCATTGACAGATTGGGTATCTAATATAGTTCCTGTTACCAAGAAACAAGGGACTATACGAGTATGCGTCGATTATAGGAATATCAATAAAGCATGTCTAAAAGATAATTATCCTACTATTGGGCCTTGAAATTGTCATTCACTTACATTACATATTTCCATATTAGCACCTTCACTCCACCTCCATTTCATTACATTTACCTTTACCTTAACCACTATTGGGTTACATTTATGTTTTTCCAAACTTTATTAATTCCTAGAATTTTTAAATGAATTTGTGGTTAAAAATTAGAAAATAATGTGCATATGCTTATACCTAACAAGTGGGATGATATTTTTGCCATGTGTAGGTCAAAAGGAAGCTTCTAAAAGACCTTTATGTGGCCTCCCAAAACCAAATTCGAATTTGAGTGGAGAAGATCATGGGATCATGAGGATATGTGTCTCATTTCCTATTTGTATTGAAACTCTAAGAAAACATGTGTCTTATCATTTTCTATTTTGATTGTAACTCTAGAGATATAGGGAGAGATTCATGGACGCTCATTAATGAGATAACTTCTCATATTTTTGTATAAATAGGGGAAGCTTTCCCCTATCAAAGGATGTGAAAAATAGGAGAAGAAGAGAAAGAATTATAGAATGTTTTGTAACAAGGCTTGAGATGGAATGGGATGTAAAGTTGTGAATTTAGCAATAAAGAAAGTTATTTTCTATTATTGAGTTTTAGAATGTGAAGTTTGCAAGTTCGAATGTATTTGACAATGGAAGGGCCCCCATAAACCATGTCCATCCCTTTATAAATTTGTAAGATTAATTAGTTTTTTTTTTACTTAGATTCATGCAAATAGTTTAGCTTTCCATTGCAAATGTTATTTTATTTTCAGATATATATTTACTTCACTGTGTAATCTTATGTTTCTTAATAGCATTTCAAGAAATTAGTGTCTTATCTATTTTCCCAAAATTGGATTGCTTTGAAGCAATAAGAATTCACAGTTATCTAGTTTTCCTTACTGTTTTGTCATTCATTTCTTTAGAACAGAATTGTCAATTAACTGTGTCAACAAATGTTTCCAAAAGCCATTTCAATGTGATGCTCCTAAACTAAATGGTTAAATGTCTAATTCATACAGTGGTTGAATTTACTTTGCACATTGTCATTTTCTTTTTAGGAACTTAAAGACTAAGGCATAATTGACTTCTCACATAACATCTCAAGAGGTTAACACTTCACATTAAATGTTGCAGAAAAGTCAAATATAAATTAGTTGTTTTTAGTTAGTCTTACATGCTTTCATATTTTTCTTTCAAATCCTGACATAATTTCAATCACTGATATTCCTAAAGACCATTCTAAAAGAAATTTATTTAATCATGTTTCAAGATTGAATGGTTGAATGTTTAATGAGTGCAATTACTGAGTTACCTTTTGTAGACTTTACTTAGTTTTCTAGTTCATCAAAGTGTAATTGGTTACTTAACACTATCTCAAGAAGATCACACTTCATAATTGAATATTGGAAGTAACTGAGTATACATTAGATGTTTTCATTGCATTCTTTGCTTACTATTCTAGGACATTAGAAGTTTAAGTGCAGACAGTTACTTAACATCATCTCAATAAGGTCATACCTCATAATTGAATGCTGGAGTAACCTGAAATACATTAGTTGTTTTCATTTTCTACTTTTACTTAAGACAAGCACTTCAATTTCAATCTTAGTTTCTAGAATTAAATCCATGGAATATGACTAATGATAAGATAAGATAGATGCTCTGTTCTCCAAATTAGATCCTAACTAGCCAACAGATTTTGGTTTATTTTTATGAAAATTAGATTAACTTAGGAACACTTCCTTTTATTCCTTCTTAAAATTCATTAGATTCATTTAAATCTTTTCATAGTTTTAGATTAAAAAAATTTAGACACCAAAGAACAAAAAAAAAAACCCCAAAACAATATAAAAAACAAAACAACAAAGTAAGAGAAAGGTTTACTAAGCACATACAATGCACCACACTTCATCAGTTTACTAACCCCGGTCGATAATTTATGTTAGCAAATTAAGACATTAAATTGACCCAACATTTTGGCACCGTTGTCGGAGAAGTGTAATTAGGAGACCTTATTTCTTACATCTAAAAAAAAAAGAATAATAATTTCTCAAGTATGCTCTCCTCCCACGCTTTGTGTGATCTGAAGGATCAGAAAAAGAACTTTTATGATAAAAATAAAATAAAATAAAAATAATAAAAAATTATTTAGCTCTAAAATGCTGCAGCTAAATTTTGTTTTCGTCATTTGATTTAATTAGAGTTCATTTTTCAATAAAGTTAAAAAAAATTAATTAATTAATTAATTAAAATTAAAAAATTAAAACAAAAACAAAACTTGTCAAATTCATTTTCTTTATTAATAAATGTTAATAAAGAAAATTTTAAAAAAACAAAACAAAAAAAATCAATAAATTTTTTTTTTTAAAAATATATATATATATATATATATATATATATATATATATATATATATATATATATATATGTTTAATTTTTTATTTCTTTTAAAGGTAACATATATAATTTTAAAAAAAAACAAAACAAAACAAAACTAAAACAATTAAAAATATATATTTAAAAAAAAAAACCAAAATAAAACCTGCAATTAAAACAATTTTCGTATACATTTTGATCGATGGTGAAATTGCCATATTTGTTGATTTATGGTGAAGAGATGTCGAATCAATCTCAACAATTTGTTTACTATTAAATGAAAATACAAAATTAATATAGTATTTTCTATTTTATAAAACAAACAAATCGGATGTTTGGCGTAGTGAAAGTGAAAGGTTTGCACATCGAATCTTTTAATGGTTGCATATTTCAAGAGGATCCACCTTTCATTGCCTATTAAAGTAAATTAACAATTGAATTCTTTCTCTTAAAAAAATAGAAACAGATACGCTCCAAAAAGAAATTGTTGCATAATAAAACTACACAGAAATTACTACAACCACTGGAGTTGCACATCCTCACTGTCTGCACTTTTTTAGAACTAGTAAAGGGAGATCGGTTGCCTCTGGGTGCACCTCAGCTGATGATGGCATTGACTGCAGATGGCCAATTGAATGAATAACTTGTTGCAAATGTGCAGGCACTATTCAATTACTTGCCACTGTTGCTAGAGATCTCTTGCAACAGCAGGAAAATCAGAAATCTAGCACTGAGCAGCTAAGTAACCAATCGATTTTGTTGTCGGAGAATTTCCAAAAAATGCACCTGTTTTGACACACCTTTTTAAAACGCGTTTTCTGATTAATAGAAGGCGAATTAAAAAAATGAAACATGGATTTTTTCTAGAGCAGGGTGAATTACGCAACCTAGAAATTGTTTTCTAAAATTCACAGCTGTTTGAGAGAAATTCACAGTTCTTTAAAGTCTTAAATTTTCAACTGCATGAAGAAAACAGTCTTTAAATTTATAGTTGAGAGAATTGTGTTGAGAGAATTGCATTGGAAATCAATTGAGATAATTTCATGTATAATTGAGAAGTGGCGATATCATTTCCCAAATGATTAGTAAGGAATTCAAATTGAAATTATTATGTCGCCACATTGTTTTTCCACATGCTACCACCTTACATTTCAAAGATCAAATAAAATACACTGAACGGGAAAACGTGAGTCAGTACAACCATCTCTCATTTTTTTTCATATAGTTTCATATGGAATTTTCATCCAAAAGGAGGGACGTTGACATTTAACCAACATCTAATTGCCTTGGTCAAATATTGCCAACGCATTGGGATCTATGGGAGCCCAGCAGCGGAATTAATACGATTATCGTTTTGATGCATATGTGCTTCGTTTGGCCCCATATCAAATGAATGGGCTCCAAGGTATTGATTTTCTTCAGAGTTGACGTATATTAATATGTTCATGCTTCAAATTGAAATGTTAGCATAACATATTCATCGGATCAGCTCAAATTTAAGTCAATAAATGTGTCGCGATTTTCAAAACACACTTGGGTCTTAGAGACATGTATTTTTGGGATTCTCGTTTGAAGGTCCAAATGATTGAGCTTCACCATTTTATCATCTTGTTTCACTTCATAATTGTCTGCGTGACAACTGCATTTTATGTCATTCGAACTATGATAGGATTTATCGACGAAGCACATATCGTTTAAATTGAGAATATTGTATTCAAGAGAATACGTTTTGTTGAGCTTTGCATTTTGCAAGTTATGTTCTTTTGTTTTCTATTTCGGTTGACATTCAAAAAAAATGAGAATATTGTTTATAAAAAGAAATTCAAAAAAAAAAAATATATATATATATATATATATATTTTCTTTATTAATAATTTCTTTTAAATATAAAATTAAAAAATTAAAAATCATTTTCTTTATTAATATTTTCTTTTTCATAATGGCTTGCAAAACAATTGGAAAATTATTTAGATGATTTTTGAACATTTGGCATTAATATTGTTGCTGTGTATTTTTCTATGAAGTTTTAACTTACATGACACAACAAATCTTTCTGATGCCAATAGTTTTACTGAGCACAGTGCATGAAGTCATTCAACAACAGGGAGCTAATTTATTTTTCATGGTCATCTCTTAAAAATAGACTTGTTATCGAAATCATGAATTGGACTGAATATAATGTTCTCAATTTTCCTTAAAAATCTGTTTCATTTGGCATTAACTCTTTTACGTATGTATCGGAAAGGAATTGATCACTTCTTTTTTAACACACTCATGTTTTATGTTTTTGTGCCAAGTTTTTTTTGTAGGCTTAGGATGATTGAATGATCAACAAGAAGATTAAATTGTGACGACAATTGGTCTTCATAAGACCAATCTCATGATAAACATAACAACAAGTCCATGTCCATATTCATCAAGACCATTACTCTTCCTCCCTTTTGAATTATAAATCCAACCAAGAACTTCAATTCAAGCCATAGTTATTTTCCAAGAAAAATTTAGTTGTCCATTTTCCTTCATTCACATACACATTCCATTACTTTTTGTCTACTCTACAAATAAAATCAAGAAGCTCACTTACATGCTTATTGCCCATTGTCATTTTCCATTTTCATCTTTCATTTCCATTTTCCTTTTTCTATCATTTTCATTTCACAAATAAACCCTGCTTCAATGAAAAGTATTGAGTCCATAGTCCTTTGAGTCTAATTTCCTTTCAAAAACACCTTGAGGCTTGCATGCCTTAATGTCAAGTCTTCTTGTCGACGAACAATGGGAATACATTAATGTATATTGTTCATCGGATCTTCTAGGTACTCGACAACATCAAAATTATTTGTACCTAACAAGGTGTGTTTGGGCATCTTTACTCTCATTTTCGTCAATGGTGATAGTTCTCGTGTTGACTAGTGGCATCCATTAATGGCCTCTAAGTCAACAATTTACTGTTATGTTCGACATTAGAACATCTATTCACACAGCATGAATTGTGCAAATGAGTTTTGAAGACATGAAGACTATCATTTTCAGCATTTTGGAGCAAATGAAGAAGATATGCAGCTGCGAAATCAGATGGCAGCTGCAAAATCAGATGACAACTGCATCAAATGAAAGTTGCGGAATCAAATGACAGTAGCAGAATCAACACCATTCTGCAGCAAATTCAACAGTTTCAATAGAACCAATAAAAATACATCTTTACTCTTTTCTCCATAACTTGCACAACCACTTGAAGAAGATTATGACCAAAATTTTGCAGCCACCACACATGCAGCTCATATATTTTCAAAGGGTAAGTTAAGGTACGTCATTTTATAACTTTTTACCATAGAATTCCTTGAAAAGATAGAATGAAAATTTTTGGAAAAAACATTTCTCTTCCTCATTTCATAAAATCGCCAATACCATCAGTTGGGGGGGGATACATTCATATTCATATTTTTCCATGTTCATATCACATTCAGAAACCCACATACTTCCAAAAGAGATTAACTATTACATCATTATTATGAGCATACAATGGATTTTCAAAAGTACTTAAAAGATAATTGGATACAAACACAATCATGGTTGTCACACAAAAACCAACCATCATGCAATCCAATAAAGATATATTTTGCAAAAAAAATCAAATTACCATTATGCAAAGATAAAAGGTCAAAATTGAATGAAACAACAAAATACAGTTGTAACACAAGAACCAACCATGTTGCAATTCAAGTAAAATACTTTGCAGAAATATGAAGTTATCAAATGATATCACGTAAAGTTAAGCCAAAGCTCAAGGATCAAAAAGAATTAATGTAATAGATTGCATGAGGACATGCAATAGCTTTAGTTGGGGGGTATGTTGGGCCTTGAAATTTTCATTCACTTCCATTACATATTTCCATATTATCACCTTCACTCCACTTCCATTTCATTACATTTACCTTTACCATTACCACTATTGGGTTACATTTATGTTTTTCCAAACTTTATTAATTCTTAGCATTTTCAAGTGAATTTGTGGTTAAAAATTAGAAAATAATGTGAATATGCTTATACCTAACAAGTGGGATGAGATTGTCGCCATGTGTAGGTCAAAAGGAAGCTTCTAAAAGACCTTTATGTGGCCTCCCAAAACCAAATTCGAATTTGAGTGGAGAAGATCATGGGATCATGAGGATATGTGTCTCATTTCCTATTTGTATTGAAACTCTAAGAGAACATGTGTCTTATCATTTCCTATTTTGATTGTAACTCTAGAGATAGAGGGAGAGATTCATGGACTCTCATTAATGAGATAACTTCTCATATTTTTGTATAAATAGGAGAAGCTTTTTCCTATCAAGAGTAGTGAAAAATAGGAGAAGAAGAGAAAGAAATATAGAATGTTTTGTAACAAGAACCGAGTGGAATGGGATGTAAAGTTGTGAGTTTATCAATAAAGAAAGTCATTTTCTATTGAGTTTTAGAATGTGAAGTTTTGCAAGTTGGAATGCTATTGGACAATGGAAGGGCCCCCATCAACCATGTGCATCCATTTATAAATTTGTAAGATTAATTAGTTTTTTTACTTAGATTCATGGAAATACTTAAGCTTTCCATTTCAAATGTTATTTTATTTTCAGATATACATTTACTTCATTGTGTAATCTTATGTTTCCAAATAGCATTTCAAGAAAGTAGTGTCTTATCTATTTTCTCAAAATTGGATTGCTTTGAAGCAATAAGAATTCACAGTTATCTAGTTTTCCTTACTGTTTTGTAATTCATTTCTTTACAACAGAATTGTCAATTAACTGTGTCAACAGATGTTTCCAAAAGACATTTCAATATGATGATCCTAAACTAAATGGTTAAATGTATAATTCATACAGTGGTTGAATTTACTTTGCACAATGTCATTTTCTTTTTAGGAACTTAGAGACTAAGGCATAATTGACTTCTCACATAGCATCTCAAGAGGTTAACACTTCACATTGAATGTTTCAGAAAAGATAATTGGATACAAACACAATCATGGTTGTCACACAAAAACCAACCATCATGCAATCCAATAAAGATATATTTTGCAAAAAAAATCAAATTACCATTATGCAAAGATAAAAGGTCAAAATTGAATGAAACAACAAAATACAGTTGTAACACAAGAACCAACCATGTTGCAATTCAAGTAAAATACTTTGCATAAATATGAAGTTATCAAATGATATCACGTAAAGTTAAGCCAAAGCTCAAGGATCAAAAAGAATTAATGTAATAGATTGCATGAGGACATGCAATAGCTTTAGTTGGGGGGTATGTTGGGCCTTGAAATTTTCATTCACTTCCATTACATATTTCCATATTATCACCTTCACTCCACTTCCATTTCATTACATTTACCTTTACCATTACCACTATTGGGTTACATTTATGTTTTTCCAAACTTTATTAATTCTTAGCATTTTCAAGTGAATTTGTGGTTAAAAATTAGAAAATAATGTGAATATGCTTATACCTAACAAGTGGGATGAGATTGTCGCCATGTGTAGGTCAAAAGGAAGCTTCTAAAAGACCTTTATGTGGCCTCCCAAAACCAAATTCGAATTTGAGTGGAGAAGATCATGGGATCATGAGGATATGTGTATCATTTCCTATTTGTATTGAAACTCTAAGAAAACATGTGTCTTATCATTTCCTATTTTGATTGTAACTCTAGAGATATAGGGAGAGATTCATAGACTCTCATTAATGAGATAAATTCTCATATTTTTGTATAAATAGGGGAATCTTTCCCCTATCAAAGGATGTGAAAAATAGGAGAAGAAGAGAAAGAAATATAGAATGTTTTGTAACAAGGCTTGAGATGGAATGGGATGTAAAGTTGTGAGTTTATCAATAAAGAAAGTCATTTTCTATTATTGAGTTTTAGAATGTGAAGTTTTGCAAGTTGGAATGCTATTGGACAATGGAAGGGCCCCCATCAACCATGTGCATCCATTTATAAATTTGTAAGATTAATTAGTTTTTTTACTTAGATTCATGGAAATACTTAAGCTTTCCATTTCAAATGTTATTTTATTTTCAGATATACATTTACTTCATTGTGTAATCTTATGTTTCCAAATAGCATTTCAAGAAAGTAGTGTCTTATCTATTTTCTCAAAATTGGATTGCTTTGAAGCAATAAGAATTCACAGTTATCTAGTTTTCCTTACTGTTTTGTAATTCATTTCTTTACAACAGAATTGTCAATTAACTGTGTCAACAGATGTTTCCAAAAGACATTTCAATATGATGATCCTAAACTAAATGGTTAAATGTATAATTCATACAGTGGTTGAATTTACTTTGCACAATGTCATTTTCTTTTTAGGAACTTAGAGACTAAGGCATAATTGACTTCTCGCATAGCATCTCAAGAGGTTAACACTTCACATTGAATGTTTCAGAAAAGTCAAACATATATTAGTTGTTTTTAGTTAGTCTTACGTGCTTTCATATTTTTCTTTCAGAACCTCACTTAATTGCAATCACTGATATTCCTCAATATCATTCTAAAATAAATTGATTTAATCTCGTTTCAAGATTGAATTGTTGAATGTTTAATGAGTGCAATTACTGAGTTACCTTTTGTAGACTTTACTTAGTTTTCTAGTTCACTAAAGTGTGATTGGTTACTTAACACTATCTCAAGAAGATCACACTTCATAATTGAATATTGGAAGTAACTAAGTATACATTAGATGTTTACATTGCATTCTTTACTTATTGTTCTAGGACATTAAAAGTTTAAGTGCAGAAAGTTACTTAACATCATCTCAATAAGGTCGTACCTCATAATTGAATGTTGGAGTAACATGAAGTACATTAGTTGTTTTCATTTTTTGCTTTTACTTAAGACAAGAACTTCAATTTAAATCTTAGTTTTTAGAATTAAATCCATGGAATAGGACTAATGATAAGATAAGATAGATGCTTTGTTCTCCAAACTAGATCCTAACTAGCCAACAAATTTTGGTTTATTTTTATGAAAGTTAGATTAACTTAGGAACACTTCCTTTTCTTCCTTATTAAAATTCATTAGATTCATTTAATCTTTTCATAGTTTTAGATTAAAAATTCTTAGAAATAAAAGAACAAAAAAAAAAACCAAAACAATATAAAATACAAAACAATGAAGTAAGAGAAAGGTTAACTAAGCACATACAGTGCACCACACTTCATCAGTTTACTAACCCCGGCTGATAATTTATGTTAGCAATTTAAGACATTAAATTGACCCAACGTTTTGGCGTCATTGTCGGGGAAGTGTAATTTCTCAAGTATGCTCTCCTCCCGCGCTTTGTGTGATCTGGAGGATCAAAAAAATATTTTTTATGATAAAAATAAAATAAAATAAAAAATAACAAAAAATTATTTAGCTCCAAAATGCTGCAGCTAAATTTTGTTTTCGTCATTTGATTTAATTAGATTTGATTTTTCAATAAAGTTTACAAATTAAAAAATTAAAACAAAAACAAAACTTGTCAAATTCATTTTCTTTATTAATAAATGTTAATAAAGAAAATTTAAAAAAAACAAAAAAACAAAAAAAATCAATAAATTGTTTTGTTTAAAAAATATATATATGTTTAATTTTTTATTTCTTTTAAATGTAACATATATAATAAAACAAAAAACAAAAAACAAAACAAAACAATTAAAATATATATATATATATATATATATATATATATCTATATATATATATATATATATATATATATATATATATATATTAAACCAAAATAAAACCTACAATTAAAACAATTTTCATGTACATTTTGATCGATGGTGAAATTGCCATATTTGTTGATTTATGGTGCAGAGATGTCGGATCAATCTCAACAAATTGTTTAATATTAAATGAAAATACAAATTATTAAAACATAAATATAGTATTTTCTATTTTATAAAACAAATCGGATGTTTGGCGTAGTGAAAGTGAAAGTTTTGCACATAGAATATGTTGATGGTTGCATATTTTAAGAGGATCCACCTTTCATTGTTATTAAAGTAAATTAACATTGGAATTCTTTCTCTTAACAAACTGGAAACATATACGCTCCAAAAAAAAAAATTGTTGCATAATAAAACTACATAGAAAGTAATACAACCACTAAAGTTGCACATCCTCACTGTCTGCACTTTTGTAGAACTAGTAAAGGGAGATCGGTTGCCTCTGGGTGCACCTCAGCTGATGATGGAATTGACTGCAGATGGTCAATTGAATGAAGAACTTGTTGCTTATTATCTAGAAATTTGATCTAGAATCTTATCAGTACCTTGGGATCTGCATGCCCTAATTGTAGGTTTCTCGCCTTCAATGACAGGTTACATCATTGACCTTCGATCAAATGATTCTGTGAAGTGTTCGACTGCAAATCATTCATTCACACTACGTAGATTGCACTGAGTACTTTGAGATCCAATGTCATTATTGGTATTTTCTCTCACACTTGTTAAAAGTTCACATCATTGACTGGTAATCAAGTGGTTTCTACCATGTTCGACTTCAACGTAATCAATCGCATGGATAGAATCGTACTAGCTCGGGAAGCGGAAATCAAGACCCTGGATCTAGTTTCCACCATCCAAGCTACGAGGAGTTTTATTATTCATGATATAGTAGACTACTTATGACAGATGATTGTGCCCATACTATGTCTACTATTGATGTAATATTAAAATCATATATGTACCAGAACATCTAGTTAGTTTTGATCTGAGTATGGGAATGCCTACCTCAGCGATGATGTTGTGGTGGATTCGACACATGGGTGTACGAAATCGCACGAGTTTAGAGAGTGTGGTCTACCCTCTAAACTATAGGTAACAGGAAGTATCTGGGGGGAGCTCAGAAGTATAAAACTTAAATGAAGTAATACACTAAAGTATGCTCTGTTAAAAAACTAAAACTAAAAACACAAAAGAAGCTATATAGAGAGTTCCAAATAGTAACAAGGTAAACAACGGCTTGATGGCCTCTTCTTATTGAATGCTTGGAATGAAAACAAATCTTACCCACTTGCTAAAGGGCCTAGGCAGTGGCTCTAGGACCCGATGCAAGGATGTTTGTCCTTCAAGTTCTGCCTTCTAATGTAGTCTAACTCTCTCTCTCTTCTGCAATGGACTAAGATTGTTGGGTGGCCAACAATCGAGTCCTCTCCTGCTTCAGCTCCTGCTCCTTGGGTCACACAAGACACCGGTGTTGCTTGGGAAACTTTGGCCAGCATAACCTTGTGATCACACAATGTTCATCTCTTTGTGGGTTTATATAGGTGAGCTTTCAAACCTCCTTCCCTCCCTTGGTACATGATGGATGGTGACCCAAGGGAGGGGCATGATTCCATTGTGTGCTGAAATATGCTTTTTTGTGCTCACACAATGCCTAAGGGGGCGCTGGTGCTATCCTTAAGCGGCTTTCACATAAGGAGAAATTGTCCTTTGCTTGCTTGTGGTCCCGGAAAGAGACTTTTTTCTACTTCCAGGAATGCGCGCTTATCGGGCTCCAGTGCACATAGAAGGCACTCTTTTCGAAGTAAAAAGCACACATTTGAGCATTTATGACTAGTTCAAATTTGATGTTCTCAAAACCTTAGAGATTTTAAATACTTTTTGATTCCATAATGTATCCCAATCCTGTAAATCCTTAGGCTCAACATTAACTGATGTCATTTTCTGCTGTACGATTTTCCAATGTTAATAGATGCCCCCTAATGTGTGAGGTCTAGGAAGAGCTATATAGCCAAAATACATTATAGTTTATTTTCTGTATCATACACACACACACACACAGAAAGAGAGGCCTGCTTGTAGAATAGACAACACCTTGCACCAGTTCCGAGATAACCAGGGCCTAAGGGAACCCTGTAAGCAGACAAAATATACAACATATTTGCATAATTTCAACGAAGCAGGCATGTCCCATGCTCGTGATGCTATGGCTAGTTAAACAAAATTGACAGATACATGTGTTGTCTGTGTCATTACTGTGGTAGTGATGTTCGTGGTTGCTGACGACGACTGCTGACGCCCTCAAGGGCATTTTTTCTTTGACGATAGGTGGAATGTGGTACCCATATGCGTAATATTGGTATGGCATATCATTGCACAATGTATGCATATGTATTGGCTGGGACCTTCCCGTGTAAGCATTGTTGTCAGAGACGCTTATAAAGGCACGGGTCTTCGACGGATCTTGATCAAAGTGCAACGGTTGTAACGTACGATACCATCGTGACATGAAAGCTTTTGCTATAGTCAATTTTCAAGAGGATCAATGACATCTATGGACAATAATGTCTCCCATAGTGCCACCCGAGGATACCCCTTTACATGGGGAGGGGTCATCCAAGGTACCGCTTCCCTTTTGGAAAAGAGGTGTTGATGTCGACAAAAAGGAAGCCTTAACCGAACCATAATGGGTTTAACATAGGCATGTTGGTGAGCGGTAGCTGAAAACGGATGATGGGGATTCAGTGGCCCGGGGTCGAAGTATATTTGAGCAGCTTGGTGGCAGTCATAGGTATTTTTCAAGGGAAAAATCCCTGGAGTCGGTAGGACTTCCAGGGCGGGTATGAACTGGCTATGATTGTCGTAATGGTGCATGCATGGGGGGTATGAAATAATTCGACCAAGGGAGATGGGGGACTGCTGCCATGGGAGGAAAAAGTGCAATATGAGGGCGAAGAGGCAAAGGGCATTGTTTGTGATATTTGTACACTTACCAAAAGAATAAAATAATTGGGTTTGGTTTGTACAAAACATAGAGACGGGTACCCCAAAAACATGAAAGAGGGTCGCTCACTTGATGGTGTGAGGGAAGTGTTTTGCTGGGGGTAGGGGTCCCATTGGTTGGTCTCATGTGCGGGGTTGATGAAGTGGAAGATGTCGCAGATGGGTTAATGTTGATGAAGGTGTGGTGGGCTAAATGTGGTGCGCGGAGTTGCGCTTTCATTCTGCTTGTACAACCCGATCGTCCGCGAAGGGGGTTAGTTTCAATGGTGAACTTGAACTAGTGAAGGTATGTGGATGGGCATGAGGTGCTTCCTGGACTAAAAATGGTATGGCCATGGCGTCACTTGCGGGGTAATGTATGGTTTACTTGGGATGACGATCGCCGTGGAGGGGAGGCTCTACCGACCATCGCAGACGTTTATCATATGCAAGGTGAGGTGATGATAAATGTGGTTGGGTATGAGAACCCTATGGTTTATTTCTGATGGAGAAATGATGTCAGGATATTCAAAGTTTTCTGGGACTTTATCATGCTGAGGGTAGAATGATACATGCTCCGGAACTTTCTGTGGTGGGTGTTTTGAATGGTTTGTGGGTTCTTCCTACAAAAACAACTACCTCAAGTGAAAGCATCTTCTTTTCATCCAATAGTATTGAAAAACATGAATTTTGGAAAGGAAGTTGAGAGCGTGCATACTTGTTGGCGCTTGAAAAAATATTTCTTTGAAAAGCGATTGTAGGGAATCGCTTTCGTTCGTCATGGTATACTGATTATGGTGCAACTTACGGTTTGCAGAATGGACCTTCTGATCTCCTGTTATGGACCTCCGAAGTTCTAGAAAAGGGCGATAAATAAGGGATTATGTCCCTAATCCTATTCATTTGTACTTGCTGAGTTTTGGGAGATCATAGGTGATAGCAGAGCCTTTCTTGCTGTTGTGGTCAGCCTGTGTACCGAGAATTAGTGATACTATGTCGAGGTAACTCTCATGACGTCCTGCATTTTAATTTTTTCAGTTTGGTGACACCGAGGGCTATACAAATTAGGTTTGTACAGCCTCAAAGGGGATTTTTTCCCTAGATTACTCGGAAGATCTAGGAAAATAGGCACTCCCCTTGTGCTTATTTCTCAGGTACATTCATGTGTGGGCATGCTGTTCCTACCTCTTTGTGCACAAGGGCATGCCTGTCTGAGAGACAGGTACGCAAGGGCAGTGTTTTTGAAAAAAACTTGGCTTTGTCGCTGTCCCTTATGATTTTTCTCCTTTGTACTGATGGCTGCTTGTTGCTTGGTAGGTTGGTGTGGAGAGAATGATATTGGCCCGAGATCAGGACCGCTCTGGCTGCTGATGTTGGGGCGCGCCGTCAATTGGCCGCATAGGGCCTCCTGAAGTTTGTTGAAAACGAGTTCTTTCGGTCACAGGACCATTTGTTACGTTATATCGTACAGCATTGGAACAGGAGGCGCAACTTGATTTTCCTAAGGGGGGCGAACCTAATTGTCCATCCGGAGATGTATATTTAATTTGTGACCAGATTACTACCTCAGGGAGAGGCGCTGAGGTATCCACTTCCTGTTGGACGGGTGAACATGGACAGGTTCCAGGGGAGGCATTGCGGTGGTGCGCATCTTACTGAGGGGTGCATCAATATCGCCTCAGTGACAGATGTGGCCGAGCGGTGTGCTCTAGCCATTATTGTGCGACTGGTGGGTCGTTTGCGCCTCATTGGGCATCGGGCCCACATGTGGCAGTTATACACCATTTGAATGGGCATTTCTTTGATTTTTCCTGTTTCTTCTTTGATGGTATGGTGTCACAACTGAACCAAGTCTAGCGTGGATCCAAATCATTTGCGTACACCAGCATTTTGTGCAGTATCATGTACGAGAGGGTCATGTTGCTGAGGCTCATGGTGGCTGTGCCTATTGGGGGGCCGAGGGAGCCACATATGAGGAGGTGGGCTCTGGTGATCCCATGCGGCGGTGCTGGCATGGTGGGTCGTCATGACGGAGGCCTGGTTCGAGGCCAATCCACAGATGTTTTTCCATATCCTCACGCGGGGATGGACTTTCAGGTTGATCAGGATATTGGTCTCCCTTTTGGTTATGTTTGGGGTCCTGCAGGTATGTGTTACATTTCTGCATTTACTCAAGTTTTTTGGGTACTTGAGTGTTTTTCATTGACACTGAAATTATTTTGGTTACTCGTGTAGATGTTGGCGAGGTGGGATGCCTAGTGGCCTGAATGGTGGGTCATAATCCTCTACCACGATCGCCTGGTGGTCGGGGGGGTGGTGCCGTAGGTGAACCGGGCGAGGGTGCCAGTAGACCTGGCGGGGATGGTGCTGGTCCTTCCGGTGAGGGTAGCAGCATGGGTACAGCTGAGGTAGCGGCTGAGAGAGCTTGTGTAGATGTGGCTAAGTGCACATTGCAGCACTTACAGCTTAGGTAGAGGCTCTAGAAAACTTCTGGGGTCGAGTGGACCGTTTGACCCACGGGATGCCTACTCGAGGTCTTATGGATGACTTTGAGGAGATATGGCTAGAGACAGTAATGGCCTGCAAGAGGGACTACTAGCCTACTCTACGACGGGTAGTTATCACAGTGGTGACAACAGCTCTAGTGGTGGTACCAGGAGCAGTGGTGGGCCCAGGTGCTCCTCCTAAGGGGGCACCCCCCTTGGGTAGATTTGTACATAGGGAAAGCACCTATTATGAGGATGCTTCCCTTATTTTTGATGACCTCTATATTTTTGGGCTAGCCAGTGGGCCAGTGATACTATTTTTGTACTCTGATACACATATTTTTGATCTATATATAAGAGATCTTTTTTGCAGCTCTACATGGTGTGATGTCTATTTCGGTTTATGCATTTGTGTTATGCTGATGGATATACATTTTTTTGGTTTTTATGTATGGTGGTTGGTTTGTGATGCACTCCATTCTAGGATATTTTTAGCTATGTGATCAGCTGTTTGGTTTTGACTCCTTGATACATGTGAGAATGTAATATAATCAAATTGTCTGCTTAATCTTCTGGCACGCAAATATTTTCTAAATAGGTTTGCATCTCTGGTTTCAAATGTTTGGTTAAACTACGAGACTACTAACTTGGAATCTAAGTAGACATGCATATTGCGGATGCCCTGGTGGAGGGCCTCACACATAAGTCCAATAACGGCATCATATTCTTCCTGATTGTTGGTTGCTGAACCGATGCACACACCGTTTGAACATAGTGGTGATCGTTCAGGGTAGTAGATGACCCAGGTGGTTGTTGCTAAGTTTTGAGACCATCGTGATGCTCCATCAGCAAATCCAAAATAAGGTTCAAGTTGGTGATCCATGGTGATCTTTTGAGCGCGCTTAGGTTTTTTGGGTCAAAAATATTTCGGTGTTGGGGTTTTTGTGTACTCTAGCTCTAGGGGATAAAGGCTAGAGGGGCCCTTATGGGTAGAATTTCTTGAGGTAAAGGTCGTTGATAGGGTTAGTGAGGTAGATCCCGTCCGGTTTCGTCAAGATGTATGCCCCCTGCCAGAGGCAATGTTTGATGATATAGGGCCCTTTCCACAGGGTTTCGAACTTTCCTGGCCCTAAGGCTTATTTTGCGACATCATAGAGAAGGACTAGCTCCCCTTCAGTAAATGAGTGAGGGGTGATGTGGCGATCGAATGATGCTTTTACCCTTTTGTTATGGGCCTCATTATATTGCAGCAATTGACGCATGTTTTCATCAACTAGCTCTAGTTTTACTAGGCGTTGCTCTAAAGGCTGGATGTCATCAAGGAGTTCGATGGCTGTATGCAAGTTTTGGATCTCGTGCTCTATGGGGATCCCAACTTCGATCCCATATACTAAGTGGAAAGGATTAAAACCAGTGGAAGTCTTAACTGCCGTGCGGTATGCCCACAGGGCGAAAAAGAGCATGTGGTGCCAGTTGGTTTTGAGGTTGTTCACCATGTGTTGTAACATAGTTTTGAGTACTTTGTTAATGGCTTCTACCTGTCCATTGGACTGAGGGTAATATGGTGAAGAGAATTCATGGGTGAATCCGAGATGGTGAGACAGCTCCTCGAAGACTTTGTTTTCGAAGTGCTTTCCGTGGTCAGAGACTTACTCTTTAGGGACGCCAAATTGGGCTATCACGTGGTTGAACAGGAATCGAGCGGCAATTTCTGCTATATTGTCGTATGTGGGCATAGCTTCGGCCCACTTGGTGAAATAATCGACAGCCACGATGATGTATTTATGGTTGCCTGATGAGGCTGGGTTACAAGTCATAAAGTCAATTCCCCATTTACAGAAGGGGCCGGCTACGATGACAGGATGTAGAGGGACGGGCGGTGCTCTTACCTTGTGGGCGAATCGTTGGCACTGCTCACATCTTTTGACTGCTGTGATATAGTCGTGAAACAGGTATGGCCAAAAATATCCCGCTCATCGGACTTTTTGTGCGGTATCTATTCCAGATAGATGACCGCCACATGCACCTGCGTGGAAATCATTCAGGGCTTGCTCTGCTTGATCGTGAGTGAGGCATCAGCGTAACATTGTATCGATGCCTCTCCTGTATAAAAAATATCCTATGAGGAGGTATTGAGGGGATTGTTGGCGTATGCACCGGCGGTCATCTCGCATGAGGTGAGGTTTGAACTTTTGGGTCGTCAGTTGCTACAAAGAACAGGTATTCATTCGGTAGCGAGTCGTTTACTGGTGATCCTTGGGAATCTCCTGGGAGGTCCGTAATGAACTCTGCAAGGGCAAGTGACTTTTTGCTTTTCGGAAAGCGAAACTGTAAGTTTTATTCTTAGAGAATGACTATCCAGCAGGTGTACTTGTGGTTCATTAGCCGGCGTGTGAGCAAGTATTTGATGGGATTAGTATCTACTATGACCGTGGTCTTTTTTAAGATGATGTAATGGCGAAGTATATGTACTACGTGGATTAATGCTAGGGCAGTTCTTTCTTCGGGCTCATATCTTAATGCGGGGCCTGATAGGGTTTTAATGACGTAATATATTACGTGCTCCCTTCCATCTGGGCCCTCCTGGACCAATACTCTGGCCAATGTGGCGTCGGAGGCTGATAGGTAGAGGATATAATCCTTGTTATAGTCGAGGGGACTGATAAGTGGTGCTGAAGATAGTGTTTCTTTCAGCGCGTCAAATGTTTGTTGGGCATGATCATCCCATTTAAATGAGATGTCCTGGTGGAGGAGGCACAGGAACCCTTGAGCACAGGTGGCGTAATCTAGGACAAAACGTCGCGGGAAATTGGCCTTTCCTTGCAGGCTTTGGAGTTTCCTGAGGGTTCGAGGTGGGGAGACTTCTTTAATGGCTTGAAAATTTAAAGGGTCAACTCAAATCCCTTGCTGGGACACAATAAAACTTAACAGTCTTCCTGCGTTGATGCAGAAGACGTACTTAAGAGGGTTTAAGCACAGGTTGTATTTACGGCATCATTGGAATACCAATCACAGATCCTCGAGATGGTCGAAGCGCTTTTTGGAGCGTACCATAAGGTCATCCAATTAGGCAAGGATAAGGTGTGCCAAGTAATGAAATATGTAACTCATGGCCCTTTGGAAGGTAGCTCCGGAATTCTTTAGGCCAAATGGCATTACCTTGTATGTGAATGTGCCCTAGGGTGTGGTGAACGCAGTTTTATACCAATCTGTATGGTGGATCTAGATTTGATTATATCCGGAGAACCCATCCATAAAGGATAGGCCTCGTGGCCAGCGCAAGCATCGATAACTTGGTCGATGAAGGGGGTGGGATAATTTTCTTTAGGACAAGCTTTGTTCAAATCCCGAAAATCGGCGCAGACGCGTATGGTGCCCTATTTTTTCATGACGAGAACAGGGTTAGAAACCCAAGATGTATAGGCGATGGGGTAGATAAACCCGGCTTTTTGAAGCTTATCGATTTCTCATTTTATTACTTCTACCTTTGATGGGTACAGTTGACGTTGCTTTTGGTGGACTGGGGTTATATCCAGCCAAGTGTTAATATGGTGCTCTACGATCGCGGGACTAATCCCAAACATTTTTTAGTAGTCCAAAGCGAAGATATCTCGATACTCTTGTAATAATTTGGTATAAGAGGCTACTTCTTCTAGTGAACATGCTGCCCCCAGCGAGATTTCTTCGACTTTTGACGGATTTTGAGATATGTTCACTCTGATGGTAGGTTAAATATTCGACATATTTCCTTCCTTGAATGCATCGGGCGTGGGGATGGGGTTTTTTAACTAGTTGAATTTTCCTGATGGCAGAAAGTATTTTGATTCGATCGCATAGGTCTCTGGTTCGGTTGTCTTGTCAGGACTGACTGCCTTCCTGGGAAGAAACAGTGAGCGGTGATGCATTGCATCCCATGGGTAATCGGGCTCCCTCATGGTTTCCAGGATATCCTCATCTGAATGAAAGAGGGTCTCGAAGGGGGAGTGTTCCCCTATTGGTTGAGACTAAATGGGGGTTATCCTAGTGGAGCTAGTTGAAAAACACGACAAAGACTCCATCGTGGATGTAGTGGAACCAAACGGCGTAGATAGAGTATAGACAGGTTGGGTCTGTACCGTCGTAGGGCCAGTTGTTCTTGTAGCTGCGGTTGTCTCGACACCTATAGTAGATGAGCAGATAGCTTGAGTCATGGTTTCAACGCATGATGTCATGAATCATATGTGGTGTGTCGTGTCGTCGGCATTTGGAGGGGGACGGATCTCCCTACTTGGTTGTCTTTTAGATGGCCACGACGGGGTGGACGTATTTGTCACATCCTCTTGGGTCATCGAACTGTTCATGGAATCCCAATCTGCGTCATCCTCTTGAGAGAGGCAGACAATGGTTGATCGCATACAGTCTAAAGCTATGCGGAATCTTGGTATGTAGTAGCAATGACGTACAGGGTGGTTATCCCCGCATATCTGGCATGAATATGGAATATCCATGTTAGCGCGGTACACGACATGGACTGGGTACCATCTTTCGAACATTTCCAAGGTTGGGCAATCAATGATGAAATGATCGAGTTCGTCACAAAGTACGCACCTTTCGACTGGGGAAGGTGGTATACAGGGGGTCGTTCGGGTGACCGTTGATCTTCTTGTAGGTACAAGATGATGCGCGACTCATCATTAATAGAATGGATGGAGGGATCCTCTTGATAGGATCGCTCGATTGCATGTAAGGTGTCCCTATACCGTGGTATTTCTGGACAGTGGTGGGTATAATGCCCATAGGTGTCACAAAGGGCGCATGCGTGATTGGTACGTAGCGGTTTTCCTATACTTTTGGTGGAAAGTTTCTTTCTATGGGAATGCCACTTTGAGGTGCCAGCCTCGCAGCCGAGGAGTGGTTTTAACTCATCCAATTCCAAGGATATGTGAGTAGGGTGTCTGGTGACATCACATATAGTGCAAGCTGATGACTCCCTCTGTATGGTGGGGGTCACCACTTTCTTTCCTTTCTTGGTGATTTTCTTTACCGTGGTTGTCGGTTTCGCAATGGGGATTTCCCTTGTGGGGGCGGTTTCAGCTGCTACTTGGGTAGGTTGGGGCTCGTCAAAACCGGGGGGCTGTAACCCAAACGCGGTAACATTGGTAGTTGGCATTCCTGGAGGGGGAACGAGATACCACACTGGGAATGCCAATGATATGTTGGGTAGTACCAGTGTTTCCAAGACCTGTTGGGAGGTAAAGCTACGAGGTGGGTATAGGAAAGGAGTTTGGGAGGCAACATAGACTATGGAGGCTGTAGTAGCTGATGCCTCGGTGTCGTTACTGCTTGAGTCTGTGTCCTGACTAACCTCGGTGCTTGATGTGGACATCATGCACACTGGTGTCCCTGTGGCATCAAGCGATACTTCAGGGATAATAGGATGATCTCCTAGGTATGAGCCTAGGACGAACGACGGTTTTAATTGGCCAGGGCCATATTCTTGATACCATACAAGACCATCAGTGGTTGTTTCTACATAGGGTGGAACCATATCTGTGTTGGTCAAAGGACGCTTTTCTGTGTGCGTCAGCTGGTCTACTGTAATGATTAGATCCTCGTGGGGGAACATCATGATGCAGAAAATGGAGGATGCTATAGTAGACATGGCATACATGTAACTCTGCCCAAGGAGTATATTTTAATCCAAGTGAGCGTCTAAGACTTCGATGTCTATGTGGACCATTTTCCTGGCTAAGCAAACCGGTACATTTTGGAAGAGACCGACGGGGGTCGAGGGATGACTGTCGTATTCTCTGAGAGTGATGACGGAAGGTTTGATTTCTAGGGCTCCTAACTTCTGCCATACATTATTGACATGATGCACATGGATGCACCCTCCTCAATGACACATCGATGAATAGTGATATTCTATAACAATACTGGTATCTGGAAGGCGACCATGGAGGGAATCCTAGGGGTGTCTTTGTCTAAATCAAAAGGCATCATGCGTGTGTCGACAGGGTCAACGGTGCCCAAGGCAGAAATTAGGGTTTTTTGCTGCTTTGGGCACGACTACAGTACCTCCAAAGCGGACATAGCAACAGGTGACTGGGCTAAATAATCTACGATGCTATAATTTTGGGCTGCTTTAGAGTAGTTACCTACTCGCTTATTAGGCCCTTTAACCATTTTTGGCAATGGTTCCAAAGGAATATTTGGAATGGTCAAAGGTGCATTCGGCGCGCTCATACTAGCCCCTGACGTACTGGTGTCTGGTGGGGTGTCGTAGTTGAACTTTCGGGTTTGGAAAAACATTTCTTCCTCATCCATGTAAATTTCATGGCTATTTTTCTCAAAATCATTGGGGTTTTGCTGCTAGGTGCTGACCGTTCCTTAATGGGGGCAGGGTTCTTGCATAACTGCAGTGGTCTGGGAAGATCCTCCTTGTCCTCGGCTACTCTGAAGCTTTTTAAGCTCAAGGAGTTCGGAACAGTGGTGAGTATAGTGCCCGTACTCACCACATATAGAACAAGAATGGTTTGTTCGTAGAGGTGGCCGCTTGCCTTGCTTTTGGGCATTGCTTGGCTCCTGGTTTTGGTTCTGGTTGGAGTTATCTCTAGCCCGGGGCCACATTGGGCACTATTGGTTGCTGCCCCCTATCCAGGGTCCCTTTGAGTTTTTTTTTTACCTTTCTTTTGACCACGTTAGGAGGGTAATTCTTTTGATCATACTGGTGTGGATGATTTTGGGACGGCTGCACAAATTTCACCTATGCATTGTTTTGCGTTGGTGGGTTATGTGCTTGGGACTGAGCATACTGTTGTCCCATTTTTGCACTTAGCCGTTGGGGGGGAGTTCTTCCTCCAGTTTTTCTTCCTGCGTACTGGGTCTCCCCAGCCAGAGGGTAAGGCCCTCCTTGGTGATATGCGGGCGCGCTATTAGTCAAATTTTACTGCTGCATATGATGACTTTGGAATCCGGGTTGAGACATGTTCTGGGTAGACCCATGCGTGTAACTGGGAGTCTAACTGCTACTGCCTAGGTACCCTTGGGTCATTGACCCAATAAGTTCGTCTGCAGAGTTCGACGCGCCTGGAAATTCTTGATAAGATTGCAGGCGCGGGGCATTAGGCAAGATATTGTATATGTATCTTGATTGCGTATAGATCAGTTCAAGTTGTTGGGCTTTACTGATTGCATCCTCTTCAGATGTGGGGTTACGTTGCGCCACATCCTTTGAAATCTCCACCGTTAGAGTTTTCAAGAATAAATCTAAAAGGACTCGGTCGTCGAGCTATGCTTTGCATAAGCTACGACGTCGTCTCCACTCATGGAGATGTTCAAAAATGTGGGTAGAGGGGTATTGTCTTAAATGAGTCAGTAACTCCATTCCCAAATCGTGGTGAATGGGTAACTGAAAGTATGTGAGGAATGCAGTAGCGAGGGTGCTAAAGGTTCTATGTGAAGTAGGAGGTTGCTCGACGTACCATTTCACGGCCACCCCTGTGAGAGTGCGTTGAAACAGCCTCAATCGAATAGTATCGTCAATGATGTTGTTCGATGAGCACCACGGTGAAAGGTCATTATATGATTCCCTAGGTCTTCTGCTTGCTTGCCCTTAAACTTTGGTATGTCTGAAGGGAACTTCGCGGGCATGGGAGGCCAATTGGGGTCGTGTACGATGGGGTCATTGGTGAGCTTGGTTAAATCTGGTAGATTTAACACCGCTAAGAAGGGTGACTCAGAGGTTGATGCCATGGCAACGTGTGAAGACATGAAGTTCTGGTTAGAATGATGGTTAGTCTGTGTTGTACCTAGTCGTGAATTCAGCTGGCTTCCCATATGGGATTCACTCTTCTGCCCCCTAGGGGACGAGGGGGGAGTGATGTGTGGTGTGGTGTTGGGAGACCGATTATGGTTACCAACTAAGGTTGCTCCAAGAAAGGAGGAACCAACCACTATGGCAATGTTCCATCTTTGACGCCTAAACGACGAAAGACCTGGAACCCCTCCCGATAATGTGGGGAGGTCCAAAAGATGCCTGGACCGACAAGGTTCCGTTGGAACCGTTTGAGGGTCGTCCAGGTTGGGTTTTGGAAAAAAAAATTGAGGGGATCAAGTCTATGATCACGACGATTCTATGGCCACATACATAAGACAAAGCGAAAATGAAATGATTTTTCCTTTAACTTAATCTATATGAGCAATCAAGAAAAAAATGGTTTTGTTTGTTTGCACGTGATACTCAAAAAATCCTAGAAGACCTAATAACGTCCTCACACAGTCAAAATTAATTGGGCCTTAAGAGGATTTCTTGCGAGTGCTGGCACAACGTCCCGAAAGAACTGGCGACGCCCCCAGTCAGCCGAAGAGAATCAACCAAGGTAAGGGTAGAGGGTCTGGCGCTTGCCTGCACCGTCACCTATAGGGTAAAGGATGCCCTAGTTTTGGCCACTAAGAACCACCGTCCCACGTGAGCATTCGAGTCTTGGGCTTCTTGGTAGTCAACTAACAGTACTGAGTATCAGCCAAGTCAGGTAGCCCCAACTGATACCACACGCATTGCGCCTAAGCCTAACCCCCTCTGAATCGGGTCTCTGTCGCGCTCAGGTTTTCTTTTCCATTAGGTGGATTTTAAAGCTCCCTAAAAACGCAACTTCTATGTTTCAAATGTGAAGCATGATCAAGGTGGCTTATTGGATGCCTACCCCCTTGATCCTAACTTAATCTATAATTTCTCCTGTGGCCCCTATGGGGAGAATTTAGTGAGTTGGTTTAAGTTATTTTTAGGTGGCTTTCTTTTCTTAGTGGGTGAATGTGTGTGAGCGTATGGTGAACAATCTCATAATTTGAACATATGGATATCGGTGATCCTTTACAAAATTCCCCTAGTTAAACTATGTGACGTTGTTCCTTGCTCAAACAAAAATCATTTGCGGATAATGGGCCGCTTCCAAAACCTCCTAATTAGTCTATGTGAGTGACTAAAGGGAGATGGTGAATCAAAAATATAGAGTGTTCATATGCTTGTCTAGGGTCACCCAATGGCGCAAAGACGGCAGAGATTACTTGCTCTAACTTGTGATTCAATCCTAGTCCTGCAATTTCCTAAATGAAAAAATTGAAATTTAAACTAAACAATTTCTACACTAGCTTATGCATGTGTGGTCATGAGCCACTTACTTGGACTAGTTAAACTAAGTGTGCATACCAGAATTTGCAAAAAACATAAATTGTTTAGAACGCAATGGTTAATTCGCCCCTTACTTAAACTATGTGAACACTTTTTGCAAAAAACCAACTTAAATGAAAACTAACTAAATGCCTACAAAAAGCAGCAAAAATCAATTCTCAACAGCTGTGGGGTATCAACATAGGTGTTGGAAGATACATTAGGGGCTGTCCAACTATCTTACAAGCAGAAAAAAATGTAGAAGATAGGGAGAAAAACTTTCTCTGCAAATTGCGCGCAAAAACCTCTGACGGGTGCGCCTTCCTACGCGCAGGTAACCTCTGAACGCGCGCCCTGCGCGTCTGTGTGAAACAATAGCGCGCAAAATTCCTGCAAGTAAAAAAAAATAGGAGCTGCCTTCTTTAGTCTATCACCTCAGTGAGTCTAGGGACTGCAAGATGGGTCAGAGGACTGTCAGCTCCACTCCAGCATAGACTAAGGGTCTCCTGCAAAAGATGGCACAACCACATAAACTTGAAACACGTCAGTGGAGTCACCAATCCTGTTGTGGTGGATTCGACACACGAGTGTATGAAATCACACTAGTTTAGAGAGTGTGGTATACCCTCTAAACTATAGGTAACAGGCAGTAGCTGGGGGGAGCTCAGAAGTATAAAACTTAAATGAATTAATAAACTAAAGTATGCTCTGTTAAAAAACTAAAACTAAAAACACAAAAGAAGATATATAGAGAATTCCAAACAGTAACAAGGTAAACAACGGCTCGATGGCCTCTTCTTATTGAATGCTTGGAATGAAAACAAATCTTACCCACTTGCCAAAGGGCCTAAGCAATGGCTTTAAGACCCGATGCAAGGATGTCTGTCCTTCAATTTTTTCCTTCTGACGCAGTCTAAATCTCTCTCTCTCTGCTGCAATGGACTAAGATTGTTGGGTGGCCAACAATCGAGTCCTCTCCTGCTTCAGCTCCTGCTCCTTGGGTCACAAAAGACACTGGTGTTGCTTGGGAAACTTTGGCCAGCATAACCTTGTGATCACACATTGTTCATCTCTTTGTGGGTTTACATAGGTGAGCTTTCAAACCTCCTTCCCTCCCTTGGTACATGATGGATGGTGACCCAAGGGAGGGGCATGATTCCATTGTGTGCTGAAAAATGCTTTTGTGTGCTCACACAATTCCTAAGGGAGCACTGGTGTTGTCCTTAGGCGGCTTTCACATAAGGAGAAACTGTCCTTTGCTTGCTTGTGGTCCCGAAAAGAGACTTTTTTCTACTTCCAGGAATGTGTGTTTATCGGGCTTCAGTGCACGCAGAAGGCGCTCTTTTCGAAGGAAAAAGCACGCATTTGAGAATTTATGACTAGTTCAATTTTGATGTTCTCAAAACCTTAGAGATTTTAAATACTTTTTGATTCCATAATGTATCCCAGTCCTGTAAATCCTTAGGCTCGACATTAATTGATGTCGTTTTCTACTGTACGATTTTCCAGTGTTAACAGATGATATAAATAAATATATATATATATATATGTGTGTGTGTGTGTGTGTGTGTGTGTGTGTGTGTGTTTGCATTGAATGTTTTTACAGGTTTTGGACCGGCGCGTCCACAATCCAATCCTTAGAATGATAAAGCACTTCACTCTTTAGAACAACCTCTGACTTCGTACTTTAGGGGGAAATCTGTTACACGTTATTTTGTCACCGTGACATTTGACTGTCTATATAGGTCCATCACTACCTATATTATGCTCCCTTAGAATTC
This sequence comes from Pinus albicaulis, assembly GCA_034641835.2. Taxonomy (NCBI): domain Eukaryota; kingdom Viridiplantae; phylum Streptophyta; class Pinopsida; order Pinales; family Pinaceae; genus Pinus; species Pinus albicaulis. Next base: position 1,389,283,812 of record CM076572.1, on the reverse strand, counting down.
AAAACCCTAATATTCCTAAACCAAGTCTTGGAATTCGAGAAAATCTCATTAAAACCCTAAAAATTCTAAGTCTTTTCTTAGCCCTTTCTTGCAGATCCGTGCATACTTGTTCTATAGCCTGCAGCAACTCCCACATGTGCGGACCCCTGTAAAAATTCAAATAAAGGAAAAAGTAAGTTCTATAAGCCCAACTAGTCGAATATTCTCCCAACTGGAAGCTCCTAATGGCGCGATCAGTTCGAGCTTTATCCCTCCACTCATGGAGCTTATCCCTTGGTCCATGGAGCTCAAATCCCTTCATGAAAGGAATCCATCCCCCTCTTCATGGAACTGAAACTACCTCCATTTCCCCATAAATTGAGCTCATGTTTCAGTCTCAAGGGTAGATGGTAGCTTGTATAAGGTAATTGCTAAAGGAATTCTCAAGAGAGCATACTCTCTATACTAGTTGTTGTTGGCATGAGAATGATCACACCCTTATGACCATAAATACATGCTGGTTCAAAGAGAGGAAGGCTTGTCAAACTGCAGGAAGAACGATTGTTCAGGACCCCAGCAGGAACTTGTACGACATCAAGGCGATAGGTTGTAAAGTTACTCTTTTCATTCGAAGATAATAAATATGGATCTCCTTTTCTCATTGAGTTGTTCTTGTGCTTGTTGAATAATTCAATACTTAGATTACTTGATCACTAACTTAGATTATTTGTTCTTAATTATTATATGTTGCGGGTGCTTTTAATTCTTTTGTCTATCTTTGACTGCAGGTTCTACATACTAGAGAAGCCTCTTTGGAGCGACTGGATAAAAGACTGCACCGAACATTAGATTTCAAGGTAGGGGCATGTCCTCTTTCTTTGTTTATAATAATTCTAAATTGAAAATGATCTAGAGAAAAAATATTTATTAATGGATGTTTGTTTCTAGCTATTCGTAGAATACTAGGGAGATCGCTCTTGTCTGCAAGAGGGATTTATCCGCATAACAGTTAGATTTTTGGATGTTTATGGTTTTCCATTGTTTCTCAATAATTAATACGCCTTCGAGCCTCATTTTAACAAAGTTCAAAGGCATGTAGTCACCACATCTCTTTTTAGAGATAAGCTACCATCTCCTGAGCTATTTTATTTCCATTCTGTCTATAAGTATATTCCAGTTATTTGATATTAATGAAATGAAGTTTTATTTTTGCTACATCTCTATGTTTATGTTTATTTTTGTATTTTAATGTGCTCCTGCATAATTCTGGATCACCATCTCACAGTCGGACATCACTAACCATCACCAGATCAGATAGCGTGGGTAGATCTGTCTTTACCCACGCTGTTTGATCTAGTGCTCAAAAATATGCTCAAAAATTAAAGTTGTTGGATTGGAATGAAACCTAAATGATTTCGTAGATCTTGTTTTTCTAAATCCAGCGTAATTCGTTTCGCTTAAAATCGACACCATATTCTCTCGAAAATGAGCTCTGATCGATTTGGAAAATAGGAAAAATTTTGTGCAGGGTTTCCCAGTCAGCAGTTTTTACTGTTGACGTGGCATGCTGACTGGACCTGCTGATTTGGAAAATTACTAGGCTTGAAAAAGAGCTAATGATAGCTTTCCACTCGTTGGAATCTTAATAGTGCAGAGTTGGCGATTATTTATTGGTTTGTGGTGTTGGTGATGTGTACCAACCATAGGATGCCATGTGGCCCAGCCAGAGGCTACCACGTGGTACCTTGGTGGCCTCTAAAAATTTTGTAAGGGTCAAGGTGAGGTTGGTGGGGGTTAAACCCATGACCTCCCTCCAGCAAACCAAAAAAATTACCATTAGGCAAAGCACTCATGACTTAAAAATATGTGTAATAAAGTTTTATTTAAAGTTTAAAATGGGCGTTGTTTGAAATTTTTAATTCAATTAATTCGCCTGACCATATATGATTTAAAATTTGGTTTTAAGGCATTATTGGGCATTTAAACCATCCTACAATTTGCGTTGGAATTGCGTCGATTTGTTTCTCCGTTAGTGAAAAATGGGGCAAAATTGTAGGATAGTTGGCCGAACTTAGAGAATTTGTGGGTCAACTAGCAGCAAAACTTGGGAAGCTCGTAACTTTCTCAGTTTTTATCCTTTTGGGGGGAAGAAAGAGGCTAGATGTTACACGTCATTTTTTCACCATGACACTTGATTTTCTATATAGGTCTATCACCACCTATATCATGTTCCCTTAGAATTCAAAAACCTTAATGTTCCTGAATCAAGTCTTGGAATTAGAGAAAAGCTCTCTAAAACCCTTAAAGGTCTACCTCCGCACTTTTTCTAGCCTTTTCCTGTGGGTCCGCAGATGTTTGTTCTATAAACTGTGGCAACCCCCACACGTTTTTCTACTATTACCTACAGACTCTCGTAAAAAGAAAAATAAAAGAAAAAGTAAATTCTAGAAGCCTAACTGATATAATATTCTCCCAACTGGAAGCTTCTAGAGTCGCGATCAGTTCAATCTTTCTCCCTCCACTCATGGACCTTATCCCTTGGTTCAAGGAGCTCAAATCCCTTCATGAGAGGAATCCATCCCCCTCTCCATGGAACTGAAACTACCTCCATTTCCCTATAAATTGAGCTCAAGTTTCAGGTTGAAGGGTCGCTAGTAGATGCTGAGAATGTACAAGTAATTGCTGAAGAGAATTCCCAAGAGTGCATAATTTCTACACTAGTAAATAGTTGTTGGCATGAGAATGATCACACCCTTGTGTCCATAACTCTATGCTGGTTTTTAGAGGGGAAGGCTTGTCAAACTAAAGGAGGAATGATTGTTCAGGACCCCGGGAGAAATCTGTACAACATCAAGGCATCAGGGTGTAAGATTACTCTTTTTATTCAAGATAATACATATGGATCTCTTTTGCTCATTGATTTGTTCTTATGATTATTGAATAACATCAATAATTAGACTCCTTGATCACTAAGTTGGATTATATTTTCTTAATTATTATATGTTGCAGATGCTTTGATTCTTTTGTCTTGTCTTTGATTGCAGGTTTTACTTATTGAAGCAGCCACTTTGGACCAACAAGATAAAATACTACATCAAACATTTTGATTTAAATGTAGGCGAATGTCCTCTTTACTTTCTTATAATAATTCTGAAATCCAATTAGTCTGTAGAAAAAGGTTTTCAAATGGATGTTTGTTTCTAGCTATTCGTTGAATACTGGGGAGATCGCTCTTGTCCACAACAGGGATTAATTCGCTTAACAAAATGGCAACTCCACTGGGGAATAGAACTTAGTTTTCTTTATTTATTTTTAGTTTAAATTTTAGAGTTTTCAGATTTTGACTTATCTGAGATTGGGTTGGGTAGATAACTTTTAAGAATCCCTAAAAAAGAAAAGCCGATTATTTATTTTTTTCTGGATTTTTCCTTGCCTCTGCGGTTTTCAGCAGAAAGCAGTGCGGCAACCTCTGCAGCTTTTAATTCATAACAGTGTGGATCCGCTTTGTTTTCCATTAGAAACTGCAGACCCCTGGAAATTTTTTTTTTAAAATAAAATTCTTTTTTTAGAGCCAGATCACCTGATTCTTTGTGTTTTCCCCAATCTATCTTAGCTGTCAAATCTTATGTGTGAATTTATTTTTAGCAAATTTTGTGTTTGTGTGATTTATAATCCTATTTTCATCTTATGAGTGACAAGTTTGCCCTACTTTATTGCTGCTCTATACAAGATACCTTCATTTACCTCATCTTACCGGTATGATGATATTGTCTTTCTGAGCCATTAAAATCATTGCAAACCTTACTTTTATGAAATTTGATCTCTTTTTCATTTGCAAATTTAGAACAGCTTTTAGCTTACTAAAGACTGATATCACACCAAAGCATTTTTGGATGTTTTCATTTCTGCTGAGCTAAGTAGAAATTTTTCTTACTCTGATCACAAACTAGGAGAAAACATCCTCAAAAATTCTAGATAGACTTCAAAATTAGATTTTTCTTTGATTTTGAATTTTATGTTTTTAGATTTTTTAGATATTGTTTACTTTTTGAAATGGTTTTTTGCAGTTTCTGATCTGATTGTTCAGCAAATTTCATTTCAAAAGAGTAATTGATCATTTTTGTGAATTGAGTTCTTTACGAAAACGTCTTCTTTTCAAGGATTTTGTTTATGAATGAAAGAATTGGTGCTTTGAAAATTGTTAAATCTCTCACTCTTTCCTTCAAATAAGATTCATTGAAAAGCAAAGAGTCGCACTTCTCATTTAGATGCATTTAGCGTATTTTTGAGTCGGGTCACAAACATCATCAAAGTTTCAACTCCATACCTTCTGTCTTAAGCAACAGCCAAATTTAAAAAAAAAAAAACGCGTTAATAAAATTAATCTATATATTTTACATTTTCTAGGGCTCATTCCACCAACATAGCTTAGGCTAGTGTTTTGGAACAGGTTTTAATTAACATTCCAAGACAGTTTAAACAAACAAGTAGCATCTTGTGGTAGGAAAATTCAATTGTAGCATTTTTGCTCTGGGAAGCTCTTCTTAAAAGAGTCAGGCATAATATCATGTCAGAACCAGTGAGGTAATCGTACCTATATCATTGGGAAAGATAACAGATGTGCACGTAATACAAACGGTAAACCTCGGATAGACCATTGTCGAGGAGCTCAGGGTCACTTGTTGGCAAATCTTGGATTTACCATATCAGGGAGCCTTCAAGGGGATTGAGCTTGATACTCTGCCCTCAAGTGCATATCGGATCGTATACTATTCCCCCAGGTACATTTGTTCCCGTTGGTGACCGTAGTGACCATAATCTTCAGGATTTTTCCCAAGGTGATGGTGGAGGGAAGGTCCCACTGTACCTGGAAAAGACGTCGGCTAGACTCATTTGGACTTTCCGGAGGGTGCTCTTCACTTCAAGATGACATAAGTGGAGGGACTTGCACCGGACTATTTCATTAAGCAGGTTTTCGGGGTAATTGTTCCAACCGCCAGTTTTCCACATTAGAATTCTACGACGTTGGATTTCATCACCAACTAGTGTTTTTAATGTGGAAACATACTGTTTGTGAGTGGATTTTCTCCTAGATTTTGTAGGCGTGTGTTTGATTTGATTGTTTCTTAGCGACTTTAGGTTTATTTTGTTGAAATTTTGTTTGATTTTGTGTGTTAAGATTTTAACTGTGGCTGAATTACTGAGACACTCCCGTAGAATGTAGGGGAAACCCCCTGAGTACACACCAATTCAGTTAGAAAAGCTTAAATCTGAGAGAGGCCAACCATCAGGGACCAGATCAACTGAACAAGAAGAAACATCAGTAACAATACATCCTGATTACGAAGTAGATCAACCACAAACATCAAAAATTTATCAAAGAAAACTAAAAAATTTTGAACTAGTTGAACTTGCTTCCACAACTAGTGACTTGCCAGCTACTGAACCTGAAATTCCTGAACCTGAAACTGAACCTGCTACATCTGAGCCTGCTTCGAAGTTCATAACCCAAATCCCTGGTTGTCCTCATTCACCTCGAGTGAAGCTTCGCATCACTGAGAACCTTCCTCCTGGCCTCATTAGTATCAAAGAGATTACTGACACAGAAGAAGAGGTTATACTTCCTTCACATCAAGAATATTTAGATCTAAGTAAAAGTGAATCGATTTACTATTATTGCCCTTTCAGACAATATCCTTGGTATTCTCAATTAACCGACTTTCTACACAATACTGGTCTCAATTATTCGCCACCCCGTATTCCTTTTTACGCCATACCCAGAGGTAATTACAGACCTTCATTAAACATGTTTGGTGAGTCATCCATGTTTTCTTCATCGCTAGAAAATTTTTGTATGGTGGTCCATCTGTTCCTTCAGGATACCATTCGCTTTCTGGTACTTTCTCAGGAGCATCTCCTTCTCCCGAAAAACTTGTACAATCACCTAGTCCCAATGAATCTCATACCGAAACTTTGAACATGGAAAAATTCTACATGATGTCTGGAAAAATTCCTAACCCTGACCCTCAAGGTAGTAATTTACCGCCTGGGGGGAAATCTCAAGGACAATACATACCTCAAGGACAGTACATACCTCAACGGCAGTACATACCTCAAGGACAATATCAACCTCAAGGGCAGTGCTCAATTCAGGGTCCACAACCTCTTCAAGGAAAGTACCCTATGCCAGGGCAACAACCTCTCCAATGACAACAACCTCCTTTAGGACCGTAGTTTTATCAAGAACAACAATTGTCTCAAGGAGGTAAAAATTTTAGCGAAAATTATCCAACAAACTATCAAAATTATGTTCTGAATTATCAACTTGGTTATCATCCATCTTACGCATCACAACCTTCAATGGGAACTTCTTATCCTGGGGTAAATACAGTATGGAATCCATCGTTGAATCAATAAAATTTGCAACCTACTTTGCAAGTACCTTATAATCAGCTTGGTCAGCCAATTGGTTACACTCAAATCCAACAACCTATCCAACCTACGCTTCAAATTATACCTCAGGTATCTACACCTAGTAGTATTCAATAACCTGGTCCGAGTACACCTAGAACTCCACCCGAAACTATTGCATCAACTTGTGTTCAACAACCTAGTACACCTATCCCTGGAGTTTTTGTAGTCCTTATTTCTACAGCCCCTCAAGTAACAATGGCACCTGTATCACAACTAATCCCTCAAGTCACTGCTCATCAACCTGGACCTACGGTTCAGACTATTCTTCAAACATTTGCAAGGAAACCTGGTACAAGTACAATTGTAATAAGCCAACCTTATACAGGTCAGTTTGTTTATCAACCATATCAAGGGCAGTATCAATATGGACTTTTAGGACAAAATCCAGTATACCAACATCAACCGTACCCTGGTTCCACATATCAGATACCATCTCAACCTCAATACAGTACAGCTAACCCTGGTTATCTCAGAGGCATTCCAATCCCAACTGCATAGGCTATTCTAGGTTACCTTGGATATCCTCCTCTTGGTACTGGTATAGTCCCTCAAGGTTATCAGTTTTCTCAACAGGACCCTAACCGTCAGTTACCATTCATTGCAACTTTACATTTACCAGATTTGTCGTGCCTCACGAATGATCCGATTTATTATCTTTCGTTTTGGCCGCCAACACCGAATATGTTACCTAGTGATATTCCTAAGTTTGAAGGTAAATCAGGAGAAGACCCTCAAACCATATCATGACTTACCACCTATGGTACGCATCCAAATATTTAAACGATGACTCCATTCGATTAAGACTGTTTCAAAGAACACTGATAGGTTTAGCTGCAAAATGGTATCTTGAACTACCACGTGGCTCATTCAACAATTTCAATGCATTAGAAACATATTTTTTAACACACTTTCAGTTTCCAGTATGTTATGACAATGAAACAGAACTCTTGACTTCATTAAAACAATCTACGTTTACATACATTTCAGATCACATACATGAATGGAGATGTAGACAACGTTTAGTGAAAGTTTTTATTCCAGATCAGATCTTGGAAGAATGGTTTATCAAATCATTACTTCCAAATATCACTGAATATGTGGCTAAGGGAGGTGTTGTTACAGAAGAACAGGTCATAGCTCAAGCACGGTACTTAGACCTTGTATATACACAGTCAGGTACTTTATATGAAAAAATTCTTGACTTACCGCGTCCAGGTCAAATAACTGCAACTCCTTCTGGTTCTCATGTTGTAGACGGTGTAATTGGTTCAGTTAGCGCTAACAAGAGTAAGAAGAAGTCATCCAAAATTACTTCTCCCATATTAACTTTACCAGATTCACCGAAAGGAGATTCTTCCCTTGAAAATTCTGCCGACATCCATGTTGTAGACTCATCTATAGCTAAATCTGAAACCAGTAATGAGAAGAAATGAAAGAATAAAAATAAATAAACTACATCTCCCAAAGAGAAAACCGAAAAGAATGAACCAGTTGATGAAAAACGGAAACCTCGTTATCCTTGTCTTATCTATGACAAGGATCACTATACCAAAGAATGCCCACATCAGTCTGAGGTCTCCAAGTTTGTCAAAGGTTCGCCCACACTTGATGTCTTGAAGGATCCTTTTTCTACTCAAGATAGTAAAATGATAGTATCTTCTTCAAATTCATCGGCAGATATTTTAGTGATGTCTCTAGTTATGGTTGCAACGAGATCTCAAGATTATGGAACTAAAAATTCTGTAACTGGTAAAGAGAAAGAAAATTCTAGTCAAACACCATCTATATCTCCTTCAGTTTCTGAACCACTTCAAATCGAGAAACATAATCCTGATCTAGTGATTGAACCACCTGCTAAAGGTGTACTTCGAAAGTTAGCTTTCAATCCACATGCGAGAGCTGCTCAGAATTACAACATTATGAAGATTTGGCGATATCCCCTTCAACAATGTCGGCCTTAGAAGTGCTACAATCATGTCCATCACAAAGTAAATTACTATTATCAGCTATCGGAGCTATTGATCCTCAAGATTCTAACCTCATGGTATTTGATCTCGAAAATTTTACACCGAGATTCCCTCATCAGATGGATTTTCAGATACCAGTATTAGTCAAATCCAAATGAGTTTTTCATATTGTAATTGATGAGGGAGTATCCATGTGCATAATGTCATTAAACGGTTGGAAAAATCTTGGTTCTCCAACACTCAACCAGTCCCTGACAATCCTTAAAGCCATTGATGGAAGAGGATTTCATCCTTATGGAATACTCTGGGATCTACCTATAGAAGTAGAAGGTAAAGTCGTTAATTTATATGTGGAATTTTTTTATGCCCCTCTTGATTACAACCTTCTATTGGGTCGTATTTGGTCTTATGCCATGACTATTGTCGTTTCATTCGTCTTTCAACTAATCATGTTTCCTCATAAAGGAAATATTGTGAAAATCGATCAGTTGTCATATTATTCATCAGACCCTGCTTCTACAAACAATATCCAACATGTTGGAAAAACGACTATCCCATACAAATATGTTGGTGTAGGATTAGTAAAGGATTTCACTCTCATGGGAACTTTTTCAATACCTCCACCCAACGTACCGCATACCATTTCCAACATCAATATGATCTCATCAAGCACTATACCATTCGATGACACTTGGGTAGTGCCTTTAGAATCAAAACTAGACTCTTTCAATGGCAAGATGCCTTTGAGTCCTTTTGAAATGGCATATGTAGCAGTGCAGTCGTATTCTGACACACTTTCAACTACTCCTGATCAAATGAATGTGATCATCGAAGAATCTTCCTCACTATCAAACTCAACCTTGACATCACTTTCCGATCCCTTTCAACATGTGTTTCACACTGATGAAATTATTCGTGAATTTTTGTCATTGGATGAACTACCCTGGAATAATATGCATCATATATCTTCCTTTTTACCTGATATTGATAGGTTTGAGAACGATTTTTCTTCTATTTTTACAATTGATTATGTCAAGGAACTACAAAATCCCATTTCGATTACACATTCGAATTCTGAGACTAATTTGGGAAATATTTCTACAACAGTTCCTATCGACATATCAGTTAAACATGGAATTATTGAAAACATTCATAATATAGACGCTTCTTGTACGATTGAAGAGCTTAACACATACAAAGCCCTATTTCAAGAATTCTGAGACATATTTTCCTGGTCTTACGAAGAGATGCCAGGAATTGATCCTAAGATTGTTATTCATGAAATTAAGACATACCCGGATGCTAAGCCTATTAGACAAAGCTTATGTCCAATACATTCGCGAAAAGCTACAGCTATCAAAACTGAAGTTGAAAATCCATTACGAATAGGATTTATTTATCCCATTCCATTGACAGATTGGGTATCTAATATAGTTCCTGTCATGAAGAAACAAGGGACTATATGAGTATGCGTCGAATAGAGGGACATTAATAAAGCATGTCCAAAAGACAATTATCCTACCCCCTATATCTACCAAATTATCGATGATTGTACCGGAAATGAAATTTTCTCATTTATGGATAGATTTTCTGGGTATAATCAAATCAATATACACCTTGTCGATCAACCAAAAACATCGTTTATATGTCTTTGGGGAACATTTGCTTATTGCAAATTACCTTTCAGATTAAAAAATGTTGGTGCAACTTTTCAAAGGGCTATGTCTTATGCTTTTCATGATATCAAACATATTGTACAACCTTATCTGGATGATTTACCTGCCAACTCTTTACGCGAAGACGATCATCCTACACACTTACGAGCTATTTTCATGAGATGTAGGCATTACAAGATTCGTTTGAACCCGCACAAATGTGTTTTTTGCGTAAAATCAGGATGATTACTTGGATTAATCATTTTGAAAGATGGCATTCGTGTCAATCCCTCGAAGGTTGAGGCCATCATCAACTTACCTCCCCCTTCCACACTTCGCCAACTCCAAATTTTGCAAGGGAAATCAAATTTTTTACATATGTTTATCCCGAACTATGCTGAGTTAACAAAAGGTTTTACCCAGTTGTTAAAACAAAGTGTTCCTTTTATTTGGGATGAGATTGCTGATAAATATTTTGATGCATTAAAACACACGTAGACCTATGCACAGTTATTGCATCCACCCAATTACCACCAGGACTATTTTTTATACTTAACTGCCTTTGATTCCACCATTGGAATGGTTTTTGTTCAAGAGAATGAATCTCACAATGAGTGTGTGATCTATTATCTAAGTCGAAATCTCAATCCGATGGAAATCAAATATTTGCATGTGGAGAAATTGGCCTTGGAAGCAATGCAAGCTGTCCAACTATTCTGTCACTAAATATTGTTACATAAAACAACTGTGATATCTAATTGAAATCCGATGATGTATATCTTGAAAAAACAATTACTCGGGGGCAAATAATCTAAATGTATTGTCATCCTACAAGATTTTGATTTGGAATTCGAGAAATCTAAATTAAATAAATCACTAGTGTATGCAGATCTTATGTGTGACTTTCCCAATACTGAGACGGAAACCATGGTAGAGAATCCCATCGCAGGTGAATCTTTGTTTCTAATCAGTACATTAGATCGATGGTATGGAGATATCATTATATATCTTCAAACCCAAATCATTCACCCAGAGATTTCACATTCAAATCGACGAAAAATCTGATATCAATCTCAGCAATACAATATTGTTGGAGACACTCTTTATCATCATGGTGAAGATTATGTTTTTCAACGTTGTATAACTCACGAAGAGTTTGAAAGAGTTTTGAATTATTTCCGCTATGGAGCATGTGGTGGTCATATGTCTGGGTTTTCCACGGCCCAAAAAATATTGTGCGCTGGTTATTTTTTGTTGTTGTTATTTAAAGATTGTATTATTGCGGTCCGAAAATACCACAACTACCAATTTTTTGATAGAAAGATAAATGTGCCTCCAATTCCTCTTCACCCAATCATTTTGGTCGGTCCTTTTGTGAAATGGGTATTGATTTCATTACATGTAACCCTCACTTTGTCGGGGGGCATTGGTATATTATTCTCGTTGTAGATTACTTTACCAAATGGGCTGAGGCAACGCCTACATTCGCACCAGATGGAAAAACTGCAGCTAATTTTGTATTCAATCATGTGATTTCTCATTTTGGTGTGCCTCAAGCTATTATCACATACCATGGGAGTCATTTTCGAAATATTATGATGACCGAAATTTCCGATCAACTTGGCCTGCACCATGATAATTCTACTCCATATTACACGCAGGCTAATGGTCAAGTTGAAGTTGTCAACAAGGTTTTAACCACAATGATTAAACGGATTATTGGAACTCACAAATCGAATTGGCATACTATGCTTTTTTCAGCACTATTGGGATATCGAACCTTGAAAAAAAACTGCTACAGGGTTCACTCCTTTTAAACTTGTCTATATTTTAGAAGTTGTGTTACCCATTGAATGTGAAATATCGTCACTCAAATTAGCCATTGAGTTGTTACCAGCTACCTCTGAAGAGGAAAAACGTTTTCTGTACTTAACACAATTAGATGAGACTCGATGCACCATTGCATTGGCTACCGAAGCTCATAAAAAATGTGTGAAAGCTCAGTATTTTCAAAGTGTTAACCCTCGTGTTTTTCAGATAGTGACCTAGTTTTAGTATACGATCAAGCTAACGATAAGCTGGGTGCTGGAAAATTCGAACTGATGTGGCATGGTCCCTACATTGTCCAATGTGTACTTGCAAAAGGAGCCTATGAATTAACTGATTATGATGGGGTCTCGTTAGATAAGCCCGGAAATGGTATTTATCTTAAGAGATATTATGCTTGACTTTCGTTTGAAGATCTCTCTTGTACAATAGTAACTTTTTAGAATAGTGTGCCTTAGATTAGGAAAGTTTGCCTAGGTTAGTTTTGTTGTTACTACTATCGCTGCTTATCTTGATTACTCTTGATATTGCAGATGTCGACACCCCTTCAAACGTTAATTGGTTTTGCTGATGGTACATGTCGTAGTACACAGAATATCTCTTCTATGGCTTGGGTTATCTATTCAACTACCGATGAGTTAGTTTCTATTCATGTAATATGCCTTGGTCAAACAACGAACAATATTGCAGAATATAGTGTAGTCATTGAGTTATTATCTGATGCCATTTCATTTGGTATTCGACGTTTGATCGTTAGGTTGGATTCATAACTCATTGCATTACATTTAAATAGGGTATATACAATTATAAATCCAGTGCTATTGAGGTTATTTTTGAAGGTTCGTCTCTTGGAACGACAATTTGATTATATCGAATATCAACATATTTCAAGAAATTTAATCACATTGGCCGATGCATTACCTAATCGTTTTCTAAATAGACATTTGCAACATTAACAAAGTAAACCAAAACAACATTCGATCCATGTTGAACAAGATACTCAGAGAAAGTAGTAATATCATTACAATAGATAGGTTTGTGTTCAAAAAATATTACATCGTTTGTGATCATAGGCTCAAACACCTTATGATCTAATAGATAATGATACAAAAAAAACAACAATTTCGATCCACAATGATCATCCACTATCTGTGATGATGACCATGGTAATAGACTATAGCACGCGCCACCTTGCGCATAAATCTCCTAAATGGACCTGGAACACCTATCATGTGTCTCTGAAGCCGGAGAGGAATATCATCTGTTCCTGTCTCAGGAATGTCTATGGTCAACCTCTCAAGGTTGTGCTCTATGTTAGCTAGGATCTCTGTTGCCTGGTCCAGTGGAGGTGCTATAGGCTGTGCTTCCCACCTATCAAATCAACGAAGTGTTGTTGGTCTTCGTGGGCCGACATCTGCATTTAAATATTTTTGTCAATATTGGACGATAAAAATAAATAAAAATTAGATTAAAAACATCAAAACAATTTTCTTACCTGTCTCATCCCACTGTGCCCCCGGAGGCAAAGATGTTTCAGGATCACCTGTGTAATCCATTCCTGCATAAGGAAAGTCTTCAATGGTGAAGACTTGGTTCCTAAGACACATAAAGTATGCCGGAGTAAATCGAACCACTCAACTACCATCGCCACCATGGCAAGCCATTAATGCCACCCACCGTACCATTTGAGGTTCCCCAGGTTCCCCACGATCTACTGGAGTCAGATGAGGAGCGAGAAGCGAGATTCTCTCTAAAGAAAATGAAATGAGAATGGTGCCATGCCCGAAGTTTTTCAACTTGATGTTCTTTTCTCTAGTTAATTGCCCTTTCATATTAGCCAATACTCCTTTGCACCAATTAAATATGGTCCCTCCAAAACACTCTATTGCGGTCTACATTTGTGCTTTAGTGGCGACATGCAAAGCTGCACTCAGCACAATCTGGTTATTGTAAATGCTATCACTTTGAGATCTAATCGCAAGATAGTTTTAATATCTATGTGACTATCCTTTAATTCTGCCTCATTATTGCAATACTTTTCTTTGTAGCTGGCGACGGGAAGACCTCCCTATCTGACCCTAAATAAGGATATGCTTCCTCCTCTCTAGGACAATTCGGTAAGGAAATAAATGTTCTCTAGCTCAATTTCAAGCCGGTGGTCACCAATTATGAAGCATTGGTCTTGAATCTCCCATGCATTTACAAGCGATGTCATCAATTCCACTTGTGCCTCCATTCCTTGGATAGCCCAGAATTTATATAAACCACAATTCTTTAGTGCATGTATTATTGCAAGATCTTCCATGGCTTCATTGTCTATAAGCTCATGTTCACGTTCTTGCCACTCCAACATGGTGGAACAACCTACAAATCAACACATTTAAAAGTTAAACACCAATCGAAAGCGAAATTTGAACCATTTTTAAGAGAAACTTTGAATTTTAAAATGTTCACGGTGCCCTCGCAGTTTTTGTGAGTAGACAGTGCGGACGTCCGCACGCACTCCACACAAAAACCGCAGTAGCCCAATAGTTTTTTCTTTAAAAAATTATCGGGGTCCGCAGTTATCACGTGAATTACCAGCGGACCCCTGAGAGAACATTTTTAAACATAAAAGTCTCCTAAAAAATGAAATTAAGACTCAAAAACAAAAATTAAATGGATATAAATGAAGATTAAGATGATGTGGATTACCTAGTTCTAACGATTCAAAGAATGGACGGTCGGTTCTCCTGATATCTGCTCCGGAACATTTTAGCAAAAAGCTCTCAATTCCAAGAGGAGGAGAACAATGGTTCAAAGGTTTCAAATTCAACATGCAGGATTGTAAGGAATTTATCAAGCCAGAACATAGTGAGATTGACCTTACAAATGCCATTCCAAGGAGCTACATGAAAGACAATTTCTCAAAGCTACTGCTTATCATTCAGAAGTACTTCACCTATGAAGGGAGGTGTCATATGGTTTATTATTACCACTTTAGGCTTCTACTATATTTTGTTGGTAAGAAATATCTTGATCTACCTTTTTACTTATATAGAAGCTTAGCAAAAATGGCAGATAAAGTTCAAGCTAAATCTGAAGGAAATAGTTATAGGTCAATTTGGGCACCGTTCCCAATGACCTGGTTAACTGGGCATCATCTCAAGGACCAATGAATAAGGGTCTATCATCCCCTATCATTTCAGTTGCTACATGCCCTAAGACAAAGAACAAGACAAATCAACCATGACTTCCATTGCAAAGGTTTCCAAGATTTGAAGTTTATATTATATCATGTGAGAGCTCACCAACGCTACCTCTCAAGGGACTAAGTGCTTTGCATATGCAGGTAACCCCACTCAAGGGTGCTCTGCAAAGCACTTCCCAACACTCAAGGGGGTGTTGGTCACATTGGGAGTGAAATTCTCATTGTTTTGGAATCTCCACTTGGCCAGTGCCTTCTAGAAGAGTTCACATGTGTCAAACTTTGAATCCATGTCTCCATTTGACATATCTAAGATTGGGAACATGTCTTGCATATTATTAGAAATTCATTGATTGTAAAACTACCTTCAACTCATTTATAAATTGAGCACAGATCTTAGTGCTTGAGAAGGAAGAATTGGAGTAGAGAAATGCTGGTGGAATTTCAATTGAGGAGTTGATTTGAGTGACATGCTGCTGGAGATATCTGCATTGTGATGAGGCTGGGATTTTGCTGGAGATATCTGCATTTTGATGAGGCTGGTATGCTGCTGGATATGGTGACACTAAATCAATCACTGGGTTGTAACCTCCCCTTCTATCCATCAATAAATATTGTTGCTTACTTTCCCACATATGTATCTGTATAAGCTCATGTTTTCCATATTATGAATTCTTATCTAATGTATATGGTTTATGTTTCATTGATTTAAATAAATAACTTGAATAGACATTTGTATTATTGCTATCTTTTTTTGTTTAGTGTTAATTCTTGCAGGAAATATTTTCGGACTTCTAGCTTGGATTTGAAGCTACAGCAAGAGCGACAGAAGAAGAATAGGAAGTGCTTGGAATCCAAGTAAGTTCTTTGATCTATTATATGTGTCTATTTATATTTAGGAAAAGTAGTCACAAAGTCTTTAATCTGTTGTTCTATATGAGCACCACATTTAGGGAAGAATGCTTTATCCGCAATCCATAATTCCACATAACAAATTGGCGACTCTGCTGGGGAGTTTACCCTTCATCCTTGGTGTATTTGCCTCTGTTTATCTCTGTTTATTTACCCAGTAGCATTTACTCATAAATATTAGGCTTTTTGAAATCAAAATTTGCATTAGAAGTGTTTTAAACAGTTGTATTTTTCTTTCTACATTGCGCCCAACGCATTGTTGGATAGGACACAGTGCTTTGCATAGCATTGTCTCCCACTTAGGGGTGCTTTGCAATGCACTGTCTCTCCTTAAAGACTGCATTTCCCCCAGAAGCTAACCAAATTCCTTTGAGTTTGTCATTTCATTTGCTTTCATTTTGTTGTTTGTTGTGTTTTGAAGAGCCCGATACCTCATATTGACCAGTGACCTTACCTACCTCTTCCTCATTTGAAAGAAAAATTTTGATCAATGTTTATTTAAAGCATTTTTCTTTATCATTGACGAATTAATTTCAAAGTATTTTCATTGCTGCATTAGATCCATTTGCTTTTGAAAAGGAAATTTTCGTAAATTATTTGATTCATGATAGGAGAAATTGTTGTTAGATTCTTCATTTTTCCTTCAAAAGAGAAATTGTTGTTTAATTCTTCATTTCTCAAAAGTAAAAGGCATTTTTTTTATTGATTGCATGCACATAGTTTCCTTTTTGCATTCACATTAAGGGGACTGAAAAGAAAAACCTGCATTTACATATAGTGGTTTATGTGTTTTGCAAAGGAACAATTAGGAGAGATGCATATTAGTTTGTGCTCTTTGATTGTTTGCTCTCAAATTGATTGCTCTTTCCCTTTATTAGCTAAGACTTTCATTGAAAAATCTAAAAGTGAAAAGTTTCCTTATCATTCTTAGTTTTCATTTTAGGAATTTCCATTGCATCATCGTGGTGAACCTTGAAAGGAAAATTGATAAACAAGATCAACTTAAAATTTATCTCAATTTACCTAACAAAGCATTGGAACCATAACGATAACATTTAGAAGGTCTAGGCTAGAGACGTGTTCCGGCATCGTAAAAAATAGCAGTTGTCGTTAATTGTCTATGATACATTCTGAGTGTGATACCTCACTCCACGTACGTAAGTATATCATAGCTCGTCCATGTACTTTCGGGTATATCGGGCGATGTTACAGTACGAAAAGTATAAAGGGTTTCTCTCACTGTGCGGTTTCACATCAAACAATGCTAATACGGACTTGGGCCTCCACGTACCTTCGGGTATATTTGGGAAGACAACTTTTAGGTGCTATCCATCCATAGTGAACCGATTCGGCTACCCTGTAAATTATGATACACCGAAAAAACCATTCGGGGAGATTGCCTGCTCGTACTTCTTGGTTCGCCAGGAGGTATTTTTCAGTTCACAGTTTCTTGGTAAACCTTTTGCCTAGCATTAACCTTTTATTTTGTTTATTTGTTTTTGGTTAAAATAAATCAGTAATTGTGGAAGAAAAAAATCCTTTCCCCCATCATTCGTGTAGATTAGCATTGAAACCACCTTTACCACCAGAAGTTACTCCTGGTCGACGAAGGCGACATCACTCTACCGAATCAAGTACTATCAGTGCCTCTGGTGAAACATCATATTCCAATATACCAAAGTTAACTCAAGTTGTTTCTACACATCCTAGTTTGTCTACTGTTGTAGTGACGAAGTCTTCATAGCTACCCATGGTCATGATCCATCTAATCAGTGAGACCATACCTCTTGGACCCGACATTGTTCAACCAGAAATTGATCCAGATCCTATCCCTTTTTTGCCAAAAGATCTGAATCTCGAAGTCAAACAACCGGAAGTTGTTCCTACCTTGGTCATTCCACAATTTTTTGTAGCCATTGAATCTCCCATATCACACAGTCAACCTCCTGAAATATACTTTGGGCCTGACGGTGAAATACTTCCACCTGTTTTAATCTCAATTAAATAAATCCCACAAGATGAGACACCTTTAACTCCAACCCATTTTGGGGAGGATCTTTACCTGTACAAGTCTTTTCCTCAATCACCATCCTATGCTTTTGTCAATCCTGTTCCTATTCAAATTACCTTCGATTCAAAAGGGTATACATTTTATCAAGTAACCATGCCTGAACCAACATCTTTGGTTGGGCCATCTGTTCCAATTATGTCACTACATGCCCTCACTACCCCGTCGATATTCACAACTTCACCAAAGTCATATTTTCATGGAGGCCCTTTGGTCCCATCAGGTTATAAATATTTATCTGGAATCTTCTCTGGTGAATCTTCAAACCCATGGACTTCATTAATGTCATCATCCAGTATTCTAACTGGTAAACCTATAGTCAGTATTGAACGGCTTGATTCTTTATACACATCATCAAGGCAATATCAAGCTAGTCCTTTTGGGTCTATTCCATCTAGTACCATATCAATTGGACTCCCTACATTTGGAGAGAAATATTTTCCGTCTTCTTAGCCTCCTCATGCTGGGGGGCAACCTTTGGTCACCCACTTTGACAATACTCTCACTTTTTGGTCAACCTAATGTCGAAATGAATGTTTTTCAATGGCAGCCCACTCTGTCTATACAACCACAAATGATTGTACACTCGTATCAACCACTTCAACCTGTTGCACCCACATCATTTCCACTTGTTAATACATCTTTACCCTTGTTAGATAATCAAAATTTTGTACAGCAACCATTTCAAGCGAGTCCTTCAACTCAGTACCCTCAAGTATTGGGCCCACATAATCCAATTCCTTTAGCTAATTTACAACAACAACCTGTACCTGGAATCATTTATTCACAAGCTGGCCTACCATATTATGGGATGTCACAGCCACAACCAGGTTATACTTATCCTCAATTGAATCCAATTTATCCTAATTTGGGTAATAACACTGGTGGACAGACCCCTTAGTAGCCTCAGGCGCAAAGCCTCAGCCTTCATTTCAACAAGTATCATATTCAATTTTTGGTCAACAGGATCCTCAAGCGTTGGCTTATCAAAACAACCCCTATCTAGGTTATCAACAACAGATTCCTTATGTTGGTGCTAAAATTCCTGTTGCCCAAGCAATTCCATCATACCCTGGCTATGCTCAACCTGACCTTAATCAATAGTTTCCCTTTGTTGCAACTTTAAAGTTACCATATTTAAATCGATTAACCAATGATCGAATCAACTATGCTCCTTGGTGGTTGGTGATACCCCATAAATTACCCTCATATATTCCTAAGTTCAATG
This sequence comes from Pinus albicaulis, assembly GCA_034641835.2. Lineage (NCBI taxonomy): Eukaryota > Viridiplantae > Streptophyta > Pinopsida > Pinales > Pinaceae > Pinus > Pinus albicaulis. The sequence goes on along the minus strand of CM076572.1, from coordinate 1,389,264,515 downwards.
GAAACCTTGGCGAAGACCCGTCGACTCATGTCATGACTTATCATTTGTGGTGTTCATCAAACTCCATGAATGATGATTTTGTTCGACTACGTCTTTTCCAGCGTACGCTCATAGGTCCAGCTGCAAAATGGTACATTGAGTTACCTAGAGCTTCTTTTTATAATTTCACTGCCCTAGCTACTATCTTTTTGACCCATTTCCAGTTACCCATACGATATGAAACTGGAACATAACTCTTGACCAATTTTAAACAGACTAATGCTACTCACATTTCTGATCATATTCATGAATGGCGTTGTTGTCGTAGAATGGTTAAGACATTTTTTCTTGATCAGATCCTTGTTGAGTGGTTCATTAAGTCCCTATTACCATATATAACTGAGGATGTGGCTAAGGGTGGCGTAGTCACTGAAGAGCAGGTTATTTCTCATGCACAATATTTATACTCGATTTATACTCAGTCTGGCACACTCTATGAAAAAATTCCTAACGCGTCGTGATCTAATTTTATTGTTCCTCCTCAATTAAAGGACTCTCATGTCAGAGACGGCTTGATTGGTTCTGCAAGCACACATCACACTAATGCATCTGTTCCTTCTCCTTCTTCTGAAATTAATGTCGTGTCCTTTGACAAAGGCAAAAGTGACAAGCATCCCGGAAGTAATAAAAAAGGGAAAAATAAGAAAAAAAAAATTCTAACCCGCAGGAAAGATCATCTGATCAATCGTCTAGACCTATGAAACCTCGTTATCCATGCATAATCTATAATGAGGAACACTTTGTTCGATATTTTCCTCACCGCGCTGAAGTCTCAAAAATCATTAAGACTTCCCATGCATCAGTTGTGTTGACAGACCCGTTTCCAAATCCGGACACAAATTTGGTTGCTACGGATCCAGCTTCTAGTTCCCAAGTGCTTATGTTATCTGTCACAAAACCTTCAACATATATTTTGGTATCAACGCGTAATAATTACTATGGTAGTCAGGCCACTGATCAACCTACTACCTCGACTACGAATTCATCTACAGAATCAGTACCGCCTACTGCTATTCCTGAATTAACAATTAAGCCACCAAAGGCAGTCATTCATAAATCAACATATAATCCTCGAGCAAGAGCTGCACAAAATTATAATATAGTTGAAGATTTGGCTCAATCCCCTTCAGATATATATGCTCTTGAGGTATTACAAAATTGTCGCTCCCAAAAACATGCTTTATTGTTGGCTATTGGTGGAATTTATCCGACTGATTCTAATCTCGTCGTCTTTAATCATACGGGCTATGTGCTACAATTACCAGCAGAATTGACATTCTCCATACAAGTAAATGTGCTCAATCACCTTGTTCATCGTACTATTATTGATGAGGGAGAATCTACATGCATTATGTCTCTAAACTATTGGAAGTCACTTGGCTCGCCGTGCTTATCTCAATCATCAACGACCTTGAAGGCTTTTGATGGACGTACATATAAGCCTTGTGGTATTATTAATAACCTACATGTTGAAATAGGGGGAAAGATAGTGAATGTTGATGTCGAATTTGTTGATGGACCACTTGACTACAATATTATACTTGTAATACCATGGGTATATGCTATGACTGCAATTGTTTCTACATATTTTAGAATGATTGCCTTTCCATATAAAGGTACTATCATAGTCATCAATCAGTTATCCTTCTTTGCCTCTGCTTCGCAGGTAACTGGAAGTGTTCTGTTCGTTCACACACCCTAACTAGCACTTCAGAACATTGGTGTAGGACTTTTAAAGGATTCCACTCTCATGGGAACCTTTGAATTACCACCGCCCTCGATGTCGGTAGAAATTGCAAGCATAGACACCTACTCCATGATCTCTTCCACTCCATATGGCTTAAGGAAGAGTATGGATGACTTTGAAATTGTTCTATTGGATGATTTTCTATTACCCAGCCCTATTGAGCTGACATAGAAATCCATCTATCTGGCTTGGGCAGCGAATCCAAAATCAGTGTCGCCGGTTGTTTGGGTTGATCATTCCTTAGATTTTGGTACTCCATTTGATCCTTTTTTCAAAATTTTCTTGACAAATGAGAATATTTTGGAAGCCATGATGTCAGAAGGAGGACCATGGGAATATTATCATCATCGTTCCCATCTTCCTGATTATGAAGAAAACTATCTTAGTGAACTATATCACCCATCGATCAAAAAATTATTTTCGAATTATTTACGTATTAATGCAATCGATTCTGAGCGAAATATATCAAATATTGAAGAAACCATTTCTGTCGATATTTCGACCAAACCTGGCGTTGTAGAAAATATTCATGTCGGCGTATCTTGTTCTCCATCAGAACTCGAATCATATCACTCTCTATTTCGTGAATTTCGTGATGTATTTTCTTGGTCCTACGAGGAAATTCTAGGCATAGATACTAGTATCATTAAACACGCTATTAATATGTATCCTAATGTCAAATCGGTGTGTCAACGCCTTCATCTTGTTCATCCAAAGAAGGCTGCTGCCATCAAAGCAGAAGTTGAAAAACTTTTGCGTGTTGGTTTCATTTACCCTGTTCCGCTAACTGAGTGGGTTTCCAACATCGTTCCTGTCATGAAAAAACAAGGAACCATTAGAGTGTGCATCGATTATCGGGATGTCAATCTTCCTTATCCAAAAGACAACTATCCTACTCCCTTTATCGACCATATTATTGATGATTGTGCTGGATGCAAAATATTTTCATTCATGGATGGATTTTCCCGCTACAATCAAATCAATATCCACCCAGAGGATCAACATAAGACAACATTCATATGTCCCTGGGGCACATTCGCTTATAGGAAATTTTCGTTTGGTTTAAAGAACGTTGGGGCAACTTTTCAAAGAGCAATGGATTATGCTTTCAATGACATCAAGCACATTGTTCAACCCTACCTAGATGATTTACCCACGCATTCATGAAATCAGACTAATCATCTGATGCATTTGAGAACCATCTTCTTACACTGCCAACACTACAAAATTCGCCTCAATCCACATAAATGTGTGTTTTGTGTTGGCTATGGTCATTTGCTTAGATTCGTCGTCTCAAAAGAAGGAATTCAAATCAACCCATTGAAGGTTCAAGCCATTCTTGATTTTCCTGCACCATCAAATTTACTTCAATTACATAAACTTCAAGGAAAGGCTAACTTCCTAAGGAGGTTCATACACAACTACGCCAAAATGGCTAAAGGATTTACTAGGCTTTTGAAAAAGGGGGTTCTCTTCCATTGGGACCAAGTTGCACAAGCTTATTTTGATGTTTTTAAGGATACTCTTGTCCAGGCGTCATTAATGTATCCCCCTAATTATCAAAGTGATTATTTCCTATATATCTCCGTAGTTAAAATGACCATTGCTATGGTATTGGTCCAAGTAGAAGATGGGGTAGAACATCCAATCTATTATTTGAGTCGTAATCTCAATGATACGGAAGTTAAATATTCATATGTATAATATATTGCCTTGGTAGTTGTTCAAATTGTCCAAATATTTCGCCACTATATCCTGTTCTAAAAAGCCATAATCATTTTGGATTGAAACCCCATGACTTATATCTTATCACGTCAATTGCTGGGGGGAAAATATTCAAAATGGATTGTCATTTTGCAGGAATTTGATTTGGAATTCATCAAATCCAAGTCAAAGAAGTCTTTAGTTTTGGCAGAGCTTTTCTGTGACCTTCCCTCTGATAGTGTTGCTACTATGTCAGAACCATCAATTCCTGATGAGAATATGTTTGTGATCGGATCATCTGATCCTTGGTATGGATATTTCATCATTTATCTCCAAACATAAACTTTTCGGCCTGATACCTCTTGCTCTGAACAGCAACGTATTTGATACCAAGCCAAAGATTATCTGATCGTCGGTGATACACTTTATTGTCATGGTGTCGATGCAATTTTAAGAAGGTGTCTCACTCATGAGGACGCCAAAAAGGTTTTAAATGATTTTCATGCTGGGGCTTGTTGTGGACATTTGTCCGGATATGATACCGCGCAGAAGATACTCCGTGCCGGTTAATTTTGGCCTACCATATTTCGCGACTTCATTCTCGCAGTCAAAAGCTGTCATGCGTGCCAGATATTTGATCGTAAAATCCACAAACCGCCAGCGCCAATGCATCATGTTGTCTCTGTGGGACCATTTTCGAAATGGGGTATTGACTTCATGACTTGTAACCCTCATTCGTTCGAGGGGAATGGATATATTAATGTCGCAGTAGACTACTTCACCAAATGGGCCGAAGTGATGCGTACATTCAACAACATAGGACAAACAGTCACATTGTTTTTCTTTAATCATGTTATTGCACGGTTAGGGGTACCACAGGCTATAGTTACAGATCATGGGAAGCATTTTCGCAACCACATGATGGTTGAATTGACTGCCAAGTTAGGGTTGTCACATGATAATTCTAATCCTTATTATCCACAATCAAATGGACAAGTTGAGGCTATCAACAAGATTCTTAAACGTATGCTTCAATGAATTATAGGCGTTCATAAAAGAAACTTCCATTTGATCCTGTACTCGACCTTATGGGCGTATCAAACCTTGGTGAGAAACGCAACTAGATTTACTCCTTTTCAATTGGTGTATGGCTTGGAAGCTATCTTGCCTATCCAATGTGAAATATCGTCGTTAAAACTCACAATCGACTTGTTACCTGACACTTCAGAAGAATAAGTGTGTCTTTTTAACCTCATCCATCTTAACGAAACACGTCATGAAGCCCAATTGGCTAACGAAGCGCATAAGAGACGTATAAAGGCGCAATACGAAAAAAATGTCCAGCTTCGCATTTTCTCAGAGGGAAACTTGGTCCTTCTTTATGATAAAGAAGCTAATGTTATAGGTACAGGAAAATTTGAGCCATTATGGCATGACCCCTATATTCTCAAAAGAGTTCTTGCTAAGGGTGCCTATGAGTTGGTAGATTACGATGGGATTCCATTGACGCAGCCCAGAAATGGGTTGTATCTGAAACATTACTATGCTTAATCATGAGCATAGTAATATTTTGTATTATATTGTATATATATGTTGTTGATTTGCATTCACTGTCTTAGTTTGTTTTTATATTTTTCTTGACGTTAGTAATCTGCTTTACATTTTATCGTATATGTCTGAATCTTTGGAAATTTTTGTTGGATATGATGATGGTGCTATTCATAGTACGCAGAATCTATCCTCTGCAGCGTGGGCCATTTTCGCTCTCAACAGTGAGTTAATGAGTTTTCAAGGGATTTGTATTGATAGATCGACAAACAATATCATTGAGTATAGCGCGTTGATCGAACTTCTCTTTGATGCCATTTCATTTGGTATTAACCGCAATATCATAAGGTTAGACTCACAACTTGTGGTATTACAACTTACTAGTGTTTATACTGTTAGAAATCCAACACTGCATTGTTGTTCCTAAGAGTTTGACTTTTGGAAAGACACTTTGATTTTATTCAATATCAACACATTTCCAAAAATTTGAAAACATTAACTGATTATTTAGCTAATCAGGTTTTAGACAAACATTTGCAACACATGTAAATAAAACATTCACGTCATTGAATAGGATTTCACAATAAACATAGGAAAACACTGAAATCAAATAGATAGATAGTTATAGGTTTTTTACAAAATTTTGTGCCTAAGACACATTGGTCATCTCACCTCAAAATGTATGCAACATGTCAAAAGTAAACTAGTGGTACTCATGGTAACATGCTATAGATCTAGCTATCATATGCAGTAACCGCATCCAATGGTTAGGAACACCAATAGTGTGGCATTGTAGTCGCATGGGTAACTCTTCGATCTGGAAATCCAGAATATCGAAGGTCAACCCCTCTATGTGCTCCCGAAGCTCAGACAGAGTCTCATCCATATCAAGAACCTGAAGGACTGCTCTCCCGACAGCCCTCTATGTTGGCTCACATGCTTCACGCTCTGGTTCCTCCACTGGTTGAACACGACCAACATCTGCGTTACATCAAACATTTAGTTTAAAGTCTTGGGAAAACATCAAAATACAAAAACATTGTATAAACCTTATAAAAATCAAAAACATGGTCAAAAAATTCTTACCTATTGCACCCCACTGAGCGCCTTCCGGTAGTGTTAAATCTAGATCTCCTCATAAATCAATGCCTGCGTATGCATACTCATCAATGGCAACAACCTGTCGCCTGAACCAGGTGAAGAATGCAGTAGAGAACACAATGAACGATTCGCCTGAATGCCTACCCATTAGTTCTATCCATCTCTGCATCCTCAGATCTCTAGGATTAGACACACCTAGTGTCACATGCTGTGGTTGCATCAGTGGAATCTGTTCTAAAGAAAATGATATGAGGATCGAACCATAACTAAAATTATTTTTCCTTCCTCCCTTTACTTTGTTCAGTTGTTCTTTTATTTGAGAAAGTACAGCTTCAGATTAGTTGAAGATTGTTGGCTCCATACACTCAAGCGCATACTGCATATACGATCTATTCGCTACATGTAGTGTAAAGGTGCCAGCAAGTTTTGCAATCGTGAAAAGAAAAGTTCTCAAAGGAAAATCTCTAACATCTCAAATATTTATATTCCCATCTTTGCTTGGCTCTACCCCTGGATAGCAATGTTGCAGAACATAATCCCTCATAGTCTCTCCTCCAAGAGCAGACCCTAAGAGTGAAATAGGCAAGCCCCTCCTCGACAAACATATGAGAAAGTATACATCCTCAACTGTTATGGGAACCACCTGGTTCTTAATATGAAATGCCTCGATAGCTAGATCCCATGCTCGAACTAAGAGCTCCAAGAGTTATATTTGTTGCCTCATCCCTGACAACTAGAAGTACTTTAGCAATCCACAATCTCTTAGGGCTCTTACTGTGCCCGGATCATTTAGGGAAATCATATCCTGTTCTTCATGCTCTCTTTCCCTCCATGTAATCGTCATTATAATCTAATGAAAACCTGAAATATAACCATAAGAACCATTAGATTCCATTCAATGCAAAAAATTGGTTAAATTTTGGGCATAATGCAAAAAACAAAAATCAAGATTGCGCCCAACGTAACCCTAGACAAGAGACAGTACGTTGTATATGCAGATAGCCTTCATTTTAGCTGTTATGCAACACACTTTTCGATATTCAAGGGTGTGTTGCCCTCTTTGAGAGAAGAATTTACCCTAGGGGCCCCAAAACCCTAAAAACTTGCAATTAATGGAAATGAAATGATTACTGAAGGAAAGAGGAGGTTCATGGCACTAACCTAGATCAAACGGCAACGAAATCCATCCACAGAAATGATCGGAATCAGTAACTGAAGTTCAGGTGCAAAATTAGGCTCAGAGCTCCAAAATGCAAATGATAACTATGGAATGGTAAAAATGAATAGTAAAACTCTTTTTAATAGTCATTTAATTGTTTGAAAATTATATTTAATGCTATGACTATGGTTTTATTATTTTTTTAATCATGAAATAGGTATTTTTAATCCATTTGATGTTTTTCTGAACAGGGTTTACAACTGATGAATAGATTAGTCATGCAAATTTATTTCAAGAATAATTTGACCACAAAGCATACTTTTTCTCCTTATTTTTTGAGCTTTGTTAAAAACGAAAAAGGATTTGAAGCGCACTTTTATCTCTTTTTCGAGCTTCGATAACAGCAAAAAAAGAACACCTGGAGTCTTCTTTCAGCTCTTTTTAGACTCCAGTAATGTGAAAATATTGTCAAGCACTTGTCTTTTCGAGCTCGTAAAAGTAAATGAATTGATATCTTCTCAGTATAAGTTTAACCCTTTTCCGGACTGAGATAGATTATTTACGAAAAATGAATACCTTGGTCAAACATGACTAAAGAGGTTCTCTCAGATATTATTTTACACTTTTTCAGATCTGAGCGACAATTTTACGAAAAAATACTTATGCAGTTCTCTTTCATCCTCTTTTTCAAAGTCTCTAAATATGAAAAATGATCGGGCTATCATTGTCGTTAAGCTCGTTAAAACATAAAATAGCGATGGGCTTGTCGATCATGGCAAGAATCGAGTTTCATTCATTGCTAGACTTGTTAAATTATTAAATAGTGATACATTCTTCGCCCGAAGGGTTGAATTATATATCAAGCAAATGTTATCCTCCTCAAGATTGTTAAAAAATAAAGAGGTATTGGTCGACAAATGACCTGGGAAAAATTGGGAAAGTGAGCAAAACTTTTTACGGTAGCAGGTCGCTATTGAACAGGACACTTCACTCCATCACCATGACTGTTTGGCAGTGGGTAATATTCTTGACGGTTCATTCATACCTATGGTTCATCATACCTTCACTTAGGTTTTGGGTCGATGCTTCCAACTCATCTCAGTGTCACCGATATGTTCAAGAGAAGTCATCCAGTGAATACTCATCCTTTTGCAATACTCATAAACCTTCATTCTCATGGCAATCATCCCTGAAAATTGCTATATCAAGTCATACCTTTGTCTCCAAAATTAGTAACTCTCGTTTCGCAATAAGCTGATTTCTTGTCGATGACAAATCATTATCCAGGAAATTCACTTAGAAACATCATATTCCAGTACCATGAGGCTTGTTATAGCATCGACAAGATCCTTGCTTCCGGATTTTTGACCGAAATATTTTGTTTGCCGTTCGACATCAAATCATCTATTCACACCTTACAAAATGTATTGCAATACCTTGATAGCCATTGACATTAATGGTGGTTCTCTCGCATTTGTTAAACAACTCACATCATTGGTTGGTAATCAAATTATGTCTTACCATGTTCGACTACAAATCATATATTCACATGGCTAGACTTATACGCGAATGATCGAGTGAAAGAGATAAGAAGACCTCGGATCTAGTTTCAGCCATCCGGGCTGCGATTTGAGGATTGTTGTACACATCATCTGTATGGTGACCTTACATACAGATCGTCATCCGAACATGGGCCTATATCTGTAGGCATGTATGTATTGGGAAACATTCCAATGTAGACGAATTTCTAAATTATGTACATGTTATTAGATTGTTTATGTGTTAAGCATGGGAATGCCTTCCCTCAGCAATTCGTGATCAAGAGGATATATCATGATGTAATGTATTGTAAGATTTATGCAGGTTGCCACTCCGCTTCATCTCCATCCCATCACAGTGTAAAGCATCTCAATCAAAATATTGCTATTATTATTCTGACTTCATGCTTTAGGAGGCAATTGTTATAGGTCAATTTGGGCACCATTCCCAATGACTTGGTTAACTGGGCATCATCTCCAGGATCAATGAATAAGGGTCTATCATCCCATATCATTTCAGTTGCTACATGCCCTAAGACAAAAAACAAGAAAAATCAACCATGACTTCCATTGCAAAGGTTTCCAAGATTTGAAGTTTATATTATATCATGTGAGAGCTCACCAACGCTACCTCTCAAGGGACTAAGTGATTTTCATATGCAGTTAACCCCACTCAAGGGTGCTCTGCAAAGCACTTCCCAACACCCAAGGGTGTGTTGGTCACATTGGGAGCGAAATTCTCATTGTTCCGGAATCTCCACTTGGCCAGTGCCTTCTAGAAGAGTTCACATGTGTCAAACTTCGAATCCATGTGTCAATTTGACATCTCTAAGATTGGGAACATCTCTTGCCTATTATTATAAAGTCATTTATTGTAAAACTACCTTCAACTCATCTATAAATTGAGCACAGATCCTAGTGCTTGAGAAGGAAGAATTGGAGTAGAGAAATGATAGTGGAATTTCAATTGAGAAGTTGATTTGAGTGACATGCTGCTGGAGACATATGCATTGTGATGAGGCTGGGATGCTGCTGGAGATGGTGACACTAAATCAATCACTGGGTTGTAACCTCCCCTTCTATCCATTAATAAATTTTGCTGCTTACTTTCCCACATATGTATCTGTATAAGCTCATGTTTTCCATATTATGAATTCTTATCTGATGTATATGGTTTATGTTTCATTGATTTAACTAAATAACTTGAATAGACATCTGTATTATTGTAATATTTTGTTGTTTGCAGGAAATATTTTCAGACATCTAGCTTGGATTTGAAGCTATAGCAAGAGCGACAGAAGGAGAATAGGAAGCGCCTAGACTCAAAATAAGTTCTTTGATCTGTTCTATGTGTCTATTTACATTTAAAAAAAGTAGTCACAAAGTCTTTAATATGTTGTTCTAGATGATCACCACATTTAGGGAAGAATGTTTTATCCGTAATCCATAATTCCGCATAAGAGAAATGAAACCTCACCCTTTCATCATGGTTTAATCAAGTTGTTGGTTTTAGAGGAGTTAAAAATACTAGGCAGAGACTGGTCTTCTTTTCTGTTTGTTAGTGGTTTTGAAGTGGATGCCATTACCCCTAAAAGAACTCCTAAACCAAGAGGTATACCATCACCTTTAGTGGCAGAGAAAAGTGAGCCTTTAGTAGCAGAGTAAAGTGAACCAATAATCATGGAAACAGAGCCATTGCAGAAATTTGATTCACCTGTTGTTTCACCTGCAAAACAAAAGCCAACTGTGAGAAAACCTGCAAAACAAGAACCAACTGTGAGTAAACATGGTAAAAAAGGGATTACAAGAAGCCAAACAGTGGCTAAGGGAAATTTAGAAGACATTCTTCATGTTATTGATATTGAGGAAACCCCCATAGTCCAAGCTGAAGATATAGATGAGGGAGGAAAGAAACTCAAGAAAGCCAAATCAGCTAAGAAGTTATAATTTGAAGGTGAAGATGTAGGTTTCATGTTTCAGGCTAGGAAACCAATGACAAGGCATGACAGAAAGGTCTTGGAAAGCAGTAAGGAAGCTCATAAGGTCACTGAAACTGTCCAACCACCACCAAGTATCATCGACCTATCATCACCTACAAAAGAAGATCCAGTCATCAAGCAAAAGAAAGGAAAGGAGAAAATCATTGAAAAAATAGAGATTGAGGTCCTTGAGGAGAAGTTGAAGTTAGCAAATCATGAAATATTAGTCTTGAAGAAAGAGGCAAGGAAACATAATGTTTAGAAGGTGCAGTTTGAGAAAATGAAAGAAGTTTGGGGAGAGCAGGTTAATAGTGTGTCAAAAACCTTAGATAACACAAAAAAATTGATCAAATGGACTCAGCCATTGAGAGGAGAGGTGAAGCATATCATAAGAATGAACATGCACTTGAAATTTAAAAACATAAAGCTGAAGGACCAAGTCAAAGACCTCCAAGAGAAATTAGAATTGATCTATGAGGAGCTGGAGAAGAAGGGCTTAAAGATCACTGTAGTGGAGGAACCCACAGCTCAACTTATCATTAATGAAGAGGAAACACCTCAAGGCTCTTAATTTGAGTTTGATTATGTTTTAAGAGGTTAATGGCATATTGAAGACTAGGTTTCTACAACTGGAGGTTACCTTTTTGAGACAGGGTCAAAATCTGAAAATTTCACAACTTTTCACAGTTTCGTAGCGTTTCCTAGGCTTAAAGCCAGGAAAACGCTACGAAATTTTATGTAGTTGTATTTTCACTTTTAAAACCACTTATTGCAGCTTTCAAGGAGGGGAAATGGTAGTGATGATGTCTCATGTCATGATGGACACCATGCAAGAGAAAAGGAGCAGAAATTTTGAGTGCAAAAGCCATTTTTTGGACGCTACGAAACTAACATGTTTTTGTAGCAAGTTGTTTGAAGGTTTATGAGAAGTTTAAAAGAATTTTTGGACAGGTGGACACATTCAACAGGTCAAGGGACATTTCCACCAAACATTTATGACTTGAATATAATGAAATGGAGACAACTCATCAACTGAATTTTCGATGAAGATAGGGTCATGTTTTCCTGAAAAATAGTGTTTGGTTCTATATGTTTAGGAGGATATTTAATATTTCAAGTAGTGATGAATCAGGTCATAGCCTATTCGAACATGTGATGCTAAGTTGCAACTGATATGTAACTGATTTAAATATAAGGTAGTTTGATGTAATAAATAGGAGTTTGAATCCTAGTAGGAAAAGGTCATCTTTAGAGTGCAACTGTCATTTTCTCATTAAAAGACATGTTTTTCTCTTATGCAAGGTGTCATAGGAAGAGTTCGATGAATCTATCCAAGAGGCAGATCATCTCTGATGTAAGAATGTCTATTTAAATGCAAATTATTGAAGTTGTAAAGGGTTGGAGATTTTTTGCACTACTGTTGATTTATGTAATTTGACTTATATCAGTAATACAAAGGAATTATTCTTGACATACCTAAGATTCTCATGGAGTTTTTAATGTCTTTATAATATATATCTTTATGTGTACCACTTGTAGTAGATTTCATCTTTATTACTCAGAATTCATATGTTTATGCTCTGACTTCCTTTATTGATGAAATGACTGTGTTGCCCTATGTTTTCTGTGTGATTTTCCTTTGTTAAAAAATATTATTTTCCTCAGCTTCCATGTCAAGAAAAATTGCCACTGAATCTACTAATGTTTTGACTCCATAAGCCCAATGGTTGCAGACATGTACTCTTTTCAACCTACATACATCAAAATCAAGTTACTTTTCAAATAGAGTTAGCCATCTAGTTTCATCATTATTTAATATCATAAACCCCTTTGAGAGAGCCCTCTCAGACTGAAGAGGCTAAGCTTCAATCAAAAGCTAGTTTGAAACAGTTATATAGAGTTGTCTGATCAGTAGCCAATCAAGTGCAATTTTGTGATAACATTTTGGTGCATCTACCGGGAGCCTGAAGATATACCATTCCCGAAATATTGAAGCTGAACTTCTGAAGGTAGCAGGAGATCAGAATTTTTTCGAGGCTGCAACTACCTTGGTGACTCCATTCAAAATTCATATGATCAAAGGTGGCTTCGAAAAGGAGATACACGAGGAGTAATCCTGACCCAGATCCACCTATAATTATGGACAATCCAAACACAATCTCCAGAGGAATTCAAGGCATTTTTGCAATATCAGGTACTCCATTACATACAAAATCCTTGTCCTTTGAAGTTTTAAGAAGTCCTGGAGATTAAAAGTTTGATGATAAAATTTAGGAAGTCTTGTTTAGGTTTGAAAGTAAAAAAGAATTGACTGAAATTGTCTTAGACCTACATATAAGAGGTATTGATACCTCAGCCTTAGTGACTCAAAAAGATAAAGAAGAGTTTTAGGAAGCAGTCACATCTGAGTTATTGTTAGAAAGGGAATCTTTGGATAGGTTGAAGGAATTAGACCCATTTAAAATTTTGTTAAGAAGTAAATCTGGTGTCCCTCTTCCTGATTGGAGTTCAATTGTGACCAGAAAAAAAATACCAACCATCCCTCCTCCTAACAGTTCCTCTTCCTCTACTGCTATTGTCCCTAAAACTACCACAGTTCCATTCATCATGGTAGGAAATGTTCCACCTCCACCCTTCGTTGAACCTACTAGGTATGCCCCTCTTATTCTTCTAGCTGTCCTTAATGCCCTTCCTAGAAAATATTCTGCTAGAATCAAAACTTGGGAAAGTGATGAAGAGATTACAACTAAAGAGCATGTAGACCAGTTTAATGACTTCATAGATAGGGAGGAGGTTGACCATGAGGATTTCAAGATGAGATTGTTTGCTCAAAGCTTTATTGGTGAGGTCATAAATTGTTTCAAAGCCCTTGCTGCAGGAAGCCTACATAATTGGAATGAATTTGAAGATAGCTTCTTAAGGAAGTGGGGAAATAGAACCAACCTTGTACAAGCCCTCACTGAGTATAATAGTTTGAAGAGAGTTGTTGATGAAACTGTTTAAAACTATTCATAGATATTTAACAAAGTTTGACTCCATCCCGACCCATCAAAAGCCTCCACCAGGAGAAACTCAGCTAAGATATGTTGAAGCCTTTGATTATGACTTTTCTATATTGATTGGAGAAAGAGAATCACCTTCATTAGCTAAAATGAAAAATGATGCAGTGAAGGTGGAAGTCAATATGATAACAGAAAAAAATTCCAAGATGGGAAATACTATGTTGAAAAAAGAAGATAAGCCTTCCACCTTAGAGGATAAATTTGACTCCATGATGAATAAAATGGAAAAACTGATGGATATGCTTGACCTTTGGAATGCCTATTCTCCTCCTGCACAACATGAACCTCAGTTTATAAATCCTCAGTTCAGAAGACCTCAAAACCAGCAGAGACCAAGGGAAAATAGAAATCAGCCTGACCCTCAAGTAAGGCCTCCTTTTCAGCAAAATTTAGTTGATGAAGAAGATCAGCCTGAAATTCAAGAAGACTTAATTCATTACTTAGATGAAAACATGTTAGGAATGTTTTTGACTAAGGAGGAACATGATGTAAACAGGGGTGAGGAACCATCTGATTATCTTAAAGGGTATCAACATGCAATCTTTGAGATGCAGAAACAATACAACCTTAGAAACAGAAATGTTCCAATTACTACAAACAAAACACAACCCAAGAAAGATGCCCCCAAAGCTACTGAGGTTAGGAAAGATACACCACCTCCTCCTCCTGTCAAAGAGACTGAAAAATCTGCTTTTGTTTTCAGTTTGGAGAGTGAGATCTCTAATATCAAAATCCCAGTACCTTTTGGAGAAATTCTTAAGGTGAATGAATACAGAAGTAAGATTGTAAAAATGTTGAATTCCCAACCAGGAGCTGCTGACATCCTAAATGTACAAGAAGATCATCCAACCATATACTTGGGTCCAAGATTGGAGGATGAACAGAATGAAGAGGTGCCTCCTTTTTATGTTAGCCTTAGCATTCATGACATGACATTTCATAATGCCATGTTGGATTCAAGGGCTTCTCACAATCTCATGCCCAAAGTGATCATGGAAAGGATGGGGTTGGAAATTACTAGACCATATAAGGATTTGTTTTCCTTTGATTCAAAAAGAGTTCAGTGCATTGGTTTAATAAAAGATGTTGTTGTTGGTCTCACACAAGTCCCTACCAAGGCAGTGGTAATGGACATTGTGGTAGCAGACATTCCACCTAAGTTTGGCATGCTGTTATCAAGGTCATGGGAAGCAAATTTCAAAGGTACAATGTAGATGGACCTAACTTATGCCACCATTCCTATTTTTGGTGAGCAAAGGAGACTATACAGAGAAACAAGGATGGCTTATATGGTAAGTAGTAAAGACAAACCTCAGAATTTCCCAATTTATGTTGTTGATACTAAATTGGGGTATGCTATTCTTTTCAATGAATTGACTAATGAAGCGAGGATGAAAATAAAGCAATAAATCAGCAAACTGAAATTCAAGAAACATAAAATCAGCAGACATAAAATCAACAAATCAGTGAGGAGAAGGCAGAAGGTTGGTGGTTGTTACACTTTGATGGATCAGCAGGAAGAGAGGGGGCAGGAGCAGGAATTTGTATCACAACTCTAGAGGATGAAAGTAAGTTCTTTTCATATAAACTGAACTTTGATTGCACAAATAACATGGCTGAGTACGAATCTCTATTTTTGGGTTTAGAAATTTTGAAAATAATGGGTGCCCAATATATTTATGTTTGTGGAGATTCTGAATTATTTATTAAGCAATTTGAGGGTGTATATCAAACTAAGGATGTGAGAATGAGGGCATACAGAAATTTGATCATGGAGATGTTAGAGAATTTTCAAGAATATTCATTTATTGTGAAGACTAGGGACCAAAACTCAGTAGTTGACTCCCTAGTTGTCTTTGCAAGTCTATTTATCATTAATGTACATTCCACTGAAAGATATGAGGTTGAAGTTCGGCATAGACCTGCTATCCCTGACAACATTATCCATTGGCAAGTTTTTGAGGATGACCAATAATTCAAAAACTTTATAGAACTGAAAGAGGAGTTTGAAAGTACACAAGTATATCAGCAAAACATGCTTGCTGAAACAAAAGGAAATTCTGAAGTTTTACAGCTGAAGAATAACTCTATACCCAAAGGTCTCATACCACATGAAAATATTTTTTACCAGAATGATGTGTTCAAATACCCTAGGACACAAGTTGATGATGAAGAGGTAGGGAGTTGTAACCTTGGTACAATAGCAATGCCAAAAATGATTAAGCTTTCAAAGTTTCTTTCATTTGACATGAGACATAAATATATTGAGATGATGAAAAGGTTCATAGATGTTTTTGCATGGAGTTATGTTGATTTGAAGAAGTATGGCCCTACTATCATTCAACATACCATTCCTATTAAATAAAATGAAAAGCCTTTCAAGAAGAAGTTGAGGAGGATTAATCCACTTCTTATGCCTCTGATTGAGAAAGAAATCAAGAAACTCTTTAATGCCAAAATTATTGTTCCAATCAGATTCTCAAAGTGGCTTGCAAACTTGGTTCCAGTAAGAAAAAAGAGTGGAGAGATCAGAATTTGCATTAACTTCAAAAACTTGAACAAAGCCTCTCTAAAGGACAATTACCCTCTCCCAAAGATAGACCAAATTTTGCAGAACATTGTTTGTTCCCAAAGGATGTTTATGCTTGATGGTTTTTTAGGGTACAATCAGATACTTGTGCATCCATAAGATCAAGAGAAAACAACCTTTACCACACCATGGGGCACATTCATGTATGCCAAAATGCCCTTTGGTCTGATGAATGCAGGGGCTACCTTTCAAAGAGAAATGGACATTGCCTTTCTGAGGAGAAGGATAAGTTGGTGGTTTTCTATCTGGATGACATAAGAGTTTTCTCAAGGAGAGAAGAAGATCGCTTGAAGCATCTAGAAAAGATTCTGGTGAAGTGTAGAAGGTTTGGAATTTCTCTCAATCCCACTAAAAGCATTTTTTCTCTAACTTAAGAGAATTTACTTGGGCATATTTTTCTAAATATGGGATTAAGATTGATCCAAGCAGGGTCAATGCCATTCAGAAAGTGGATCTGCCTAGAAGCAGAAATGAAATTCAGTCTTTCCTTGGAAGGGTGAATTTTGTGAGGAGGTTTATTCCTAATTTTGCTGAGATTATAAAAGACATAACTAAGATGCTGAAGAAGGGAGCTAACATCAAGTGGAAAGTAGAAGTAAAGCACTCATTTGAGGAGATCAAGAAGGCACTCACTCAAGCACCAGTTTTCATCAACGTGGATTTTACAAAATAATTTATGGTTTTTACATTTGCATCAGAAAATACAATTGCTGGAGTTTTGCTGCAGAAAGGACAACAAGGTACTGAGAAACCCATTTCATTTTTTAGCATGAAATTAGCTAATTTAGAGCTAAAGTACAACATCTTAGAGAAGCAGGCATATGCCTTGGTCAAAGCCATCAAATATTTCAGAATTTACATTCTACATTATCATGTTATAGCTTTTGTTCCTAATGCTTTTGTGAATGACATCCTAACTCAAGCTGATCTTGATGGTAAGAGGGGGAAGTGGATATCTAACTTGTTGAAATATGACATAGAGATCAGACCCACAAAATTGGTCAAAGGTCAGGGACTAGCAAAGCTGATGGCACAGTCAAATTTTGAATGTCTTAATATGAATTTAATTGCAGAAATTTTAGAATTATCAAATGAAGATGAAGATTTGATTCCCATTGAAGAGAATTACATCCTTTCAGAATGGTACACAGACATTATTTTTGTCTTACATCATCATAGAGTGCCTGCTCAATTGAAAAATTCTAAGGCAAGGTTTGAGAAGCTAAAATCTTTGAGGTACTGTATCATTGATGAAAAACTATATTGGAAAGATACCAGTGGTATTCTTTTGAATTGTTTGTTGGAAGAGGAGGCTAAAAAAGTGATTGAGGAGTTTCACAAAAGAGATTGTGGAGGTCATCATTATTGGAAGGCTACAACAAATAAGATTCTCAAAGCAGGGTACTATTGGCCTACTATGTTCATAGATGTCTACAAAAATATTGATGCCTGCCATGAATGCTAAATTTTTTATGGTAAGAAGAAACTTGTTCCTTTACCCTTGATACCTATCCATGTTGAGGTGCCATCATCTTCATGTCAACATCACTGGATTCTGACAACAACTGATTATTTCACCAAGTGGATTGAAGCAATCCAAACTAGGTAAGCAAATGATTTAGTTATCGTTTCATTTTTGGAAAATAATATATTGTCTAGGTTTGGCTGCCCTATGAAGATCATCACTGAAAATGCACAAGCATTCAAATCCAAGAAGTTGATCAGTATTTGTCATCAATATCACATTACACTTGGGCATTCTACTGCATATTATCCATAAGGTAATGGTCTTACTGAATCTTCTAACTAGAGAATTGTGAGGATTATTAAGAAGGTGTTGCAGGAAAATAAGAATTCATGGCATTTGAAGTTGAAGTATGCTCTGTGGGCTGATAGAGTGTGCACAAAGAGATGAATTGGAATTTCACCTTGTGAGTTGGTATATGGATTTGAAGCCATCTTTCCTACGTCCTTGGGAGTGCTTTTCATGAAGCTACTACAAGGATTGGAGGAGGAGCCAAATGCAATTTAGAGGAGAATAAATCAGTTGATAGCCTTGCAGGAGAAAAGGGAGGAAGTCTATAACAGTAATCAGCAATCTCAAAACAGAATCAAGAAGAAATTTTACAGGAAGGTCAAGGAGGAAAACTTTCAAATCCAAGATGTGGTTTTGAAATGGGAGGCCGGGATTGAAGAAAAGGGGAAACATGGTAAGTTTGAGAATATTTGGAAAGGTCCATTCAGAGTAGCTGCATTCCATGGAAGCAACACTTACATTCTGTAGGAGATGGATGGACAACCTTTTGCTGGAGGGCCTGTCAATAGCAGGTTTTTGAAGCACTATTCCTCTTAAGTTATGTTAATCTTTCATGCCATTGTAAATATTCCATTTTTATATGTTTTTTTGCTAATAAATACAAGTTGATCATCAAGCTTGAGCCCGAGGTGAAGGCCATTAGAGTTTGAAGGAAAGCTTGGAAAATTTCAGAGTTTTTGTTTTCAAGAAGATGGATAGCACTGGAATTACAAGTTCTTTGGTGTACCACAGGGGCACACCACCCAAGTGGAGCTACTGTTATCACTTATAAAAAAGTGAAACATCATTTGACATAGTCTTAGAGGTTCATGTGTCAAAGGTATGGTCATAGAATTCATTTTTCATTACTTGGTAAAGGAAAATTTTTAAATTTTTCTTATTAGCCTATCCTAAGGTCCAAACCCACCCCCATTCAAGTCTTTTCATGTCA
The DNA here is from genome assembly GCA_034641835.2 of Pinus albicaulis. Lineage (NCBI taxonomy): Eukaryota > Viridiplantae > Streptophyta > Pinopsida > Pinales > Pinaceae > Pinus > Pinus albicaulis. The sequence goes on along the minus strand of CM076572.1, from coordinate 1,389,245,301 downwards.
CATCAGTCATTATTTCCTGACATATTTCATTTCCCAAGCTGACAACCTTGAAAAGGTTATTTTAGCCAAGATTTCCTACTTTCGTAGCGAATTACACAGAAAAATGCACTTTTCGCTACGAAACTGCTAATACTTTCATAGCGAAACTGCCCAGAAATACACTAAGTACGCTACGAAAGGAGGTATTCATGTTTGTATTTTAAAAACAGGTGCTAGGTATTAGTTAATGATTTAAAGGGTTACGGTAGATGCCATTCGAGTCAGTTAGGGTTAAATAAAGATACAATGGTCATGGCTAAAGTCATTATTACCATTTTAAGCATGTATGAGTTATGATTATGCCATGAGTTGTCATTGAAACCTTAAAATATTTCCCAATTGATTCATTTGTCATTCTTCACTCCCTCTTTGCATGTTATTAAGCTCTGGAGATCTATTTCACTAAGCCCGAGTTGTGGCTGGCATTTTCAAAAGTTTACAGGTATCATTGATCAAGTGAGGCAAAGAAGACATAAAAGTATCATGGCTACAAAGAGGAAGACCAAAAAAGTTGGCCACTGTCTCAGATATGAGCCATCAGACATGAACTTGATAAATGAAGACCCAGTAGCTTCAGAAGTTTTCAGAAGAACAAGGCGTTTGCATTTTTTCCAAATATTGCAAGGATGCCATGTGCAGGTTTCTAAGGAGTTTTCCATCAATTTCAATGGGACAGCTGCAAAGGTGGGAATGTTGAACCTCACTATAACACCAAAGACTATTGCAAAAGCAACGGGAATTCCAAGAGGAGGAGAACAATGGTTCAAAGGTTTCAAATTCAACATGCGTAATTGTAAGGAATTTATCAAGCCGAAACATAGTGAGATTGACCTTACAAATGCCATTCCAAGGAGCTACATGAAAGACAATTTCTCAAAGCTACTGCTTATCATTCAGAAGTACTTCACCTATGAAGGGAGGTATCATATGGTTTATTCTTACCACTTCAGGCTTCTACTACATTTTGTTGGTAGGAAATCTCTTCATCTACCTTTTTACTTATATAGAAGCTTAGCAAAAATGGCAGATAAAGTTCAAGCTAAATCTGAAGGAAATGAAACCTCACTCTTTCATTATGGTTTAATCAAGTTGCTGGTTTTATAGGAGTTAAAAATACTAGGCAAAGACTAGTCTTCTTTTTTGTTTGTCAATGCTTTTGAAATGGATGCCATTACCCCTAAAATAACTCCTAAACCAAGAGGTATACCATCACCTTTAGTGGTAGAGAAAAGTGAGCCTTTAGTAGCAGAGCAAAGTGAACCAGTAATCATGGAAACAGAGCCATTGCAGAAAGTTTATTCACCTGTTGTTTCACTTGAAAAACAAAAGCCAACTGTGAGAAAACCTGCAAAACAAGAACCAACTATGAGTAAACATGACAACAAAGGGATTACAAGAAGCCAAATAGTGGCTAAGGGAAATTTATAAGACATTCTGCATGCTATTGATATTGAGGAAACCCCCATAGTCCAAGCTGAAGATATAGATGAGGGATGAAAGAAACTCAATAAAGCCAAATCAACTAATAAGTTAGAATTTGAAGGTGAAGATGCAGGTTTCATGTTTCAGGCTAGGAAACCAATGACAAGGCATGACAGAAAGGTCTTGGAAAGTTGTAAGGAAGCTCAGAAGGTCACTAAAACTGTCCAGCCACCACCAAGTATCATTGACCTATCATCACCTGCAAAAGAAGATCCAGTCATCAAGCAAAAGAAAGGAAAGGAGAAAATCATTGAAAAAAAAGAGATTGAGGTCCTTAAGGAGCAGTTTAAGTTAGAAAATCATGAAATAGAAGTCTTGAAGAAAGAGGCAAGGAAACATAATGTTCAGAAGGTGCGGTTTGAGAAAATGAAAGAATTTTGGGAAGAGCGGGTTAATAGTGTGTCAAAGACCTTAGATAACACACAATAATTGATCAAATGGACTTAGCCATTGAGAGGAGAGGTGAAGCATATCAGAAGAATAAACCTGCACTTGAAATCTAGAAATATAACGCTGAAGGACCAAGTCAAAGACCTCCAAGAGAAGTTAGAATTGATCCATGAGGAGTTGGAGGAGAAGGGCTTAAAGATGACTGCAGTGGAGGAACCCATAGCTCAACTTATCATTAATGAAGAGGAAACACCTCAAGGCTCTTAATTTGAGTTTGATTATGTTTAAGAGGTTAATTTCATATTTAAGACCAAGTTTCTATAGCTGGAGGTTACCTTTTTGAGATAGGGTCAAAATCTGGAAATTTCACAGTTTTTCATAGTTTCATAGCGTTTCCTAGGCTTGAAGCCAGGAAAATGCTACGAAAATTTTTGTAGTTGTATCTTCTCTTTTAAAACCACTTTTTGCAGCTTTCAAGGAGGGAAAATGGTAGTGATGATGTTTCATTTCATGATGGACACGATGCAAGAGCAAAGAAGCATAAATTTTGAGTGCAAAAGCCATTTTTTGGATGCTACGAAACTGCCTTGTTTTCGTAGCGAGCTGTTTTGAAGATTTCTGAGCAGTTTAAAAGAAGTTTTGGACAGGTGGACACATTCAACAGGTCAAGGGACATTGCCACCAAACATTTATGACTTGAAGACAATGAAATTGAGACAACTCATCAGCTGAAATTTTCGATGAAGATAGGGTCCTATTTTCCTGAAAAATAGGGTTTGGTTCCATATGTTTAGGAGGATATTTAATATGTCAAGTAGCAATGAATCAGGTCATAGCCTATTCAAACATGTGATTCTAAGTTGCAACTGATTTAAAGATAAGGTAGTTTGATGTAATAAATAGGAGTTTGAGTCCTAGTAGGAAAAGGTCATCTTTAGAGTGCAGTTGTCATTTTCTTATTAAAAGACATGTTTTTTCTGTTATGCAAGGTGTCATAGGAAGAATTCGATGAATCTAGCCAAGAGGTAGATCATATCTGATGTAAGAAGGTCTATTTAAAGGGAGATTATCGAAGTTGTAAAGGGTTGGAGATTTTTTGCACTACTGCTGCTTTATGTAATTTGACTTATATCAGTAATACAGAGGACTTCTTCTTGACAGACCTGAGATTCTCATGGAGTTTTTAATGTATTTCTGATCTATATCTTTATGTGTATCACTGGCAGTATATTTCATCTTTATTACTCAGAATTCATATGTTTATGCTCTGACTTCCTTTATTGATGAAATGATTGTGTCGCCCTATGTTTTATGTGTTATTTGCCTTTGTTAAAAACTCGTATCTGCCTCAACTTCCATGTCAAGAAACGTTGCCACTAAATCTACTGATTTGTTGACTCCATAATCCCAATGGTTGCAGACTTGTACCCTTTTCAACCTACATACATCAAAATCAAGTTACTTTCCAAATAGAGTTATCCATCTAGTTTCATCATTATCTAATATCATAAACCCCTTTGAGAGAGCCCTCTCAGACTGAAGAGGCTAGGCTTCAGTCAAAAGCTGGTTTGAAACATTTACATAGAGTTGTCTGATCAACAGCCAATCAAGTGCAATTTTGTGATAACAAAATGAATAAAATATTTTATTTTATTTATTTGTCACTTTAAAAGGTCATTTTTTAAATATTTTACTTCTTAGAAACATGTACATTTAATCTTTTGAATTTTTGTGCAAGATACAGGATTTTTTGGTGAAACGAATTATTTTGACGTTGAGTATAATTTTATCAATTTTTTGGGCTCTGTAAAATTACGAAAAAGCGAAACCCTGGAGTTCTCTTTTAAGCCCTTTTCAGACTCTCTAAATATGAAAATATCGCCGAGTACTTGACTATTTGAACTCATTAAAGTAAATGAACTATTGTCCTTTCAGTATAAATTTACCCCTTTCTGGACTGAAATGGACTAATTACGAAAAAGATATATTTTGACTAATCATGGTCAATAGAGTTCTCTCCTGCAATATTTTATCCTTTTTCGGGCCTGAGAGACTAAAATTACAAAAAGGAACAACCATGGAGTTTACTTATGGTTTTCTTCTGACTCCCTAAAACAGAAAAACACTGAGTTTCTCCTATACTGGACTCGTTAAAATTTAACAGTAAAAGACCTGTCAATTACAAACAGGACCGAACCACTCCTTCTTAGGGTTCGATTTTAATACTAAGATGGACTCATCCGAAGGATGAGCTTACACAAACAAGAAAATTTTATCCTCCTAAAGCTTTTAAAAAATAAAGAGGTACTTGCCAGTAATGGTGGGGGGGAAAGAGAGAAAAAGAATCTATTTGTCACCCTTGTTTAGAAAGCAGCATGCCACTCTTGAACACGACACTTTGTCACACTTGTACTTGGGTTGGGAAATCCTTTGTCTAACAGTTAATCAAACCACATTGAAAGTCTTCAGCCGGTTCTGGGTATTATCTTTAGGTCAAATGCTGCCAAGCCATCTGCAGTGTTGTTATGTGTTCAAGAGAAAGTTCAAATAAACCATTCATTGCAAACATTTTTCTCCATTCGCGTTGACCATCCCTGAGTCAGTCCTTGCAAATATTTCTTCAAAACTTGATATATTGGTTTCGTGTCGTGAGCTTTCCTACGACAGATCACTTTCTATCGATGTTAGTTCATCATCTAGAAAGTTGATCTAGAATCCTATCAGTACCTTGGGATCTGCATGCCCTGATGGCAGGGTTCTCGCCTTCGAAGACAGGTTGCATCATTGACCTTCGATCGAATGATTCTATAAGTGTTCGACTACAAATCATTCATTCACACTTCATAGATTGTACTGAAGTACTTTGAGAGCCATTGTCATTATTGGTGGTTTCTCTCACACTTGTTAATAGTACACATCATTGACTGATAATCAAGTGGTTTCTACCATGTTCAACTTCAACACAATCAATCGTGTGGATATATTTGTACTAGTTCGGGAAGCAGAAATCAAGACCCTAGATCTAGTTTCCACCATCCAGGCTACGAGGAGTTTTATTATTCATGATACAGTAGACTACTCATGACAGATGGTTGCGCTCATACTGTGTCTAATTTTGATGTAATATTGAAATCATATCTGTACCAGAACATTTAGTTAGTCTTTGATATGAGTATGGGAATTCCTACCTCAGCGATGACATATATATATATATATATATATATATATATATATATATATATATATATATATATATATATATATATATATATATATATATATATATATATATATATGTTTGCATTGAATGTTTTTACAGGTTTTCGACCGGTGTCTCTAATCCAATCCTCAAAATGATAAAGCACTTCACTCTTTAGAATAACCTCAGACTTCGCACTTTAGGGGGGCAATATTTTACACGTAATTTTGTCACCATGGCATTTTACTATCCATATAGGTCTATCACCACCTATATCATGTTCCCTTAGAATTCAAAAACCTTAATGTTCCTAAATCAAGTCTTGGAATTGGAGAAAAGCTCTGTAAAACCCTTAAAATTCTACCTCTGCACTTTTTCTAGCCTTTTCCTGCGGGTCCGTGGATGTTTGGTCTATAAACTGCAGCAACCCCTGCACGTTTTTCTGTACTATTACCTACGGGCTCCCGTAAAAAGAAAAATAAAAGAAAAAGTAAATTCTAGAAGCCTAGCTGGTTGAATATTCTCCCAACGGGAAGCTTCTAGAGTCACGATCAGTTCGAGCTTTATCCCTCCACTCATGGAGCTTATCCCTTGTTCCATGGAGCTCAAATCCCTTCATAAGAGGAATCCATCCCCCTCTTCATGGAACTAAAACTAGCTCCATTTCCCTATAAATTGAGCTCAAGTTTCAGGTTGAAGGGTATCTAGTAGATGCTAAGATTGTAAAAGTAATTGCTGAAGAAAATTCCCAAGAGTGCATACTTTCTACACTAGTAAATTGTTGTTGGCATGAGAATGCTCACACCCTTGTGTCGATAACTCTATACTGGTATTCAGAGAGGAAGGCTTGTCAAACTGAAGGAGGAACAATTGTTCAGGACCCCGAGAGAAATCTATACAACATCAAGGCATCAGGTTGTAAGATTACTCTTTTTATTCAAGATAATACATATGGATCTCTTTTTTCTCATTGATTTGTTCTTATGCTTATTGAATAGAATAAATACTTAGACTCCTTGATTTAGCTTTTCTTAATTATTATATGTTGCATATGCTTTGATTCTTTTGTCTTGTCTTTGATTGCAGGTTTTACTTATTAAAGAAGCCACTTTGGAGCGACAAGATAAAAGACTACATCGAACGTTTGGATTTCAAGGTAGGGGCATGTCCTCTTTACTTTCTTATAATAATTCTGAAATGCAATTAGTTTAGATAAAAAGGTTTTCAAATGGATGTTTGTTTCTAGCTATTCGTTGAATACTAGGGAGATCGCTCTTGTCCGCAAGAGGGATTAATCCGCATAACACTAGAAAAGGGTTTTTGATAGCTCTAAAGTTGTTGGAGCAGGTATTGGAGCCATTTGAGCACTATAAATGTATGTAAACATCATTTCTTGATCATAATGAAAGAGGCCCAAACAATGGAAGTTGGACCAGAAGATGTAGCCTAAGAGGGGTGAACTCCTTCATTAATTGTTGTTGTTTGTTTACTGTTATGGTGATATTGTCTTGTATTTTCTGCAAAAACTTGGTTTCAATTTCATGTTTATGTGTTTAATAATTTAACAAAAGAGGCTTAAAACCCTAAATGAAACACTTGCAAAATTTCACGAACCTCAAGCAAATTTCAAATACAGGTCACTGTCGAGGGCTCCAGATCATTTGTTCCAACTAGGGCTTCCAGGACTAGTAACTCAATCCACAGTTGGCGTCGTGCTTCCAGAGCGTTTGTCCAACTAGAGCTTCTAGGACTAGTAACTGAACCCACCAAGGGCTTCCAGAGTGTTTGTCCAACCAAGGCTTCTAGGACCAGTAACTCAACCCAAGTTGTTATAGGGCTTCTAGAGCATTTGTTCAACCAAGGCTTTCGAGAACTAGTAATTCAACCCACAACCAAAGGCACAAGAAAACCAACCTGAAAATAATACAATACCCACAACACCATGGTTATCCAAGAAATGACAGGGCTAGGAAAAATTGTGAAAATTCCGTAAATAGAAATCCTATTGCAACAACTAGAAATTATTCTCCTAATTGTTAAGTTTATTTAACAATTTATACAATTTTCTACGACAAATATTGAATAAATTACACTGCAACCTTCACAAATAAAACTATGAAAAAATAAATGTTGGAAGAAATGCTAGCACACACACATAAAATGAACACAATTATTTTTGGACAAAAGTCCATGGAAAAATCCAACTCGGGAAAACCAGTGCAGCAGATGAGGATTTTATTTTATTATGCAGCAGTGAAATTTGAGTACATCTATGGATTCCCGACTGGCAATTCAAATAGCAAGAAAAATATAGGCAAAATACAGAAGGGAAATTACCCTTCTCCCTCAAGCAATTTCTAGCATGACTTTGTCTACCATAACTTGGCCTCCTAGAGCTTTGCGTTAGCCTCTTTGCTGCTCTACGTAGCTGGCTGGACGAATTGCCTCGAATTGGGCTTTAATGAATTCGTTCATCCTTTGGATGCTAAGAAAACCGTCTCTCCGGCACTCTAGGACTTCTTCTCGAACTTTGGAACTGTGAAATTATTTTCCTTCCTCCAAATCGAACTTCTTGGTTGAAGCAACTGTGTTGTCCCTCAGACCTGCCTCTATGGGATAACTTGACCCTCTTACTATTGCCTCTCTAGATCTGGAAATATTTCCTCCGGATCACTATCTCTGCCCCTCACAATGCTTCAATCTCACTGACTCTCTCTCCAACACCTAAGTGTTGCTACTCTAGAAATCGATCTGCCTATGAAATCGAACTGTTGAAGTGTATATTCCATCACCACATCGACCTCCTCTTATAATCCTCTGTTGGAGCACTAACGACTTAATCATTGGCTAGGATCATCTTGGAGTCTATCTGTGTGAGTTTCTAGATGATTCCTACCTTGAATTAATTAATTTTGATTACTTAATCATATTCCCTAAGTTTGGACTTGGGAAATATTTAAAAACTTCTACGTGGAATTTCCATAAACGACTTCTAGGTTTTGGAGAACTCATGTATTCTAGCCTTTGCACAATTTTTTGTGGCTGGAACGTATCTGATGCTACAAAAACTAGCAAAAAACACTATCAATCCAGGCAATCCTCCATGTCAATGAATAATCATAAACCAATAACCACATGCATATGTCATGCATGCCAAAACTAGTGAGGAATCATACATGCAACTTGGTACTTACAAGAAAAACTCATTGTAGTTTTTGTTCCCAATGTCTTCTTTCATTTTCATTCTCTTCCTTTGCCTTATTTCTCCAAAGTTCCAAGTGCACCACACACCTCTAAGAGTGCTCCAAGAAAACTCTAAGTTTCCAAGAGTATGAGAGAGAGAGAGAGAGAATAGAATGAGAGCTCCAAAACTGAACTGACAAAAGTTTGTGAATTAATCCTTGGAAGCCTTTTTATTAACAAGGCCTCTAATTTCTTCAATTTTCCATTATTTTCCTTGATTTCCCCCCTCGCATGCAACCTATGACCTTTCCCCTTCATTTTCTCCTAATTTCCATTATTTTCATAAATAAAATGCCAATAAATGCCACTTTGCCTTTCCAAAGCCTTAGACATTGCCTTTTGCCAACTTCCATAGCCATAATAAACCATATGACCACCCACACTAGGGTGTTTTTCCCAACATTCAACTTGAAATACGTGTCCCATGACCTTTGGTTATTATTTTTCCATTATTAACTTTTATTACATGGAATTTTCACCATGGATGTTACAACCACGATCCTCTCTTGGAGCAAAATATTTTCTGAAAAAAGGAGCTCCTCGAGGTTTTCCTCTTTGTTGTTGCTATTTTTTTTGCTTGATCTGTTGTGGTTTCTTTGTTTTCTACTCTTTTTGTTGGCATTGTTTGCTACAGGTTCTTTTGGTTCTACTTCGTTTTTTTACTTGCATGCAAACTAGACTCACCCTTTTGAAATCCAAGACCAGATTTATCTAATGGTGATCTCTAGATCTAAGAAAACTATCCAAGGCCATAATGCTCTTCTCCATCTTCCGCTGCTTTCTCAAGGACACCACTTTAGCTTCTAATTTCTCACACTCATTTTCCTATTCTTGGTATTGCTTCCTCATGCCTCCCTCAACTTTTTTTTATGCTTCTAATTTAATCTTTAAGCTGGCAATATCTTCCTCGAGCTTGGCCTCCTTATCATCACATATCTGCAATAGTTTTTCTTGATCCTTGCATGCAACTTTCAGTCTAGAAATCTTAGCTCTAAGAACCTTAATATCATTCTCATCCTTAGTAGGAACTTCAACATGATCAAAAACTAAATCATCAAAACTGTAACTTAAAAGAAAAACATTAATATTTATACCTTTGGGTTCATCATCATCAAGTGAATCATTTGCACTAGTAGAATGAGACTCTCGTGGTTGATCTTCTTGCTTTTGAAGGCCCTACTTCTTGTTCTTTTTTTTGTTTCTCTTCTTATCATTCTCCATATTGCTATTGGTACCATCTCCAAATATGGATTCTAGCTTGTCCCACATTCCTTTTGCATATTTCAAACCTAATAGCCTCTTCAAATCATCATCATGAATATTCTTGTAGATTATGGTTCTAGATTGCACATCCTGCTGCAAAATTTCAGATGTTGTTGGATCCTTGCCTCATCCTTCACACACCATTCTCCAAATTTTAGAACCAAAAGACAAAAATAGAGATTAAACTTTTTTACTCCATACCTTGAAATTTGCAGTAGTGAGGACAACCATTCCTTGAGAAGTCATTCCGAAAAGAAAAAAAATAATAATAATAAATAAAAATAAACAAATAGATAAAAACAAAATGAAAAATAAAATAAAATAAATACTAATAATAATAAATCAAACATTTTCAACAAAACCCATATCTACTCTCCAACGATCAAGCTGTAACCAAGAGCCCCGCCCTGATGCCAATTGTTGGAAACCTTTGAGAATTACTTATAGGGGGGAGGGGGGGATCAGTAGTGTGACTTATTAACAATTTTCACCAATCAAATATATGTTAACCAACAACACATTAGATTGTCTCGTAAACATAAACCATATATGTAGCTAAAGTAAGATAACCATATGATCAACAATAATCAACCCATCAAAACATCCACAAAAATCATCACACAAGAGACACACGATATCTGGTGGAAAACCCTTCACCCGGTAAAAAAACCACCCTTGTTGTTGTTGAACTACTTTGAATCTTCTATTAAGCAAAATGTGACTTTTACATAGATTTGATGACTCCCATCATCTAGGAGACTCGAACTCATTTACAATAGGACAACACCAATCAACCAGGAGACTCGATTCGAATGATCAGCTAGAAATACTATGTTCTCACATAGATATACGGACTACCATCCGCTGAAAGCCATCACGATCAACTACCCTTTCCCAACTCCAACTGGATGGAGAAACTGTTCCTTTTGCTGAAACTTCACAATCATTGCTCCACACCCATGAAGTCACTGCTCCTCTACTCTATGCGGACCTAATTCATCTATTTTCATACTAGATCCCAAGACTTTCTGCTCAACTTGATTCAAATTTTCAATACGGTCTCCAACAATAAGACATCATCAACAAATCAAATAAAATCACCACAATCATATGCTCTCCACTCAAGAAAAATAGTGGCCACGATCCATCCAACAAATATTGAAAAATACTATGACCAACAGCTAAAATAAAACTGCTATTTATTCATAACACAAACCCTCACTCCAAAATATAATTACTGCATAATACAATCAACAACATAAAGCCGAATGGCTATGTGAAAAATGCATCAACAACTACTGCAAAAATAAATGTGAGAGTCTCAAATATGGAGCTATACCAAGCTCTCCATCTTTACCAACACCTCTACTACGATTCTCTGCTCTTCGATCTTCAATCTAAAGTTCTAAATCAAAAACACTGCTTCAACAAATAGATATCCTCATTCTTCTGCCATTAGAATACATACATTAAAGCATATATGCTCACAACTAGATATGGAGCATATTTCCTCTATGTAGCCTTCTCTAACTCACTCTAACATTGAACCAACCATCAACCAACTCCAAAATGTAGAATATAAAACATGTAAGGTGAATTGCACTTTTGTATTGGGATCAAAGGTGCACAAAGTTGACAAAATCAAGCCACTATCACCACTACTTTTGCACCAAAGGTGTTCACATCATTGGAGGATTTTTTCAAACCATTCCCAACCTTTACAAATTAATCTATAAGCCTTTGGGAATTTCCAAGTTGAATTACATCTGTTGTAGGCGAGGAATCTGGAGGATTTTTCATGAAAAACCTCAATCGCATGGACAACTCTAGCTGATCCTGGTTGCAACCGCATGCACAAGCTTGTCTCCATACGCAGTTGGAGCCTTTCAATCGCATGCACATGCTTAGCGCCATGCACTTGGGGAAAAACATAAGGAAAAGCATGAAACTACATCCCATAAACTCTGTCATCTATTTGGCTACCTTATCCAGCGCCTAAACATGCCTCCAAACCTTTGTGATAACCTTTTACACCTTTGAAAATGGATAAATCAATTCTCCCAATTGTCACTGCCAAGTTGACCTAAAGGTCAACAAACAAGATTTGGAAATCCTACCAACAAGTCCTATACCCTCCACAAACACCTACACAAGCTTCAACACATATGTACAAACCTGCAACACACTATAGAACATCTCCATCGTCATCATAAGGCCAACACACCACTACAACAAGTCATCCTCATGAGCATAAACATGAAGACCTACTACTAATCAAGTGTTCCAACATAACATCATGGATCACCAAAGAAACCATCTCCACCTATAGCAACAACATCCACCTGTAGTAGCACCTCCAGTGCCTCCAATGAATGCAATCAAGGCATCACAAAATGGACATCAATGCACATGCCAACACAAGAAAACCATGCTACCAACAAGCTATATCATCAAAAGCTGACATCAAGGGTCGACATCAATGCCAACATAGCCATCTCAATGTCAACACAACCAGTTGCAACCATACTATAAGGAAGGCATCAGTGCCTCAACTAGGATACATAAGGTTGATATCAATGCCAACATGAGCTTAGATGCCAATATGAAACCAATGCCAACACCAGCTAGCTGGAACCATGCACATCATAATGCCAACAACTAACCCATCAAGATAGACTGAGATCAAACTATGTTCATAGCTACATGTTTACATATAGAAATCCAAACACATGCATAAGACTATCTATTATCTTATTAGCATAATCACAATATACATATCACTGCTCCATTCTACCTACATGAGTAATTTAGTTCTTCACTTCACAAAATACAAAACACAAAACTTCCCAACAAAGCTTGTTGGAGGAGTTAATCGATGATTGGGGCTGGCTTATTCATATCAATTTCACGACCTCTCATATTATCCTCATGCTTGCCTAGTTCCACTAGTGCATCTTTGTTCAATTTGAGGTCCATCACAATTCCTATGAGGGTGTCTACTTCCTCGAGCAGACGAGAGAACTAGAATTGGAGAGACAGGAGCTTGTCAAAGAGCTCTATTTGAGGGTGAGACATCTGGAAAAATTTAACCTATAGATCATATTAGCCTTGTGAAGAGCATCATGAGTGGATAAATAATGGGAGCAAGGATTGTCTCTCGTCGAAGAGTCTGAATCTGAATCATAGTTCATTTTTTTTGTTCTGAACATGATCCAAGCCCGGACAGGGGACAAAGGAAGACGACCTTAGACAATTATTAGTGTTATCCCAAGGGTTGACATAGGGCTACAAGCAGTTATATTGTTTATGCATATTAACATGCACCCGCAAATTAAACCAATTTTCAAATATTTTTTCAAAGGTTACCCAACTACCAGAGCACCACTTAATTACCTTTCCATTCTTATTTATGCAACTTGGGAGAGGGACTACCTTTGGGGAATCGCTAATCAAAAATAGATTAACAGAGAAATATAATTGGAAATTAACAGTACCTCCTGAATATGTCGAATTGATGAGCTCAAAACGAAATCACCCCAAAATTATTGTATTTGCCTTTGAGCCCCAAACTCCAAGTAATCCACAAAAAGGATGTTTAAGCCACCTTGTCACCAAACCAAAGAATTAAAGAAGCCTATCTTGGAGCTCTTTGCTTAACACCACAGCTGAGACAGAGAGCCAAACTAGAGCTAGCATCAAAACCAATTGAGAAGAAAACTCTTTGAGGAAAGGAACACAAAGTGGAATGGATTTGAAAGGATGCATCTCATTAATTTAATTCTCCAATTCCTGTCAATCCACACAAATTCTACTTCCCAAACATTAAATTTTTCTACTACTTCCCAAACATTAATTTTTTTTGTGCATGAACCCGAGAAATCCATCATTGTTATGTGTGAAGTGTAATTCCAATGCTTGGGTGGATGAGCTTTGATAGCTCACGCATGTGAAATTAGACATAAGTGCCTTGCATGAAGATAATTGAAATGAATTGACGCATTTCTCATGGAGAACATGCCAACAATAAATCACATAAGAATTGACCTTAGCTCAAGACATCATTACTAAGGATTGTGTATAATTGGAAAGGGAGAATCATAAGACTAAGGGGAATGAATACAATTGCTTAGGGTTATTAACATAATCCAATGAAGCCAAAGCCAAAAGGCATTTCACCTAATAAATATTATTTGATCCATTAGGGAATTAAGCACATGGATTTATGCCCACTTATTTCGAGTTCAAACTCACCGAGAGAGTAAGCTTGGTTTGCCTTCGTATCAGCCTCCATATTGTTGTATCTGAGAATGTGAAAATAGTTCTTAGAATGAAACACAGTCAAAATACTTCTAATTATTTGGACTAACTTATCCAGAGTGTTGTCTTTTCAAATTCCTTCCATTATTGAAATATTGGATCAAGAGTAAGGAGTTATTTATAATTATATCACCCACACCTTTATTTTTGGCGATGAGTAAACCCTGAAGGAGCCCATACATTTCAACTTGGTTGTTTGATCTTCTCCCAAAACCCCAAGCAAACCCGATTTCGATAATCCCCTTTGGATTGATTGAAATCCCTTCCCCTCCCACCACCCCTAGAGTCGATGAAATATTAAAATATTTATTTTTATATATTTATATAAATGATTTATTCAAATTTAGTTGAAAAATATAACCTTAATGTTATTAATTGCATGTATATGTTTGTGTTATTAACCACCACGACTCAAATATAAAACTATTAATAGTCTTGCAAGATGTAGTGCAATAAAGTAGGAAGGAATTAGAATTAAAGTGAACTATATTTCTATGTGTTGGTCTAAAAGTATTATCTTTCTCAATAAAACTTTCAATGTTCTTTTTAGTTTTAATTTCTCTTATAAATTTATAGGGTAATAAATACATTTTCAATGTTTTCTTCGGTCTTAATTTCTCCTATAAATTTATAGGACAACAAATTATTACCATTTTACCAATTATTTAATTTAATTTTATATTTTCAAATTTTAATTTTAAAATATATAATATCTTTAAATAATAATTTATTTATAATATTTGTTTCCAATTTATTTTTAATAAATTTATTCTAATTACAAACAAAATTATATATATATATATATATATATATATATATATAACTTCTTTCTCAACATTATTTTTAAATCTTAATTTCTCCTAAATTTTATAGGACAACAAATTGTTACCATTTTAGCAATTGTTTAATTTAATTTTGTATTTTCAAATTTGAGAACATTTAATATTTTTAAATAATAACATATTGAAAGTATTTTTTCCTAATTTATTTTTGATAAAATTATTATAATTATAAATAAATAAATAAAAATAATATTATAATTATAATTAAATAAATAAATTTATTTTCATATATATATATAACTTATTTCCATACTGGTTCAAACATACTCCCTCGTGGTATTAATGCTAATGCAGTATACAACACTTTGTTGGTGGTGGGAGGCCATTTTCACAATCGTACTCTATTTGTATTAAGTTTGCATAATCACCCCCTAACCATTAGCATTGAGTTGGGATGCAAATCTAATTTAATCATAGGTGGTCGTGATTTCACTACTTTTTTTTTTTTTTTTTAAGTTTAAAATTGTTTTCATGTCCTGTAATAGGAGGCACAATTTTCAAATTTTTCTCTGCATATATAGAAAAATGAAAAGAAAAGAAAATATATATATATGTGTGTGTGTGAGATTATATGATGATGATGGTGGTTAACGTCCACTCAGACCAATACCTAAAGAAAATAGTTATTTAGTTTGATTTAAGATTTTATTCCTATGTTCAAAAAGTTTTAAGAGAAGCCTCCCGAGCTCTCTATAATTTTGACATCTTAAAAGGCTAAGAAGGTCAGTGTTGCAACAAAGATTATGAAATTGAGCTCTAATGTGGTTGTACTCGGAGCACTCTAAGAATAAGTGATTTTCATCCTGGATGTTCATAAAATAAAGATATTTTTCTATAAAATAAACTTTTTAAATTATTTATATAATATTATTTTTTTATATAAATTAATATTTTTTTAATAAAATAATATATACTATTATATTATTATATAATTATTTTAAATATATATGAAATTTTATTTTATTAGTTATTTGTAATATTTTAATTATGAAAAGCAAGATGATAAATAAAAATAAATAAAACAAATTTTATAATATTGTTAATTTTACTTTTATAATGAATTTCACTTATCTTTATAATAATATAAATTATAATGTATTTCTAAATTTGTGTGACTAGAAGATAAATTTTGAGTTTTGTTATTTTAACTATATATATATAATTGTTGGAAGGGAGGGCATTTATTCTTGTTGTTGGGTTGTTTCGAGGTCAAGTGGGAATTTGTTAACTACAATGTAGATATTGTGTGTTTGTTAGCTACAACGATGAGGGGTCGAGCGGTCTTTGTTTTACTTTGGATTACTTGCTAGTATAGTCTTTGTTGTTCCGATTTAACTATGGAATATCTTAAGATTGGTGGTCAAGAGCACCAAATAGCAAAGGAGTGCAATCACAGAGTGACATTAACTCGACATGCAAAGCAATTTGATGCTCTTCAACTAGATATTTTACCATCAAATTGAAACAAAATGATCACTTAGGCTTAACCTCCAATGTGTTGGATGACATCCAAGGATTGAAGACAAGTGCAACCAGACATGAAAATGAAATGGATGCATTGAGAAGACAGATTAAGGAGCTTAAAGAACAGGTCAATAATTTCACTCTTAGTTTAAGTGATACTGCAAGTTCAAGCACAACAAAAATTGTCAATTGTCTGTACTTGAATGAACCTCTCCAAGACTATGGGAAGTTCATACTCATGAAAGACTTTATAATCAATTTGTGAAATGTGGTGTAAATTTTGTTTTTTGTTGGTGCAATTTCATAAGGTATAGAACTATACACCACCCCTTTTTCCTGCTCAAAAATATTCTCCTCAAGACAAAGTTGGAAAGTATGATGAACCAAATATATAAGCCCTGATGTACTTGTTGCGAACTAGGTACAAACTTGAATATAATATAAATTACCCATTCTAGTTTTAAAAACATGTTTATTTATTTATTTATTTATTTATTTATTTAATATTAAACCCTAGATGGGGTGACACATGCATGCGAAAGGAGGGGGTAGATGTGATCCAGATTGGATCATTATATAGTTTGTCATCCATCTCGATGCATTCATAGTGGAAAAAGTGGAGGAATCAACTCATGGGATCGTTTTTACCGATGGGACCCAGTTTGGTGAAATGTTGAGATTGCAACAAGATGATGAGCTTAGTGAAAAGAGTCGCCTTCACTAAGTGGGCCCGCAGGCTATTTTTGGCGCAAGTCTATGTTTAGACATGTCGATCATATTCTATGAGTTGCAGGATGCTATTTGTGGGTGGTTGGTCAAGTTGGAAAAATAGATGGACTTTTATTTTTAGACATATTGGGTGGAATCTATTTTTAGATTGCCAGTCTAAAAATAGATATATTAGTCTTCCTTAACTCTTATGTATTTTGATTATATATTATCTGTCTCTTGGAAACACCAGGTTAAGTGCACGGATGTGGGGCGGCAGAAGGAATTACATGTCACAGAGGGTCCGTGACTATTGCATGGAGACTTGGTCAGAACTCCTTAATGGCAGGGGTTGGTAGGAGTTATTTAGGTAATTATTGGTTGTGTTCGGTTTAACTGGGTTAGATACGTTCATTTAGTTGTATCTAGTCTAACTGGTTGATACACTAGTGAGAGTGGTGTGAATTAATTAGTTAATTAATTCACTAAATAATAACTCATTAATCAACTGAAGAATACATCAGTTAACTACAGTGCATGGACAGTTTCAGTGGAGACCAGTGGAGAGGTAGGTGAAAGAGCAGTGTGACTATCAGTTGTGACTATACTGGTGCATGAGTTTGCACCACACATTGATGGAGATGACAATGAGGATTGCGCAGTGCAAGCCAGGTGGTTTTGAGTTCATTCAAAGCCCATATTCAACAGGGATTGTGTAGTAGAGGAAGGCTAGCAAGTGGCAGAGGATCGGTGCATGGATTTACTAGATCAGGACCTTATTAGTGTGTAGCGATTGGAGATTGTACTGAGAGCTTGTGAGAAGCTTTGTATGATGATTGTTACATGATCTCTATGACATATATTATACAGATAGTTGGGTGTTTTCAGCTTTAAGCTTTCCCATAAATCACTGTGTTAATGTGTGTGAATTTTTATGGTTTTAATGTGTGCATGCAATTGATTTAATTTTCGCATATGATGATCAATGGTGGAAAATATTATGTATTGTGCATGAAGTCAAATAGTGTGTGATTAGGTGAATCTTAGATATAACATATCAGTTATATAATTTCTACATGGTATCAGAGCGACAGTTGATCATCGGAGCAATTGCAAAGCATTGAAGCTGTTGAGTTTTGTGCTGGTGGAATTCTAATTTGCAGTAGTGTTTTCTTGGTGTCGAAGTTGAGATGTCTTTCAACGGATTGCGATTGGAGTATGCCCTTGAGGGCAGCTCGAATTATATTGCATGGAAGGACAGGATGGAGGTGGTGCTAGAGGATAATGGGTTGAAGGAGTTCATAGGTGCAGAAATTCCAAAACCTACTTCTAGCGATGCTACCGCACTTGACGCATGGCAAAAGAAGACAACAAAATGTTGAAGGATTCTGTCGGAAGGTGTGAAGGATCACATAGTGTCCAGCCTTCATGGTAAAGCTTCTCCATTCTTGATGTGGAAAGCTTTGACAGACTTGTTCCAAAGCAAGAGCGACGAGAGGAAGTTGGCGCTCAAGGATAAGCTCAGGAAAATAAAAAAGGAGAAGGGCGAGAGTATACCCAAGTACCTCACGAAGTTCGTCCAGTGCAGGGATGAGTTGGGAAGTGTGGGGGTTAATGTAGATGAAGAGGACTTGGTGAGCTTGGCTCTCCTTGGGCTTCCGAAGAGTTGGCATTCCTATGAGGATTCTGTCAATCGTCGAGAGAAACTACCAGGATGGGAGCGACTTTGGTTGGATCTTGTGCAGGAGGAGATAAGGCGGAGTACCAGGGATGGATCTTCATCGAAGAATGAAGATGAAAAAAATTTCTCTTTCGCTGCCAAAGCAAAGAAGGGGAAGAGCGAGAAAAATACTTCTCAATCCAGTGCGAAAGGCAAGAAGCAGGACATGTCCAAGGTGAAGTGCTTTTACTGTCACAAACATGGACATTATGCCACTAATTTTCCACAGAAGAAGAAAAATAAGCAGGTTGCTGGATCTGCAGCCAGAGAGGCCTTAGCCTCATAGTTTGAGCTGGATTTTTCGCTGATCGCATGCTTGGTCTCAAATATGATGGGTTCGGTGTGGTTTCTTGACAGTGGTGCGTCTTTCCATGTGACCAGAGACAAAGATTTGTTTACTGATCTGGATGAGAAGGATCTTCGAGTGCACATCGAGATGGGCGATGATGGTAGATACAGTGCGACTGTTATCGAGACCATTTCTACGAAGATGCAGTAAACCTTTCATATTGAAGAGGATGTCATGCATGTTCCGGGGATTGAAGAAGAATGCGATCTCTGTGGCCATGTTGGAAGACAAGGGATATGATGTTGTCTTTAGCAAGAAAAGGACTCTGCGTAGTAAGACGCGGTGAAACCGGAGGGATAGGGGTTCGAGTTAAGAACCTTTATCAGTTGCGAGTAGATGGCTACGCAGCAATGGCGAGGAGTGAGGCGGGGATTGAGTGGTGACCGAGGAATGAGGTGGTGTTATGGCACGGAGATTGGGCCATCTTCACCATGGTGCTTTGAAAATTTTGCAGCAGATTTCTACCGGGCTTCCCAAGGGTACACTTGCGCAGTCAGATCAGTGCAAGGGATGTACTTTGGGAAAATTTGTGAAAGCCACCTTTCACGAGAAGTATAGTCGCGCCACAACGATCCTTGAGAGAATTCACAGAGACGTGTGTGGACCTTTCTCAGTAGATTTGACAGCAAAGCACATGTATTATGTGATCTTTGTTGATGACTTTTCTCGGAAGTGTTGGATCTTCTTCATGCAGAAGAAGAGCGAGACATACTCAAAGTTCTATGAGTTCAAGGCACTGGTGGAGAAAGAGTCGGGGAAGCAGGTGAAGGCTCTTAGGAGCGAAAATGGTGTTGAATTCATCTCTGGCGAACTCAAGGACTTTTGCAGCGCAGAAGGAATTCGAAGAGAGCTCATAGTGCCTCATAACCCACAACAGAATGGGGTCGCAGAGCGAAAGAACAGAACAATCGTGGGTGTTGCACGGGCGATGTTGCGTGATCAGGGCCTTCCCATACGCTTGTGGGCTGAGGCATGCAATACTGTGGTTTATGTGCAAAACCGTTGTCTTCACAGAGTACTTGGCATGAGTACACTCGAGGAAGCGTTTTCTGGTAAGAAGCTTGATATTTCTCATTTGAAGATTTTTGGCTCACCTGTTTACATTCATGTGACGAAGGATGTCAGGAAGAAGCTGGAGTCGACCGCAGAGGTTGGGATATTTGTGGGGTACACTGATACACCCCACAACTATCATGTGTATTTGTCAGACAGTCGGAAGACTGTTGTGCGACGGGATATCAAATTTCATGAGGAGAAAGCCATGAAGTGTTCGCTTGAGAGGGAGCCACACTTGCATGCAGATGAGGAGCTATTAGTTCCTAAGGATGAGCCTCAGGATGTGGATCAACCACAAGAGGAGGTTCATGGAGTGGAAGAAACCACTCATGTAGCGCCAACCATCAGAGGGCGGAAGCGCACTACAGAAGCTGAGCGACTGAATCAAGATGTAGAGAAGATTGTAGGAGCACCTACATCACAGCGCAGACAAAGACAATCACCTGACCGATATACTGGATACATGGCTCTGATGAGCAAGTGTATCGAGACAGAGCCATCCTCTTTCGAGGAAGCTGTGGAGGACCCTGCATGGGTAGATGCCATGGTGGAAGAGTATGATTCGATTGTCAGAAACAGTGCATGGGAGATTGTCCCAAGGCTGGAAGGGAAATCAGTGGTAGGTTCGAGATGGATCTACAAAGTGAAGCAAGCTGCTGATGGGAGTGTCGAGAAGTACAAGGCAAGATTTGTTGCCCGGGGCTTCTCACAGATTGAGGGGATCGACTATGAGGAAACCTTTGCACTTGTCGTAAGGTATTCTTCCATACGGAGCATCCTAGCTCTCTCAGTGCAGATGGGGTGGCACATTCATCATATGGATGTGAGGACTGTGTTCCTCAACGGAGTCATTGAGGAGGAGGTGTACATAGAGCAGCCCGAAGGTTTCGAGATATTCAGCAGCGAGTCGCATGTGTGCAGGCTCAAAAGAGCGATGTATGGGTTGAAACAAGCACCTCGTGCTTGGTACACACGAATAGACAGTTACTTCACCGGACTTGGTTTTACCAAGAGCGAGGCGAATCCCAAACTGTACCAGATAGTGGTTGAGGGTAAGTTGTTGATCATTGTACTTTATGTAGATGATTTGATATTGACCAGTGATGAACAGTTGATACTCTCATGCAAGGTTGATCTTGCAAAAGAGTTTGAGATGAAGGACTTGGGCCTCCTTCATTGTTTCCTGGGATTGGAAATTTAGCAGTGCAGTGATGGATTGTTTGTGTCTCAAGGCAAGTATGCTCGGGAGATACTGGAGAAGTTCAACATGCAAGGCTACAAGCCTATCGACACTCCTCTTCCTGGTGGTTGGAGGAAAGAGGATGCTACATCGGCAGAGGTAGTGGATGCCTTTGTTCACAGAGCGAGTTGGTGGGGTCGCCTATGTATCTAGTCAATACACAACCCGACATATGCTATGCTGTTAACCAACTTTCATAAGCTATGGTTAAGCCTACCAAGATCTTCTGGAAGGCAGGCAAGCATGTATTGAGATATCTCAAAGGCACATCGGGATATGGATTATGGTACATACAGTTGGATGAGGTGAAGCTATGTGGCTTCACGGATGCAGATTGGGCAGGGAGCCCAACGGACAAAAAGAGCACATCTGGAGGGATTTTCAGTATCGGGTCGACAGCAGTTTCTTGGTACAGCAGGAAGCAGAGATCCGTGGCACTCATTTCAGCAGAGGCCGAGTATATGGCAGCGAATTTGGCTTCATGCGAGGCTATATGGATGAGGAAGATCCTGGTCGGGTTGTTCAGTTCACACTTAGAACCTACTGTGATTTATTGTGATAATCAGAGTCGCATCAAACTCTCGGTTAATCCGGTATTTCATGATAGATCTAAACACATTGACATCCGGTATCATCATATCGAGAGATTGTGTGCGGCGAGAAGATCATGTTATTTTCTTACATTCCTGCGGAGGATCGAGATCTTGATATCTTGACGAAGGCGCTCACCGGGAGCAAGGAGCAGAACCATAGAGACAGGATCGGGGTGGCGGATAATCCATATCTTGTTGAGAGGGAGTGTTGAGATTCAACAAGATGATGAGCTTAGTGAAAAGAGTCGCCTTCACTAAGTGGGCCCGCAGGCTATTTTTGGCGCAAAGTCTATTTTTAGACTATGTCTATTTTTAGACATATCGATCATATTCTATGAGTTGCAGGATGCTATTTGTGGATGGTTGGTCAAGTTGGAAAAATATATGGACTTCTATTTTTAGACATATTGGGCGGAATCTATTTTTAGATTGCCAGTCTAAAAATAGATATGTCGAATATTATTAGCTCTTAATAATATTTGGACTGTAAACATTATCTTATTCTCTTGGAGCACTTCAGTTAAGTGCACAGATGTGGCATAGGAGCTGACAAAAGGAATTACGCTATTCCTGAGGGTTAAGTGGAGCTATTGCATGGATACTTCAGTTAGAACTCATGTGACAGAGTTTGGTGGAGTTATTGAGGTAGTTAATGGAGTTGTGTTCAGTTTAACTGAGTTAAACATAGTTGAGCTAGTTGTATCTAGTCTAACTGATTGATACACTAGTGAGAGTGGTGTGAATTAATTATTAATTAATTCACTAATTATTAACTCATTAATCAACTGAAGAATACATCAATTAACTATAGTGCATGGACAGTTTCAGTGGAGACCAGTGGAGAGGTAGGTGAAAGAGCAGTGTGACTATCAATTGTGACTATACTGGTGCATGAGTTTGCACCACACATTGATGGAGATGCCAATGAGGATTGCGTAGTGTAAGCCAGGTGGTTTCGAGTTCATTCAGAGCCCATATTCAACAGGGATTACGCAGTAGAGGCAGGCTAGCCGGCAGAGGATCGGTGCATGGATTTGCTAGATCAGGACCCGATTAGTGTGTAGCAATTTGAGATTGTACTGAGAGCTTGTGAGAAGCTTTGTATGATGATTGTTACATGATCTTTATGACATATATTATACAAATAGTTGGGGGTTTTCAGCTTTAAGCTTTCCCATAAATCATTGTGTTAATGTGTGTGAATTTTTATGGTTTTAATGTGTGCATGCAATTGATTTAATTTCCGCATATGATGATCAATGGTGGAATAGATTCTGTATTATGCATGAAGTCAAATAGTGTGTGATCAGGTGAATCTTAGATATAACATATCAGTTATATAATTTCTACATGAAACGAGGTCCAAAACCTTCCAAGAGCATTTTGAGGCATCAAACGATGTTTTTTGGGGGTAAAAAATTGTTGCTTTAGTGCATCACCTTTTCATGTTGTTCTACACATGGAGATATTTCCAACGACGCAAGAAGCACATCAATCAAAGTCTGCACACAAAAGTTATGCCACTCAGAAGTTGACCTTCCTATTCTTACACCTATAATTTGGGAGGATGTTGCACTGGCCCCCATTATTCATGGAAAAGCAGCTAGCTACGCGATTGTGGTGTAAAAGACTCTAGAAGAGTCTATATTGTAACTATAGTTAAGAGTTGATGTAGTCAAACTTAACCACTAGTAGGCTATCGGGTTGAGTTATAACCGAGCCACTAGGAGGAAGAGGCATTCCATTCTTTCAAGAGCATTTTGTTCCAGAGTTGGGTAAGGATAGTCAAGAGGTATAGGAGATAGAGCACACACAGAGGATTTGTGCACTGTAGCATCCCATGGACCACAAGCCTTACTTCTTTGTACCTGCAACCATATTTCTAGAGAGAGAAAGAGAGTGAAGCGACCTCACCTTCCAACTCGATTTTCTCCCGAAAGGGTTTCCCAAAGAATATTTTGTGTCTTATGTGTGTGTGTGAACTTATTTTGCCGTTCTCTATTTTTCTGCATAATTTCCATTCGCACGCATGCACCAATTATAGTTAACTCTACAAATATTAAAGTTTAATAAAATTGTAATAGTGTAGAATCTCATGTTTTTAATATAATATTATCAGATCTGTTGTGATGAACTGTCCAGTGGAATATCCATGACAATTTACGGATCAAGCTACGCGATTTGCAACCACCCCATTTGGCGAATTTGTAGGAGGCAGTGGAAACACACCCCCAACTGATATTAATGCTAGCCTATGCAACTATTAAACCATTCCTCTATTCCCAAATGATGAGGCGACATCCAAGACTGAGTGGACAACTTGAGAAGGTGAAGTGTGTGAATCCCACAATGTTTTCGCTTAATTGTTTGAGGCTTAATGGCGAGACTGCAAATGCCAAACTCTAGGCAAGCCACAACTTAATTATGTTGAATTGCAGAGGCGTCGATATGAAACTTGGGCTTGGGCAGCTACATAGGCTATTTCTATTCTAGCCTTGACTCTTGGTGTAATATTTCTCCCTAATTTTATGGATTGCATGTTATTATTCATTATGGTTTCTAAATTATATCTTTAGAGATGTTGCTTCCATTTTGATATGGATTTCGGTCATGTTCCCTTTCCCTGATTGGAAAATATTTGTTGTATGGTTTCTCTAGTGGGTTGTTTGTTGACCTAAGGCAGGGTCTTGAGTGGCATGATAAAAGAGGAAGAATTTGAGCCCCCCCTCATTCTGTGAGCATTACCTCCTCAATGTTTTTCTGGGCTACTTCCCGCCTAGGACACTTCTCCTAGTTCCTGGTAGGCTTTCGTGGCTGAAAGGTGGTCTGTTGGAGCCTTGATAGTGGGTGGCATTATTGGTTCCTTCTTGTAACAACCCCAGGTTTAAAGTTCACGTAATAAAGGTTAATAAAGAAAAAATAAGACCAAGGTCATGGGATATGTATTCCAAGCTAAATGTTGGGTAAAACACTATAGTGGGCATCACATTCAGTTTATTTATGGCTAAGGAAATTGTCAAAGGCATTGGCAAAGGCAAAAGGAATTAATTGATATTTTTATTTATGAAAGTACAAGAAAATAGGAGAAAAGGGAGATGAAGGGTCACATATTTGCATGAAAGGGAAATTGAAGGAAAATGAAGAAAATAGATGTCTCAATGATAAAAAGGCTTCTGAGGATAAGTTCACAACTTTTTGTCAGTTCTAGTTTTGGCTCTTATTCACTATTACACACTTAGAGCATTCTTGGAGCACTCTAGCATTGGAGAAAGGAAGACAAGTGAAGGACAAGCAAGGAAAGCAAGGAGAAGGTTGGGTAAGTAGCTTTAGCAGGAGGATTTCACAGGTAACAGGTTGCATGTGTGATTTTCTAGCTAGGGTACATGAATTTGTTCATTTAATTTATTTGTTGTCATTAACATGGGTTTGCCTGATTTTGACAATGGTTTCAACCTTGCCTTGTCATTTCTTGGATAGCCATGGTGTGATGGGATTTATTTCTTGGTTGAGCTTTTGATTGTCAAAAGGTTTTGAAACCAAGTGAGGTGGTCTCAAGAAAATTCCCAAGGGTTGA
The DNA here is from genome assembly GCA_034641835.2 of Pinus albicaulis. Classification (NCBI taxonomy): domain Eukaryota; kingdom Viridiplantae; phylum Streptophyta; class Pinopsida; order Pinales; family Pinaceae; genus Pinus; species Pinus albicaulis. The sequence continues at coordinate 1,389,219,822 of CM076572.1, read as the reverse complement.
GAGTGGAGATGGTTTTCTCTGGGAAGCCCTCAACAAGTGGGCGAATATGGTTTACATTAATAGTGAAATCATGACCACCTCTAACTAAATTAGGTTTCCATCCCAACTCAATGCTATACAACCTTTTTCCTAAGCATTTTTTTGGTTAATTTTAATCAAAATTCGATAGATATTTTTAAAAACCTGAGTTTGAGTTATTTAATATGTAGAATTCAAGTGCCCCAAGGGGTTTTTAGGGTGTTGAATCCATTTATGCATTCAAATATGTATTCAAAACAACAAAAAATCACAATATTGTTTGAGAATGTATAGCCAGATTCCAGTGAAAAAGCCATTTCGTCTATAAGTTAGACTACACGGCGCAAGCTAACTTATAGACGAAATGACCTTTTTTCTTAGCATTTTTTTGGGTTAATTTGAATCCAAATATGGTAGATATTTTAAAAAACTTGAGTTTGAGTTGTTTAATATGTGGAATTTAAGTGACCTAGGGTTCTGGGTGTTGAATCCATTTATGCATTCAAAAAATTATTTTAAACAACAAAAAATCACAATCTTGTTTTAGAATGGCTGAATTTCGATGAAAAAACCATTTCCTCTATTATTATTATTATTATTATCCAATTTTAAGGTCATAACCAAGCCACACACTATGCCTTATAATATTATTTGATAATATTATTTCATATTAATAATTATAGTATTATTTTATATTGTTATTATAAGGCCTAGTTTAAGAATTCACCAAAATCCGGAAATACAATTTCAAATTTTTTTGTTGTTTAAAATACATTTTTGAATGCATAAATGGATTCAACACCCTGAAAAACTCTTAGGGCACTCGAATTATGCAGATTACACAATTTAAACTCAAGTTTTTATGATTAATGTTTTATTTCTATGATCGAGAAGAAGGGAGATAAGTGTTCCTAGATAGCCATAGTTTTGTTGACTTAGCAAGTGAGCAAGGTTGGTAGTGTGGCAAAGATTTTGAAAATTTGAATGAATGTGAGTAAGAGTTGGGCAATCCAAGAGAAAGTGTTTTCCATCTTCAACCCTCTTAGTATTGGAGAGGTGACAAACTCTTCAGCGCCAAAGTGGTTTGGAGATTAACCAACTCCGTATTTTACCATGAAACTCATGATAATTAGTTCTTATCTTCGCAATGTTCATTTTCTTCTTAACACTAGTGAGAAAGATAATTATGGTTATCAAGATTGGGGTTGATTACCTCTTTATAACACCTTAACTTCACTTTCCCCTCTAACTCTTTATCATCCCACAACTTATATATTTTAAAAATTTATATTATATTTTAAAAATACCATATTTTATGTTTAATTAATTAATTAATTATTTTTATTTAAAATTAAAAAATAATATATATTAAAATAAAAAATTTAAAAATTGAATAACGTATAATTTTAATGTTCTATCTAATAAAAACAACAGTAGATAAAATAAAAGATATTTATAAATAGAGTAGGAGATAAAATAAAGATAATATAGAAAAGTAAATAATCGTAATAATTTATTTAATTCAAAATATTTAATATGTACTTTAATTTTAGATAACATGTAAAACTTGGCTAAAAATCAAAAGAGTGCCAGTGACAGTGCGAGTGCCATTGCCCAAAGCTCTTTCCCTCCCCTCATGTGAGGAGTGACAAACCAGGAAAAAGTGCTTTTTTGGCACCATTGTATTCCAACTTATTTTCGAGAAAGTCCACAACCTGTTTTGGCCCAATTACTTTGTTTTTGCTGCCTCTGAAAGAAAGACTTGCAGGTTGAAAGGGTGTCAACAAATAAAATACATTCTGCAACACAACGATAACAGAGGAATCATGGGGAACTTTCACAAGTCTCACACTGGAAATTGAAATCAGCAGGTGTCTACCTAACCCTAATCCCTGTAGGAAAATTACTAAAACCCATTGTGCTAAATTGGCACACAAGCCCAAAGAGTGGTGTCTTGCAAGTTTCAATGCAGTCTTCTTGCTTGCTCAGTGCCTCTTGAGTATAGGGCTTCTGCGAGCATGCCCAAAGGCAGACGGTTCTCTTTATACACAGAGAGCACAATCAGTTACCATCTTAAATTCCTTCACAAGAAATCCGTTTAGTGCTACTTGGAATGGGAACATGAACTTCCAAATTGCCATGTTTTTTTGCTATTGGAGACTCACTATATTGTCCATTGGATTCCTTTTGGTTACCTGAGTACAGTCACTGTAATTGATGAATGCATGCCCTTTGATGTGAGGGAGGTTAAGAGGACAAGGCCAAAAAAAGGCTTCAAATAATGATAACGGAGGTTCTTTCACGAGGGAAAAGCACAAAGAGAGGCGGTCCACAGTCCGCGGCCTGGAGTTTGAAATCAGATTACCTGTCTGGAATTTGAAACCAGATTAACCGTCAATAACGGTTGAAACAATTTTGTTACCAGTATTAAACAATTTACTGAAATTTCATGACTGTTTTGCTGTATTTCGAACTGTATTTGACGGCCAGAATGCCCCGTGACGGGCAATTTGGCCGTAAATTTCCATCCTTCCGTCACCGTCTAATCACCGGGCGGGCGGGAATTTCACAGAGGGACGAAGTCGCAAGTGATTATGTAAGCGGATACGATGGCCCCTGGGCATTCGTAGCTTTGCGATGGCAAGCTCTCGCTGTAAACACATGGAAAAAACAAAAAACTTCCGGTGGTCTTCCAGAAGCTGAGGTGCTGTTTGTTATTGCAAAAATGTGGGATAGCGGTGTCGTGATAAATTTGAGAGTTGAAATCATTTTACCTCGGAAATTGGAGAAAGCCTTACGAAGTTACGAGTACCACAGCAATTCGCATTTTTGCTACAAGAAAATGAATGAAAGAATGACCTTCCCGGCGGTCTACTCGGTGAGCTGGATTCGCAGACAACGAGCAAAGGACCTAGATTTTTTGGTCAATTCACGAACAGCACAGCACATGTTTTTGGTTAATTTTATGAAACTGGTATCGGGAAGAGAAGCAATAGTTATGCACAGACTGGTTTATATTGGTGGTGTTGAGTACAATGTGGGATGATATGGCTTCTACCCACAACTACAAAAGTATCGAAAACATTGCCCGAGCTTGCATAAAATAAAGACCTCCAGAAGGAAGATTATACCCAGATTCAGCAATGGAGGCTAGTGATGGTATGATTGCAGGTTCTCACAGGAGAAACGAGTTGGTTTCTATTAGCGGTGACACACAAGTTGGTGTAAGTTTATTTTATTACATTTGAGTAATTTGCTAGGATTTTTCATTTTGCTTTATTGGATCCAGCATTTGGGCTTGCTCCTACTTGGATTTGCATAAGGAATGATGCTTAGATTGCTAACAGACTATGGCATTGCTGGGACTCCTTTTACTTGTTAAGATCTGAGCAATGAGAAGTTTAGCATTACAACATTAAATCCTTTGTTGCTTCTGTTGAGGGTAATGCTGGATGACACCTTTTGGAACCGGACCTGTAAGGAGCATGGCACTTCTAGTTTTATCAGAGTACCCACTTCAGATTTTCGCTTGAAAGCAACCCTATATTATAACTTGTTCTAGAGAACCCTAATAGAGATTGTGCTTGGAAGTGCAAATGAGAAACAACATTGCATTACTTCTTTCGCCTGAGAATACCTTAGCAAAAATATGGTTGTTGGGTTCCTTGGCCAACCTGAACTGAGCTGAGTCATTAACCATTAATAGAAATAAACATAATAGACTGACGATGCAACTCAATCAGAAAGGAACAACAATCATAATTACGCGAGATGGGACAAAAGTAGTATAAACCCAAATTGGCCTTCTCTTATGGTATTCAATATCATGCTGATATGGCACAAGAGTAGACGTATTATAGACTCATGTCCATGACTTCAAGACAAGCAATGGTTTACTATGTCAAAACCCTAACAGGATCTGATATTAGGCTATCAATGGTATCTCTGATTTGGCAGAGCAGCGCAGAGAAGAGTAGGTCAAGTTGTAGATTTGATTTTTCAGTTAATTTTTTTTTGGTTTGTGTAAATTGAGAATGATTGGTTATTGATATGCAGCCGAAGCCTCTGAAGCACTCGAGCAGCAAAGTATGCCAGATCTGCAGGGACAATGTTGGTTTGACAGCAGATGGGGAGCTCTTTGTGGCGTGCAATGAGTGTGCATTTCCAGTTTGTAGGCCTTGCTATGAGTACGAGCGTAAGGATGGAAACCGATCTTGTCCTCAATGCAAGACCAGATACAAGAGGCATAAAGGTCAGTGGATACATGTTTGTTGTCTTGGTGTTTAGCAAGTCATTGAAACTCCACATTGCACAAATATAGACTGCACAGATGATGGTGACATTTTTAGATCTGGGATATTGGCATTGTATTCTTTATTGATGCAGATCAACTACCTGTTATAGCCCAAATCTGAAGTAGACCTCTGGCACCAAAAACCTGCAAACATACTTCAGCACAGCAGAAAAGAATCTCATGGAAGGTGCACAGGTACTCTGTACCTGATGCGCCAATAAAAACAATGGACAGAGTCAACAAATACTAAGGACATAAATAACCAAGACACAGGATAAATGCCCATCAATAGAGTAGAAAAACTCCAATTTATCTCATACTTCTCACACTGAATACACAATCTCTGACTCTCTCCAGACTACAAGGTTAGCAGTTAGCTCAATGGCCCGACAATGGCTTCCGGTCAATAACCTAACCCACAGGCCTGTTATCACTCTACTCAGCACCTCCTTATTTTCCCCAAAGAAACCCCCTTTCCTTTACCATCTCTACTCACTAAAAGCCCCCTTGCCTTCCTCCCATGAGAGCAGTTCCTGTTTATTTTTAGCAACCGACAAATCCCCTAATTTTCTCCATTAATTCTAACTGCCAGAATTGCTGGCTAAACTTTAGATCACAATTTCTAAGACTCAGTACTGGAGGATCCACACATTTATGGAGCTGTAGCACAACATTCTCTCCATCTTTTGAAATTCTGAACCTTCTGGTTCAGAGCAATCAAGTTCAGTAAATCTCATGCACTCCTACTCAGTGATCCAAATGTTGTTGGAGTTCGGCAGCCCTTGCCATCTTATAATTCTTTGATATTGTATCAATGACTTTGGTGTCCACCACTTTCTCAATGCACTCTCTCCTTTTAATGCTGTGACTGCCCATTCCACCTTCCAAACACATTTTCTTCTGCAATTTCTTCAGCATTTGTGTGATAGGGATATATATCTGTGATATTAAAGATGGGATTGAATCATTGATGCCAACTTCTTCGGGCAGGTCTACCAAATAGGAATTTTCATTCATTTAATTGAGGATTTTGTATGGACCAATATTTTTTTATTTCAATTTATGATAAGTTCCTTTAGGGAATCTCTCCTTTCACTGATAAACCATGACTTGTTTACCCTCTTGCTACAACTTTGCTCTCTGATGCAAATCTGTACTTTTTTTGCATTTCTCATTTGTGCTTTTATGTTTTCAGCCTAATTTCCTGTTGCCTATCATGCATATTGTTTACAAAATCCTCTGCTATTTGACTAACTCGTCTTCCCTATGGAAGGTGAATTAGATTGACGGAATCTCTCCTTTCACTGATAAACCATGACTTGTTTGCCCTTTTGCTACAACTTTGCTCTCTGATGCAAATCTGCACTTTTCATGCATTTCTCATTTGTGCTTTATGTTTTCAGACTAATTTCCTGTTGCCTATCATGCATATTGTTTACAAAATCCTCTGCTATTTGACTAACTTGTCTTCCCTATGGAAGGTCAATTAGATTGACTATCTGTTTTGGATTGTCACCAGAAACAATTTGAAAAGTAGATTTACATGAACAGTGTAGACCTGTTGATTCTGGAGTCAAAAGCAAATTAAACCTGTGCTAAAACCAAGTCTCATTACATTGGATTTTCTCCAACTAGGCTCTGAAGCAAACTACCCAAATTTCTATTCATTGTCTCTATTTTCCCATGTGTTTGAGGGTGATAAGCTCAACTATATTGCAATCTGCTGTCAAGCTTTCTTCATAATGTTCTGCAAAAGTGGCTAAGAACTTTTATCCCGGTCACTTGTGATTGGCTTTTTCAGCCCATGTAAGCACACTGCCTCTTTAAAAAACAAGTCAACCACCTACCTGTTGAGAAATCTATAGGGCAACGATTAGAGTGATTTTCTGGAGAGATCATCCATCTCAGTTGAAGTGGCAACACCAGCAACCTGCTTTCCTTTCCGTTTTTCATCATCTACCCTCTTTATCAGACATCTCGACGAAAAATGACCCATCTCGCCACAATTGAAACACTTGACTTTACTCAAGTCCTTTGGCTTACCCTTCATTCGCGTTGCAAGTGACACGTTGTCATCTGCCTTCTTCAATGGATGAAGATCGTCGTCTCGCAACTCTTCTTGAATGAACTCGTCCCACAGTCTATTCCAGTCTGGCAATTTCTCTCTGGCAATGATTCCTTTGATGAAGGGCTTCCATTCCTCGGTGAACCCTTTCAAGGCAATCCTTACCGTCTCTGCATCTGAAACTTTGACACCGACAGCAACAAGCTCATCTCGAACCTAATACAACCTCGTCAAATATGAAGTCTTTCCTTCACCCTTTATCATCTTGGTGGACTTCAACTTATCTTGCAATACCAATACCCGATTCTCGTTCTTATTTTGGAACAAATTCTGAAGAACCATCCACTTCTCACGTACATTGTTCTTCCTGGACAAATGAGGTATTAAGGAATCCTTCACACCATGAAGGATGATCAACCTCGCCTTCATATCCCAATCTTCCCATATATCCAGCTCCTTAGGGTCGGTTGACTGCTTGATCTCTTTCTCGGCAAACCCTCAGATCCTGTTGACCTGCAAGACCAACTTGATACTTTCCTTCCAAGGAGTATAGTTGGACAACCCTTCCAACTTGTCCTCATACCGGAGACCTGCCTGCAACTTCGACATTTTAGTGAATCCTTCACTCACAATGTGACCAACTCTCTCTCACGCTGTATTTTGTTGCGCACATCTCTGATTTACTTACTTCCAAAGTAGCTCAGACACCCTCTGATACCATGTTGAATTTCCAAGACCTTGGGTCTAGGTTAGAGTCTTAAATCACTGACGCTACCAAACCAAGAATCTCAACCATAAACTACTTTGCACAGCGAAAATATAAAGTAGTAAATCACACATGCACAATGATACACAGTTTTTAATCAAATTGTACAATAATGTACAACCACCAATGTTTGTTATATTAAACCAAATCTGAATAATACAACAGTCTATGGTATACAAGTTACAATGACAAACTTGGCTGCAACTCTTCTCTGTCGTATCTTGTCTTGACTGTCCTTCGCACCCGTACTACTCACTATTAGCACCTTAGTCCATCAAGGCACCTACACATTGAAACTCTAGGAGGGCTGCCACCTAACACTGCTGCACGTCCATCTATAGAGTGTACATGGGCTGATCCAATCTGCTCTCTGGGCTGGCCAATACCCGAGCTCCAATTAGCAACAACTTTCGTCCATCAAAGTGTTGCACTTTGGCGCCAAACTTCACCCAACCTTCAGCTGCTCTTCGTCCTTCAAGATAGCTTGACCAGGGCTACTTTGGATAGCCAACACGCTGCCCTCCAATAGACCAATGGCACCCAATCCAATCACTGTCGATTCTGCTCCTAAGATGACACTTCGCCACCACGGAATGTCATCCACATGGCACCAACAGGCTGCTGCAATCACGATCCAATCCAGTCAAACACTTGACTCAATTCTCCTCAACAAAACGCTGCTGTCCTCTTCTTGCACTTGCTGTCACTGTACCACTCGTTAGGGCACACAATGCTGCCCTCCACCCAACACACAGTCAGAAATACAAGCCTTCTTTGTCTGCGGTCCTCCAAAGTAAGGCATCTCTTCCTCCACGCTGCCCCTTTCTAGGCCTTTCCACCTAGACGCTACCCTTAAAGGGCCTCTAACTGCTGGCTATGGTCTGCGGACTAGAACAGCAGTTAGCTATGGCTGAAGTCCTCCCTTAGACACCACCCAAACTGCCTAAAACAGCCCTGTCTTATGCCTCTCTTCCTCGGCCACCTGCCCAGCAAACTCAGCCCTTAAACAGCACCCAAAACAGACCTTAAACCAGCCGCTGTCTCCTACAGCACTCGGCCTCCACTATAGAAATGTCCACGCTGTCCATAGGCCTCCTTCACACTGTCTTTAGGCTCCGGCTCCTTCTAGCTGCGGCTAGGCTTCTCCAATTTCAAAGATCACTTGAGGATGTATTGCCCACACTTGGATGCCTATAACACATCAAATCACCCTTTATTTATAGCCAATAAAGGGGCTCCAACGAATAGATGAAGAGACACATCTATTGGACGAATTTTACATCAAGCCTACATGATTTGAAAACCAATAATTACTTGTCAACTTCAAAAATTCATTTCTCCTCAACGACAACTTGGAATTGGATGATTCTCGTTGCGTTGGAATCGTCTCGCCGAGCACTATCATCCTCATCCATCACATGTCATTTTTGCATCACGGTTTTGGCCCAAATCACGATGGGTGCAAAACCCCACACTTGGGTTTCAAGCCCACAAGCTGCCCTTGTGGTGCTTTGCCCTCCAAACCCTGAACCCTAGGGCTTGGAGTACCTCCGAAGCTACATAAATCAACATTTGACTGTACTATTGTGGTCAACTGATGAGCTTTTCCTTGCGCCCAACAGATGGAACACCATATTGGAGCTATTTGACACTTTCCTATGTGCTTGAGTTGACTTGTTCACTTTGGAATATATTTGAACCTTAGATGTAGCTACAGAATCTATTTGAACCTTAAATGTGCCACAGCTGCCTAAACTTTAGATAACAAATTCTAAAACTCAGTACTGGTTGATTCATGCATTTATGGAGCTGTCGCACATCACGGTTGGTTGTCAATTAGTATGTGGGTATCGATTGACAGCTGTCTCTGACATTGGGTGTTTTGCCACAGGAAGTCCAAGAGTGGAAGGCGACGAAGAAGAAAATGATGTTGATGATTTGGAGAACGAATTCAACTACACTCATGGTCAAAGAGATGACAGGCAACAAAGGACAGAATCAATGGTGCAGTGGCAGATGCATGGGCAAGGGGGAGAGATTGATTCAGTTACCTCTTCGAGACAGGATCCTCAGACTCAAGTTCCTGTCCTCATCAATGATCAACCGGTATAGTTTCTATTAACTTGAGAGAGCACTGCACTAACTTTCTCGATCAGCTGCATCCGCGGTTGGCATTGGAACCTGATTTGTGCTGTATGGATGACTGTTGGTTTATAATTATAATCAAATTAGCTTCTGTGGATTGTAATTGTAATGCTTTTTGGCAGGTCTCTGGGGAGTTGTCAGATTTTTCCCCTGAGCATGTGAAAGTCACTGGTAGTGGAGATGGAAAACGTGCTTGTTCCAATCGACGAGGTATTTGAATTTATTATGCAATATCACTGAGCTTTGCTAATTATAGGATTGGATCTTAAACCAAATAGATAACAACATACTGTTGAACTGGTCTTGGGATTTCACTGGACACCTATATTCATTTGGGGTTTGAATTACATTTCATAGTGATCAGATATGAATGCTTTCTGTGGCTTTCGATGCATTTTTACAGTTCAAGTAAGGGTTGTGGACCCTTCCAAGGACTTGAATTCTTATGGAGTTGGAAATGTGGACTGGAAAGAAAGAGTAGAAGGCTGGAAGCTTAAACAAGGGAAAAATATGCCTCGAATGACAAACGGAGGTAGAAATGCTGATGGCAAAGGGGACATGGAGGGCACTGGTTCCAACGGGGAAGACCTCCCAATGTATGCACTTGTCACAATTCATAGAGTGAAGCAAGCTCTGTTACTGATACATGCTTTAAGATTCAATCCAAGAATACAATGTTTCTTTGTTGAATTTTCTCTCAATCTGAATTTTCTGGAGTGTTGATATTTTACAATATTTATTTAAATAATAGTTTTTCTTGTATTGACTGGTGCTTCTATATGTGTGCCAGGTCTTTAGATTTTCTTGAATTGATTGGTGCCTCTAGGTCTTTGGATTTTCTTGAATTGATTGGTGTCTCTTTGTGTGCCAGGGTTGATGATGCACAACAACCACTGAATAAGATTGTGCCTCTTCCTTCCTCCAAGCTTACTCCATACAGGATTGTGATTATTCTTCGGCTCATAATCTTAGGAATTTTCTTCGAATACCGAGTATCAAACCCTGTTAGTGGTGCATATCCACTTTGGTTGATCTCAGTGATATGCGAGGTCTGGTTTGCTGTGTCATGGGTTCTTGACCAGTTTCCTAAATGGATGCCCATTAATCGAGAAACCTATCTTGACAGGCTTTCTTTGAGGTTAGTTTATCATCTTGAAGATCACAAATAAATTAATAATCCCTAACATGTAACTTCAAATGTGGTTGTGTCACTTTTAGGATTCTGTACAAGAAGCCACTCATTTAAGGCTGTTGAAGCAGCCATAATGTGTATTGTAGGAACCTTGTGGGTGAAATTTGAGTTTCCTCCTTTTCAATTTCACAGGTTTAACAGAGAAGGAGAGCCATCTCAGTTGGCTGGTGTTGATATTTTTGTCAGTACAGTGGACCCTCTAAAGGAGCCTCCTCTTGTCACAGCAAATACTGTTCTGTCTATCCTTGCTGTGGATTATCCTGTTGATAAAGTTTCATGTTATGTTTCTGATGATGGAGCAGCAATGTTGACTTTTGAAACCCTTTCAGAAACATCAGAATTTGCAAGGAAATGGGTGCCATTTTGTAAAAAGTACAGTATCGAACCAAGGGCTCCAGAATTCTACTTTGCCCAGAAGATTGACTATTTGAAGGATAAAGTACAGCCTTCCTTTGTGAAAGAACGCAGAGCAATGAAGGCAAGTGCACATTAAAGTCTCCAAATTGTGTGTGCTACATATGTTAGTTTATTAATTTTTCTTGACCTTCACATCTTCCATCTTTGCTTTGTTTTCAGAGGGAATATGAAGAGTACAAGATCCGAATTAATGCTCTTGTGGCCAAAGCACAAAAAGTTCCTGATGAGGGATGGACCATGCAAGATGGGACTCCATGGCCAGGCAACAACACTCGAGACCATCCTGGGATGATCCAGGTATCAGATACTTGTCTTTCATATCTGATAGCCTTATCTTTCCTTTGTACTCTATATGCAGTATCATATATTTCTTTTGTCTTAACATGCTTCTAAATATATTTCAAATAACGGAAATTAGTTTGCTGATTCTTACTTTCCACTTCAGGTATTCTTAGGTCACAGTGGGGGATTTGACAATGATGGCAATGAATTACCCCGGTTAGTTTATGTATCCCGTGAAAAGAGGCCTCGTTTTCAACATCACAAGAAAGCTGGTGCAATGAATGCGTTGGTATATTCCTTGCTAAGTATACATTTTCTATTTTTGCCCCTACAGAATTCATGATTCATTACACTGACAATGATGATTGTTATACATTGCTCTGCTTAGGTCCGAGTTTCTGCTGTCCTCACAAATGGTCCCTTTCTGTTGAACCTTGACTGTGATCATTATATAAACAACAGCAAAGCTCTTCGTGAGGCAATGTGTTTTCTAATGGATCCTTCTCTCAGGAAGAAAACTTGCTATGTACAGTTCCCTCAGAGATTTGATGGTATTGATCGACATGATCGATATGCAAATCGCAACACTGTGTTCTTTGATGTAAGCATTGATCAACACCTTCATATCCTCTTGTATGCAATTATGCAATTTGTGTATATTTTCAGCTTCGGCACATCAATTCTGAAATCTTTGCAGATCACCTTGAGAGGTTTCGATGGTATCCAAGGGCCTGTCTATGTGGGTACAGGGTGCTGTTTTAATAGACAGGCACTCTATGGTTATGACCCTGTTCTCAGTGCGAAGGATCTTGAACCAGCATGTTTTCTGAGATGCTGCTGGGGATCTGGAAAGAAGAACAAAAGGGCAAACAATAGATATGATGACGATAAAAAGAGAGCCAAACGAACTGAATCCACCATACCCATCTTTAGTTTGGAAGACATAGAAGAGGGTGTTGAAGGTGTGTCCTAGTCGAAACCAGTGACTTGTATTCATTCACAGTTGATTTACCATCAAATATTTTCACCCTCAGCTTTTTTTGAAATTGTATATGGCAGGATTTGACGATGAGAAATCTTTTCTTATGTCCCAACGGAGCTTAGAGAAAAGATTTGGTCATTCACAGGTGTTCATTCAATCTACTCTCATGGAAAATGGTGGTCTTCCACAATCTGCTGATCCTGCTTCTTTATTGAAAGAAGCTATTCATGTTATCAGTTGTGGATATGAAAACAAGTCAGAATGGGGAAAAGAGGTATTTTTGAGTAGTTGTGGATCTACATATATTTGATGATGCTTTTGATTTGATGTTAGTTCATTGAATTAGCCTTTTCATATAGCGAAGTTGTATAAACATTTTTCTTGATTGCGCATTAATTGTCTTCAGAATAAAGTAAGTTCTTGTTTGAGCAACCAAGCACTGAGGCACTGTTCTTAAATGCAAGATCTAATATGAATGGGATCTCATATTCTGTGCAGATTGGGTGGATTTACGGTTCAGTCACTGAAGACATTCTGACTGGGTTTAAAATGCATGCTCGAGGCTGGATTTCAATCTACTGCATGCCTAAACGCCCTGCATTCAAAGGATCGGCACCAATCAATCTTTCGGATCGTTTGAATCAAGTGCTCCGATGGGCCCTTGGTTCTGTTGAAATTTTGTTGAGCAGGCATTGTCCAATTTGGTATGGCTACACTGGAAGATTGAAACCATTGCAGAGGCTGGCATACATCAACACCATAATTTATCCTCTTACATCCCTGCCATTGGTCGCATATTGTACCCTGCCAGCTGTTTGTCTTCTTACAGGGAAGTTTATCATTCCTGAGGTGAGATTGTCATCCTTTACTGACCCTTTAACTCTTTTTTGTTTCAGACAATTCATAGTAACCCATTTTTTAGTTCTTTTTTGGATTTTGTTCTCATATAATGCTTCACATTAGTCCCTGACCTTTTTCTATTTATTTTGATCTGCAGATTAGCAACTTTGCAAGTGTGTTCTTTATGTTATATTTTATTTCCATTTTTACAACTGCTATTCTAGAGCTACGGTGGAGTGGGGTTGGCATTGATGCATGGTGGAGGAATGAGCAATTTTGGGTGATTGGAGGTGTATCGGCACATCTGTTTGCTGTATTTCAGGGGTTACTGAAAGTTCTAGCAGGGATTGATACAAATTTTACCGTCACATCAAAGTCTTCAGATGAAGATGGTGAATTTGCGGAACTATATGTTTTCAAGTGGACCAGTCTTCTCATCCCTCCAACCACTTTGATTGTGATAAATATTGTTAGTATAGTAGCAGGTGTTTCCAAAGCTGTTAATGGCAGTTATGAAATGTGGGGTCCCCTGATGGGAAAACTATTATTCGCTTTGTGGGTGATTGTTCATCTTTATCCCTTCCTCAAGGGATTAATGGGTCGCCAGAACCGGACACCCACTATAGTCATTGTTTGGTCCATTCTTCTTTCGTCCATATTCTCCCTACTTTGGGTGAGGATAGATCCTTTCACATCAGACGCACAATATTCAAACACACCATCATCAAACAAACAACAATGTGGTGTAAATTGCTAAAACACCTGTTGAGAGTGTTCATTAGCAGCAAATAAGGAGGAATTAAAAACACATTTGAGGGCCAAAAATGTCTCAAATTCGTCCGTATCAGCTCAAGATAATAAATATTCAGAGGCAGGAACTTTAAGCTTATTGCTTTCTAGCTAGTTCCAGCATATAGGGGCTAAACCTCGTACTGTTATTGGTTGATAGTTAAGTTTGTACAGTACGGTTGGTTTTCTATTTCAACTAAGACAGCGAAAATTTACCCGGAGTCATGCCAAATGTAGAACTGATCTGATGCCACAGAATAGTGGGCAATGGATATATGTGGTTTGATACTGAGGAATGCTTTTCTCGAAAGATTTATTCACATTTTAAGTGACAATCCTGTTTTGGACAAAATTTATGGCATGTCTTAGTTGAATATCATCCTTTTTTTTGTTGGTTATATGAGGTGGTTAATATCAATTAACTTAGTGACAGTTATTAAGATTTTAGGCACGCAAGTGCCTATGGAAATGGTGAACGTACGTTGTTTGTTCATTTCATAAATTATAAGAACTATGTTCTGAAATCACGATCCCATCTTTGATGGCTCCTTTGCATTTAAAGTGTAAGTTATGCTTTGCATTAAGTGAAATGAAAATATTGAGCTACCCTTGTATCATCTATATTCGAGATTTGCTTTAAAAATCCTTGTTATTAGGCTTCTATCTAAATTTCAGTGAATGGCAGTTGACTCCGTTCAACTGTTTTATTAGAGAACTTGCTTAGATTGTACACGACTCTTCAGCTCATCTTTGATACATTTAACCATCTGGTAATATGTCACTGATTCTTTGAATCTATCAAACGAGTGCTAAACTCAGTTGTGGAAGACCACTTTTTCTAGTATTACTTATCCATGCCTGAAGATACTGTTTTATTAGAGCACTTGCTTAGATTGTACACAACTCTTCAGCTCATCTTTGATACATTTAACCATCTGGTAATATTTCACTGATTCTTTGAATCTATCAAAAGCGTGCTAAACTCAGTTGTGGAAGACCACTTTTTCTAGTATTACTTATCCATGCCTGAAGATACTGTACAAACTATCTTCACTGAGGTGCAGTGTGGTTGGATGTGTAGTTTATGCTAGTGGTGTTCATCCCCTTTTTCCTTTGCACTTGCAAATGTTCAATAATTGCTGGAAATTATTGAAATCTTTTTCCATAATATGTTCAGAAAGTTATGCCTAGTATATGATTCACTGTATGGTTGTTGGTGGACTGTTAGTACATGACCGTTCAAGTTGTTTTCGAAACATTTGCCATCTAGGAATATGTTTCTGATTGTTCCAATCCATCAAAAGCACGCTAAACTCGGTTGTTGAAAACCACTTTTTAGTGTAATTTATCTACACCTGAAAAGTCTGTATAAACCGTGTGCAATTTTTAGACTTTAGTACATGTGCTTTCTTGCTTTTGATGCATTTAGCCATCTGGTTATATGTTTCTAGTTGTTTCAATCCATCAAAAGCGTGCTGAACTCAGCTGTGGAAAAACACTTTTTACGATAACTTATCAACACCTGAATTGTTTGTATAAACTAACCCTTATTCAGGTGCAACGGTGTTGGATGCGTAGTTTTATGTTTCATGCTTGATTGCCAGTTGCTTTATGTGATTTTATGAACAATGAAGCCCATCCTTGAGCACTAGCAAACTGTCTTGAGATTACTTACAGCTGTTAGTGGACTGTTATGGATTCATTTGGAATATGCTTGTTTCTAACTTAAACATTACATCATCTGTGTAGAACACTTGCTGCTAACATTCATACTACATTATTTGATTGCTTTAGTTGTACAGATTGATCTCTTCTATTCCAATGAAAAGTTTGCGAGGAAATCTAAGGGATGCCTCTTCATATTAATGGATAGCATCCCCACTAACCTGTCCCCATAGATTAGTGCATCTTATCCTGGAGATTTGTACAGGGCACCTGCTGGTACAGAAGTAGTGAAATGCCTAGAAACATTGGCTACAATTGGTTTAGTTAACCCCTTGGGCTGCACAGATCGATCTTAACCTTGAATCTATTATGCAATGAGAGGTAGCCAAACATATTCTTTGCATGCAAATTTTGTGAATAAATAGTTTGTGGAGTCAAGCGGTTTTAGAGGGACGCGTCATTCTCTAACATGTATCGTGTTCCCCCAGTTCCTTACCGCTTACCACCCAGACCCTGCGCGAATACCATCATGGTTTTCCGCAAAACCACTTTCGCTGTTTCGCGCCCAAAACCCCAGTTCAAACCCTGGTTCTCTGCCTTTCCACCATGGAACCCCTCTATGCATATATCCCCTCCCGCATCGCTCCATAACATTATTCCTCGCCTTTGTTAGCAATATTATCCAAAACACAGGGTTTCATAATAATTTTGATGTTTATTTGCAAGTTTTTGATGGCAGATAAGTTAAAAAGCCGTCCCACAGTCAAAAAAGGTGACAAAGGCCGAGGGTGACGATCCTCTAAGGCCTAATCAAATGCAGAAAGGGAACCAAAGGGTTAATCTCCAAATTTAATCGATACATCATGAGCATTGGTTATACAGTCAAACCCTCCAGCGCACCAAAGATTTGTACAATACAGCAAACAGTGAAGATCACAGATTAGAGATTAAGGGATAAAGGTTAATCATAAAGAAAGAAAATCAAAGGCTTAACTTGCAGATCAAAGATAAAGACACAGTTAAAGATAAGCAAATAAGGGTTCAAATCAATCGGAAAAGAGTTAAGGACAACATGATGGATTATGAAGGCAAAAAGCAAGATCAAGCTTTAACACAGTTTAATGATGAAATTAAAGGAAAGATTAGACTAAAGCAGCCCTGAGCACATCAGGACAGAGCAGTTAATTCATCGAAATATCTGAAGCCACCTGTAGCCTGCTTTTCACCTACAAAGACACTTTGACAATTATCACACTAACAGAACATCTTTTGATTGTCAGAACAGTTATTTTAATATATGGGAAAGCCTTAAAACCCACTCTTTTCACCTACTTTATCCTCAGGAAGTAAAGACAGAGTTATTAAACAGAGAAGTAGTGCAACTCATTCATACCTTAGGCCTTGCGTAGTTTTCAAGGCTAGGAACGCATTTACTCTATAATTAATAACATTTTGAACCCTAAAAAGAGTTCCACCTTCTCATTCTTCTATAAATACTCTATGAGGAGATCTTTGTTAGGGGTTGATTGCTGGCATTCGAACTCTTTGAAGTTGTACATAGTCTGGCTGAAGATTAAGAAGAAATTGAAGTATTGGAAGATTGATGATGTTTTGACATGTTTTGTTAATGAGAAAGCTCTATCATTGGATCCCTGAGCATGGTTGTTGGTGATGTATTCTAATTTATTAATGTTTTTTCCTGTTTTCCATTTTGTTTCATCATTTATTACTACAGTAGAGTAAAAAGTTTAGGTTAAGAAATGTCTCCTAGAAGCACCTTAGACATGTTTACTCTCCACTGTTTTATGTTTTCCTCTGCTGAGGCATTCTAGAGAATTCTTAATTGCTCTCTTGAACCCTTATGCTCGTTTATTTTAGAAATAGTTCAAACAGTTGGTCTCAAGAATGATTTATGGTTTTCCCTGCTTACTTGCTACCACTTGAAAACTGTTTCTGAAGTCTCCCTTTAAAGTACCATTGTTTACAGTCTGCCAAAGAGGTCTGTTTTGATCATACCCTTTGTTCTTGCTGAGATAATTGTTTTGAAGGTCTTTATAATTGTAATCAGAGATGTTTAGGCGTTCCCTCTTCAATGATACAATTATTTGTGAATCTTTTATGTTTTCTAAATTCCTTGAAGGTGAAATTTTTGGATGAAATAGAGCGTTCCTCGACTCCTAGATTTCATTTGAAAAGTTTGTCTTGAAATTGTTATTCGCTGAGGTGTCATTTGTAGAATTCATGGTTAGCCTTGTCTATCAAATGCCTCTTCATATTCAGATGATGTTTTTAAGTCTCTTTGTTGAGAAGTACATATAACTAAGGGTTCTTAATTGCCCTTAGTTCTACTTCTCTTTCTAAATCCTTAATGTCCATTTCATTTCATCTACCAAACCCAAGATCCATTGGCCAAGTTAGATTTGTCCTTTGATATCCCATGTCCATTGATTGAGCTTGTTATAACTTCTTCTTGACTCCTTTGCCCAATGGCTTTGATATTTCCCCTTTCTATCTATGCTTCCTAGATCATTCATGCCCAACCAACCAAACCCAAACAAACAAACTTCTACTTAACAACTAGCCTAAAATCAACCCTTAAAAGCAAAGAAGACATATCTGTGCAAACAATTGAGAGATCCCTCTTTGAGACTAGGAGGGCTAGATCATAGAGCTCTAAAGCTTGGTTCTGATGTTGCTTCTGTCATTTGGTTTGCTAATCAGCCAAATCACAGGACTACAACATAATGGCGATCACAGTGGGACTTCTGAGTACATAAATGCATGAATACCTCTTAAAACTCTTTAGACCCTCAGTAAATCAAAGAATATATAGTGCATCTGCCACCTCATCGCCACTACAACATAATGGCGATCACAGTGGGACCCTGAGTACATAATAGCCTAGCAAGCTCTTATAGATTCATTAGTCCTTCAAAACAAAAAACTCAAAAAACCCAAAACATTTCAGATTGGTTTCATAATAAACATTGGCGGTGGACCATAAAACATTTTTCCTCCATAAGAGATAAAAATTTCCACCTGGCAACTCCACTGGCCTCCAGTAGGCCTATTACTTTACCAGTCCTTGTAAACTCCCCTGGGAATGCATTGAATAATCCCAATCATGCTAACGGTGGACAACAAAGTTCAAAATCTTTCACCTGGCGAATCCACAATCCCAAAAGACCTAACGATTCCACTGGAAGAAGACTCTGAACTGGTTGAACAGATGTAGTGACCTCTTTATAATTAACAAACATGGAATGAGGTATAGACAGAGAAGCTAAACTAAACACATTATTGAACCTAATTGGAAAAATAGTGTTCATACTTGATAAGAAACTGGAAATGCATGAGGCTGATACAAATGTTGATTATCCAAAGCAACCCATGCTTTCTCCTGATCAAAAACAAACTCAACCACTACAAGACATAAACAACAAACAAAATATGTATGATGAGAAAGATTACAAAGAAAACAATGAAGAAGGTTGTCAAGAAAGTCCTAACAGCCTACCTTTATCTTGTATTGTGTTGTTAAGAGAACTTTACAACCAAAATGCAAATGCAAAAAGTGAGCAGTGCTTTGAGGAAACAATAAGCCTCCTAGGAAACACAGAACTTGAAATAGAAGAAAAATCAACACAATAGGGACTCTCCCTCTATGTTATAACTCATTTCAGATTTTAAAAGGAGAGTGGCATCCTGACAATGTAACAGAAGCAATTCATGAACCTCAAACTGACCATCACAAAGATCAAGAAGAGTTGTTTGAGAGTGGAAAAGATCATGAAATAGAATAGAATCCTCAAAATTTTCCTGCAAGCACAAGTAAAGATCCCTTAAGAGAGGCTCAAGAAGACATCCAACCTCAAAATCAGTCAACACAAGAGAAAGAGGAATGTTGTACTTCTGCCCAAAGCCAAATAAAAATTCCTCCTCTTTTGACAAAAGAAGAAATTGATCAAATATTAAATAAACAACGAACCCTCAAAACATCATTTGAACAAAACACTTCTACTCATCTACCTACTGAACCTTGTTTTCTTGAACCAGAAAATAAACTTGTAGATCAGCTTAAAGAAAATCAAACTGATAACCCAATATGCTTGATTGGTGAGATTGTTTATACTGATGATTTGCCAATTTTTTATCAGTCTGATGATGATGATGAGCTCCAAATAGAAACTAATCATGTAGGGCAACCAGCGGTTGATTGGTATCATGAATTTCACTATCATCAACTTGAAAGCAGCAATCAACCAATCCAATCCATTAGAAATAGCTTTCACCTAATTGGGAGTCAACAATCTATCAGTTGTGATGATGAGGTTGAGAAGAAAGGAGAATTTCTTGAGCAAGCTGAAGATAAGGAGCCTTCTCCTGAAAAGGGTTGAGGTAATAAAAGATACCCTTGCTAAAAAATATGATGATCTCTTCACAGAGTACGGTCCACTGAATCAGAGCATACCAGGACTACGAGAGGACAGCACTGCAATATATGATGAGTCCTCCAGTTCAGATGATAATGAAGATGAGGAAGAAATTATTTCTCAAAAGAATCTTAAGCTTGATCCAGTGGAGAAAAAAGTAAGGCTGGTTGAAACCTATCTTCCAAATATTCATAACAAAGCATTATTTCAAGATCCCTATGCTCATTTCTTGAAGATATTTGAAGAAGAGATAAAGGTTGTTAGAAGCAGTGTATTACCAAAAGCAAGAAGATTTTTTAGCACTGCTACTAAAGAACAAGAGAAATGGGAGTGGCCATGTTTGTCTCACATGCTCAAGGAGATGAGCAAAGACCAATCATGGAACCATTTACTTGATTGGCTATATTGGAAAAGGGAGTTCATCAACTAGATATGTAAATATTTCAGAGTTAGATTAGGGTAGGTAGGAATGTCAATAAAGCTCAGCCTATGAGCATTTAGTTAGTTTTTTGTTTTCTGCTTTTGAATTTGAAAAAAGAAAAAATACAAAAACAATAAAAAAAGATAAAAGAGGGCAGATATAAAAGAAGAAAGGTACAACCCCATAGCAAAAAAGAAAAGAAAAATTTGAAAGTGTGCAAACCTAAATGCCACTACTTGAAAGAGCGCTGCTATTTAGTCATATAGCCTAATCATGACTAGATAGATTTCAAATTACCGTTGATAGGTTAGTGAAGAAAATTTGCCAAACAATGAAATCTTGGCTTATTAGTAGAATAGATTAGGATAGAAAGAAATGGCTCTAATCAGACCAAAACTTGAGCCAAAGATAGAGGAAAATGGTTTAGACATGCTCAAAATTTGAACCAAGACATTAAAATAAAAATGATGACTCTAAACAGATCAAAATCTGAGTCATAAGAAGAAAGAAAGATGTTCTTAATTTTCAGATCTTAAGCCTTCACAATTTTGTTTTATTTTTCTGCAAATAAAGTCTATGTGCAGCTTGTACATACAGCCATGGACACCATAGCATATCAGATAGTTCAATCTTGATATGACTATGTTTTAAATTTCTGTTTTAGAATATAGAGAACGAGATCTGTTAAAAAGCTTAATCTTGACAGATAGTAGATTAGGTAGAGAATTTATGAGTTCAACTGTTTAATCTGAACTCATGGAAGAAATAAGGGTAGATTTAGATTAGTTTTTCTTGTTTTCAAAATAATAAAATGTTGATGTTAAAGGTTTGCAAATCCAAGTGCACCTATTTGAAGAAAAAATGTTAGGAAGTAGGCTGTGTAGGTAGTAGTTTGGGGAAAAAAATATGTTTGTTAATATGAATACTGATCATCTTTTAAGCAGCGTGATCAAAGAAAAAATAAGGTTGTCAAAAAGTGCAAGGCATTGATCTACATTCTAGAGATAAATCTCTGAGGTTCTTGACACCTCCAAGGCGTTGCCATCCCCAAGTGGAGCCATTGTTAGCCATCCATAATTTTGACATATTCAAATATGGCTAAAACAGGTCTTTAGCCTTGAAGAAACAAATTTGAAACAAATCTGTGAGTTCTTGAAGTCTACTATGTTCAATATCCTTCATAAGACCCATCTCATTGATGTCTTCACTCAAAATCCTCAAAGAAGCCCTGCTGTCTCAAAGAAAGACTGTTTCAGACTCATTCTCCATTATTTTTCCTTTGGAAATCCATCATTTATCCCTCATTTTATCAAAAACCCCCTTTCCCATAAAACCTCTCTAAACCTTATAAAATTACTTTATATGGTTTCAAACCCCTCTTTTTACCCTATCGAAACTTCTAAACAAGCTCAAAAAACCCACTTTAGCCTATGTTCCGAATTTTTTTATAAAATAAGGCCTTAAGCCCTTGAGGGCTTAAAGACCTCCGCCCTTTCATTCATATCACCGAGGCCTGAGACCGTCGGCTAAAGGTCTTTAGCCCTCATTGGCCATCACACTTCGGCGTTTCCCGTTCCCACTGTCCCAAACCTTCGCCGAGGATTATCTCCGCCGATGGATACGTAACCGTCGATCTCCCTCAAATCAGACGGTCCGTACTCCATCACAAACCGCAAAGGGTCACTTTCGCCTTCCCTTTCACCGTCGATACGCGCTCCGCCGATATGATCTCGACCGTTGATCCTTACGATCCAACGGCTCCCATTCAACCTTACCTCAGCTCATTTCCTTTATAATTTCTCACCCTGACTATGTTTCTACTCAACGTATCTCCGTCGTTGATCCTCAAGATCTAACGGCCCTCACTTCCCCCATCATCCCCATTCATTACCTCTTTGCTTCCCTGATCCAATCTCAACCGTTGATCATCCGGATCCAACGGCCACCATTGATCCCATAGCTCTAACCCTGCCGATAAAACAGCCCGCTACGCGACAAGATTGCTAACGCCCACATTTGGTCCCACCGCCAATCCGACTGCACAACTCTTCAACGTTCGCGTTGATCGATCGCCGTCGATCTGCAGCCCACAGATCGGACGGTCCAGATCTCGTTTCGCGCCCAATTCACCAATTCTCCCCGACGTGCAATTCTAACGCGAAATGAGTGGTTTTAGAGGGACACGCATCACTCTCTAACCTGTATCGCATTCCCCCAGTTCCTTACCGCTTACCGCCCAGACCCTGCGCGAATACCACCCTGGTTTTCCGCAAAACCACTTTCACTGTTCCGCGCCCAAAATCCTAGTTCAAACCCTGGTTCTCTGCCTTTCCATCGTGGAACCCCTCTATGCATATATCCCCTCTCGCATCGCTCCATAACACCATTCCTCGCCTCTGTTAGTAGTATTATCCAAAACACAGGGTTTCATAATAATTTTGATGTTTATTTGTAGGTTTTTGATGGTAGATAAGTTATAAAAGCCGTCCCACAGTCAAAAAAGGTGACAAAGGCCGAGGGTGACGATCCTGTGAGGCCTAATCAAATGCAGAAAGGGAACCAAAGGGTTAATCTCCAAATTTAATCGATACATCATGAGCATTGGTTATTCGGTCAAACCCTCCAGCGCGCCAAAGATCTGTACAATACAACAAACAGTGAAGATCAAAGATTAGAGATTAAGGGATAAAGGTCAAGCATAAAGCAAGAAAATCAAAGGCTTAACTTGTAGATAAAAAATAAAGACACAGTTAAAGATAAGCAAATAAGGGTTCAAATCAATCAGAAAAGAGTTAAGGACAGCATGATGGGTTATGAAGGAAAAAAGCGAGATCAAGCCTTAACACGGTTTAATGATGAAATTAAATGAAAGATTAGGCTAAAGCAACCCCGAGCACATCAGGATAGAGCAGTTAATTCATCGAAATATATGAAGCCCCCTGTAGTCTGCTTTTCACCTACAAAGACACTTTGACAGTTATCACACTGACAGAACATCTTTTCACTGTCAGAACAGTTATTTTAAGACATGGGAAAGCCTTAAAACCCATTCTTTTCAACTACTTTATCCTCAGGAAGTAAAGACAGAGTTATTAAACAGAGAAGTAGAGCAACTCATTCCTACCTTAGGCCTTGCGTAGTTTTCAAGGCTAGGAATGCATTTACTCTGTAATTAATAACATTTTGAACCCTAAAAAGAGTTCCACCTCCTCATTCTTCTATAAATACTCTATGAGGAGCTCTTTGTTAGGGGTTGGTTGTTGGCATTCGAACTTTTTGAAGTTGTACATAGTCTGGCTGAAGATTAAGAAGAAATTGAAGTATTGGAAGATTGATGATGTTTTGACATGTTTTGATAATGAGAAGGCTCTATCATTGGATCTCTGAGCATGGCTGTTGGTGATGTATTCTAATCTGTTAATGTTTTTTCCTGTTTTCCATTCAGTTTCATCATTTCTTACTACAGTAGAGTAAAAATTTTAGGCTAAGAAATGTCTCCTAGAAGCACCTTAGACCTGTTTACTCTCCATTGTTTTATGTTTTCCTCCGCTGAAGCATTCTAGAGAATTCTTAATTGCTCTCTTAAATCCTTATGCTCGTTTATTTCAGAAATAGTTCAAACAGTTGGTCTCAAGAATGATTTATGGTTTTCCCTGCTTACTTGCTGCCACTTGAAAACTGTTTATGAAGTCTCCCTTTAAAGTACCATTGTTTATAGCCTGCCAAAGAGGTTTGTTTTGATCATACCCTTTGTTCTTGCTGAGATAATTGTTTTGAAGGTCCTTATAATTGTAATCGGAGATGTTTAGGCGTTCCCTCTTCAATGATACAGTTATTTGTGAATCTTTTATGTTTTCTAAATTCCTTGAAGGTGAAATCTTTGGATGAAATAGAGCGTTCCTCGACTCCTAGATTTTATTTGAAAAGTTTGTCTTGAAATTGTTATTTGCTGAAGTGTGATTTGTAGAATTCATGGTTAGCCCTGTCTATCAAATACCTCTTCATGTTCAGATGATGTTTTTAAGTCCCTTTGTTGAGAAGTACATATAACTAAGGGTTCTTAATTTCCCTTAGTTCTACTTCTCTTTCTAAATCCTTAATGTTCATTTCATTTCATCCACCAAACCCAAGATCCACTAGCCAAGTTAGATTTGCCTATTGATATCCCATATCTATTGATTGGGCTTGTTATAACTTCTTCTTGACTCCTTTGCCCAATGGCTCTGATATTTTCCCTTTCTATCTATGCTTCCTAGAACATTCATGTCCAACCAACCAAACCCAAACAAACAAACTTGCACTTAATAACTAGTCTAAAATCAACCCTTAAAATCAAACAAGACATATTTGTGCAAACAATTGAGAGATCCCTCTCTGAGACTAGGAGGGCTAGATCCTAGAGCTATAAAGCTTGGTTATGATGTTGCCTTTGTCATTTGGCTTGCCAATTAGCCAAATCACATGACTACAACAGAACAAATGTGTAGTTTTTTGCAAAATCAACTATTGACAAAATGGTCCCTGGTGGAAAAAATTTATGGGATTTTTTGAATTACAAGTCCTGTCATCGAACTCTATTGGAATTCTTGGTGTATTTATAAATTTCTGCCTCAAACTTTCTCAAAAAATCTATCACACAAATTTCTTTTTCTTGTAAATCAATTCTTTTAGCACTTGTAGTACTATTTGAACCTTGAATCAATGTATGGATATATTCATATCTCTTCCATTTCACTTTCATGTTGGACAATGATTGATCATTTATATCAGTACGATATTTATTTTGAAATTTAATTGAATTTTCATAATCATCACTTTTTTTACCAACAAAACATTTCTTTTGGTAAAAATTCATGGATTTCTCTTCCACATAGAATTTGAGATATGAAATCATGGATAGTGGAAGGAGGAAGTGAATCTTTCCGAAATGTTTTACCAAAATTAAGGAATGTGTCATAATATAACTAAAATTCCACATGATAACGACAACAAGTGTCGCATACAATGATAGGTTTTACATACCATGTTTTTTGTTACACAAAAGCACTGATTGAGACATCAATTTCACAATTCACTTCTTTGAACTTGTTGAATAACTCTATCTGAGTGGTGTCCAAGAAATGTTTTGGATGTTCTTCGTACTGATTTCATGTTATTCTTCGTCGCATCTCATCCCTTGCTTTTGGTGAAACACGTGAATTTTTCATCCAATATTCATATATTATTTTTTTTAAATTTTCCCCAAGTCTATTTTTGTATGGTTGCCTACAAATGGTTGTCCAACAAGCAAGTTCATCATTTATATTTATTTGCAATCAAAATTTCTGATGTTTGTGCAAAGTTTTTCGTGAGGTTCCTAATGCTCGTGCCATAGATTTTACCAAGCGATTCTCTTTAGTACTTGATGAAACCATTTCCATTTATATTGTTCTATGTGCATATGAAACACTTTTCTTTCTAGATATTCTAATTGAATTTAGAGCACTATCTATATTTTTTATCACATTTTCCTTCATTTTTTTATCTTTTGTTGATTTTTGAATACCCAATAAAGTCGTAGCTTCTTTTAATTTCCTTGATGTTAAGAGACTTTTCAACAATTTGGCTTGAACTGCCACAATTTTGTCTTTGAATAACGAATCAATAATGCGATCAACACGATATTGTATAACATGGTCAGTGTTTTTATCTCCATATGTGTGAGTGTCATCATTTTCTAACATTTCATCATCGACATTGATTTCATCTGTATATATTAGAATTAAATGTACATAATAAGTTTACATATTCAATAAATAAATAAATTAATAAATATGTATAATTTCAATAATACACATGTTCAACATATATATATATATATATATATATATATATATATATTCTTGGTGATTCAATTCTTTCGCTTGAATTTCTTTCAACATTTTCACCATCTTCAATCACTAGTTCAATATCTCTTTCACTTTCTCTTTTAAAATTTTGTATCTCATTATCAATATTTTGAGGAATATCTCTCTATGTTTACATTGCAAAATATTTTTCAAATTAGTTCATCAAATAAAAATTAAGTTTCGCAATACACTAGTCAAATTTTAAATATCAAATTTATAATATTTACATTTACACATCTGCTTCAACTTTTAGTTGAGGTTGATTTTCCCTTTCAATATTTGAGCGTTATTCTCTCTTTTTTTGCGATATTTTCTACCATGTTCTCTACGTTCCTCAGGGTCTCTTGTTTGATCATATTTTCTTCGATTTCCCATGATAATTGAGTATGAAGCTCAGAAAATTTCCTTAAAAAATTTAGACAAATTCAATTAAAAAAAGCATCACAAAAGATTTAAAAAAAAAAAAAAAAAAACAAACAAACAAAAATACAACCACTGATTTTAAAAATTTTGCACAAAAAACATACTTCAACCCAAAACACTTACTTTAAAAAATCCGACCAAAAAAAAAAAAAAAAATGTCTTCTAAAAATGAAATGAAGCTATTTCCTTCCAAGTCCTGCAAAAAAAATTCATTTAAAAAGTTAGACAAAACTCATTTTAAAAAATTATTATAAAAGATTTAGTTCAACCCAAAACATGTACTCTAAAAAAATGTCAGTTTAAAAAATACTTCCAAAAAATGTCCATTGAAAATTAAGCTCAACCTCTTTAAAAAAATGTCATTTTAAAAACCTCTAAAAAAATGTCTCTAAAAACAAAATACCTTGAAACAATGTCTTTTGAAAATTAAGCTAAAAAAGCCTCTAAAAAAATATCACTTTAAAAAATTCCTCAAAAAAATGTCCTTTCAATATTAAGCCTAAAAAGGGTCATTTGAAAATTAAGCCAAAGAAAAATCCAAAAATTGTTTTTTGAAAATTAAGCCCAAAAACCTCTAAAAACAAAATACTTTCAAAAAATGTCCTTTGAAAATTAAGCCCAAAAAACATCTAAAAAAATATCACATACCTCCAAAAAATGTCCTATATTAAGCCAAAAGGAGTCCTTTGAAAATTAAGCCCAAAAAAAGTCCTTTGTAAAATCAGCGCAAATGAAAACGTGTGAAATTATGCGAAAACAATGATTCTGTTTTCGGCTATTTATATAGCCGCGAAATGTTTTTTTTTAGAGGGTCTTCATCGAATTTTTCAGCCGACGTAAATTCGATTAAAAGTTTAGCCGAACTTTTCTAAAAATTTGGCCAAACTTTTTTAAAAGTTCAACCGAACTAACACGTCTGCAATTACACAACAACTCAGCTCTAAACACATTTCTTCAACTTTGGACTGATTAAACTCCATGAAACTTCATGAATTAACTGTCAGAACCAAGACAAGCATTTGTAGAATTCAATCCACTTTCAAGAAATATAAATTTTATAGAATTTCATGAATATTTACTAATTTTAATTAATTTTATAATAAAATGGATGCAAACAATTTCTGAAGGTCATTATGATTCAGTGAAATCAATATTATGTATCTTCCAAAATACACTGAAAAAAATTGAAAAAATTATGGTACATTACATTGGTTCGTCATCTGTAATGGGTAGTTTTTAAATTTTTAATTTATAACTTATATGTTGAGAAATTTTGTGCGAGCCGAAACATATTCAAAATATGTTGTTTTTTCATATTGGATTAATTCAAAAAATTCTAGTAATTATGATATGCATCAGTTGGTTTCATAAATATAACGAAACCGAAGTAGACTCTGTCTAGATTGTTGTAACACATTTTGTTTCTAAAAAACACAAAGTTTTCAAAGAATACATCAACGCTTTTGAATATCATTTTTTATGAATCATTTGATTGTTAAAGAACACACACTCAAAGAAATGTTAAGTTGACATATCAAATGTGTATAAAAAAATTCAAAAAAATAAGTAATAGAAAGCTACTAAAATTTCTGACAACTTTTATTTTTATCATAAATTGAATTTCTAAACAAAAAAATTGTTTTGGCTTGCAGAAAGTTGAAGAACAAAAAGAAAAAGGAAAAAAGAAAAAAAACTTTTCTCAAAAAAAGGCAAAATGTGTAACCCAACTTCATATTTCCGCCCTGGTTGGAAGTATGTTTAATTGCACACTTTATTATGATTTATGTAAACATTTCATAATAGTAAATAGAATGGGGCGATATTCTTATAAGATGTTACAAGAACAAAGAAAATCTTAGAATTAGTACATAATGATGTGTTTGAAAATGTGCTTGTTGAATGATTAAGTAAATCTATGTACGATGTTTCATTTCTCGAGGAACACATGGATTTATTTCTTCCAAAAGATATATGATGTATATGGTAAACTTAAAGAGGTGAAGACTCTAGGAGAATTAGAAAAAAAGAAGAAAATTAAGGGTAGAAAAGACAATTAGTATGTTGATGGAAAAAATAAGGAGCATGCTTAATGGTGGAAAGTTAGGATAAGAATTCTAGGTAGAGCAACAACTGACGTTACCTGGTAAATTAATCACCCTCATAAGT
Source organism: Pinus albicaulis (assembly GCA_034641835.2). NCBI lineage: Eukaryota > Viridiplantae > Streptophyta > Pinopsida > Pinales > Pinaceae > Pinus > Pinus albicaulis. The sequence goes on along the minus strand of CM076572.1, from coordinate 1,389,191,036 downwards.
GCTGGATGATAATACTTCTTGCGAGACATGTGATGGTTTAAAAAAATCTCTATTAAAAATTTCATAGTCTTTTTTTTTGTGATGTTTATATACATATTCCAAAGCAAAATAAGAGTAAGTTGGCTAATAAAAATGAAAAATATATTTTTTACTATTATAAAAATTGTATAAATATACCTTTACCATGTAACGATCGAAATCCCTTTTCTCCAATATATCCCAATCTTTCATACCATAGCATTCTCATTTCTCCATAAATAAAAGGGGCTCCATATTATTCATTTCCACCCTGGGGAAAAACTGAACTATTACACGCATCAATAATGCTTCCCAATAACTTGTATAGTGTCCTAATCCAAACTCCCCTGGGCAACACCATTTCTCCTTTCCCATAGTTCTTTTGCGAATTTTGGACTTGGTTGGTTTGTTAAACTTCTTGCCAAGAATTTATCCTGCTCATGGTTTTCCTTTCCATTACTCCCTAAGTTTTTTTACTATCATGCATGCATGAGATTAAGTGTTAATTACTCCGGGAGTAAATGGCCCATTCACCCATCATGCAAGCTACCCTATTTTGTTCTATAAGCCACTCGTGTTTCATAATCCTCTCTTATGGCCGTTGTCTAACATTTTTTTTCCTTAAGAAAATTTTGCATGTAGTAGTGGTGGTTGGGCTACGACCCACTGTCCTAAATTATTTTTTATAACAAATTGTATTTTACACTTCAAAAAAATTTCACATAAACAAATTTTATTCCTCTAATTAAATCCTTATATATTTTGATATTAACATTTTCAGACTACCTTCACCGCACCGATCCAACTCAAAAAAGTTATTTCTCGCCTTCTGACTCGTGAAAAAATTATTGATCCCTTCCATCGTAATAAAAACTTGTGTAAAATCCACACGCACGAGACTACCCTCGTCCAACATACTATGTCACCCTGGCAACCCATCATGCAACTTTAAAAAAGGATCTTTTTGGCATTTTTTGGCTTTGAGTTTTATGGATCATGCATAATTTGTTGAGGCCAGCTCACCCTGAACCTCATCTGGCTTGTTAATTTAATTTCAAAACCATTGCCCAAAAAAGCTAAAAATTAACATTTAGGCTCACTCCATTCCATACTAAGCATTTTTGGCCTCCCACGTTGAAAGAACATCCCCTAACCTCAACCCTTTTCATGATCACACTTAAAATGGAATGATGGGAAATTTATGAAGTTTATCCATGGCTTGAAAATGAACTTAGGCAACAAAAGGCAAAGCTCAACCCTTAGTCCACCCAAGTCATATCCCTACTCATTATATGTGCCCAGTGTTGTCTACAAGTGCTCTTTTATGTCGTTATCTATGGCCGTCATTATGAAGAAAAAAACAACTTAGAATGCTGTCTTGATCTTCACTTAGCTACAAATATTTTATGTATTTTCCATTACATTTTATGAAAAATATATGTTCCATATTATGTTACACCATTTTATGAAAAATATACCTTTCATATTAGGTTACACACCATCTATATATCGATTTGTGACATAAACAATAGGGAACATTTCAAAATTAATTGTCAGCATCATATATATATTTTTTTCATATAGTTTTATAATGTTTTGATTTGATAAACAATTTATTTGGGCACAAAGATATCTTATTTTTTGTTATATAATTTAGCAGTTAAATCTCTGCGCGGAGGTGTGTCCCTTGTCCCATAAACAAAGGAACCTCATACACCAATTTGGTGTCTGGTCGTGACCTTAAAATTGGATAATAATAATAATAATAATATATACATTGTATCAACATACTATTCAAAATACTTGTTTTAGTTGCATGCATGGAAAATTCCCTTCCCCGTGTTATATATTCTCTTTTGTGTGTATGCAAAGCACTTCATGATTAATGTGAAAAATGACTTCAAAAAATCCTATATTTTGTTGATTATATATTTATATTGGGGAAATTAATGGTCGTATGACAAATTTTCTTGATCACATTACACTATGAGTTTCTTTAGCAACTATTCTCGAGGTAACATAAGGGGGCAAGCTAGAAGAGCCAATGTATCATGAAGGGAAAACAAGAACAAAAGAATTATATTTTCTATATGTTTTGATGTGGACTATGAATTGTTTAATCAATTGGCTCGGAAAGGTCACTTATACCTTAGTGGTCCTCCTCCCCCTCCTCCTTCCCCACATGCTTCACAAAACGTACTTCTTCCACATCCTAGCATAATGGAAATTCCAAAACCTCATGTATCTCAGTAGCATTCAATACGGAATGATGGTTGGAAGACCAAACTTGTTAGGCCCACATATAGCTCCATACATTAGCCTACTATTTTGCATTACTTAGTTCACCCTGTTATCATTCCTCCTCATACACCTTTTGCATTATCTCAAGCCATTTCTTTCCATGCTCAGCAGCCACTTTTCATATGCCAATTATGCATGTACATTCTCCCTCTGAGGTCACTTCATCACATACATATTTTGGCATTCATATAGCCGAAGGAGGGGGGAGAAGATAAATATCCTTCTAACATATGCATCCAGAAGTAGGAGGAGAAAATACCATCCTACGTGGTTAGCCCTAGCATACCTATTAAAATTACATGAGTTGCTTTTTCGGCATGATGTGTTTTTAGTTTATTTTACTTGGACATATTTCATAGTACAACTCTATCATGTTTTTGGGAGAGCATATTATTTTTACAATGGTACGTATTTTTATGACATTATGGTTGATGGGAGACACAAGGGTGGTTCCATATCCTTGTTTATACATGTTTATGGATATTGGGTTGCTTCATAAATGTGATTTTTTATTGTGGTGTTATTGATAATGTCATATTTATATATGTTTTTTTATTTTTATTTTAAGCTACGTAGGACTACATCTTCGTCATTGTGTCTAATACATATCACCCTGATCAGGGCAAGGAATTAAACCTGTGATTTCACATCAAGGAGTGCCTTAACTGAGCACTTGATCACTATCTATCCACGACCCTTTGGACTCTATTTTACACTCCATGGGCTATATATGTTTTATTACATGGTAGTTACAAGATTGAAGAAAATATTTCATGGACATGGTTGGGGACCCCACCTACTAATATACGTTTAGTTAATTTAAAATATCCCTTCTAAATTACTTCTCCCAAAATAAAAATAAAAAAGAGTTTAACATAATACAAACATTAGTTATAAAACATTTTTTCCTTCCAACTACCCAAGGAGAATATAAAACCAAATAGAAGGTAGAGAAGAGAAGAGGGAAAATAATAGTGAGGAGAAGTATGCATAAGTTTTAGAGTTTTCACTTTCCTCTAATCAATTTATTCTAGAGTACAAGAGCTTACATGTTTTCATGACAACAAAAATCCTTGAAGGAGTGACAAGAAGAAAGTGAGCTCATCAATTTCTAGTTCTTTTATTAAAGTTGTTCTTTATTTCTTGCATTATTTTGTGTTGTTAGAAGGTATTATTTTTGTCATATCATTGTAAATTGGTGCACTTTTTGTAGAAGATATTGTTAATCCAATCTTATCAAAAGGGTCCAAGTTACCTGACATTTTGTCTTGCTTATTGTTTGGCATTGTAAGGGTCTATATATGAGTCTTTTTACATCTTAGACTTTTTGAAGTTGAATTATGGTCTAGATTTTTGCAGGAATCAGCCAAAACAATATGTTTTACTCCTATTTTATCAATCGAATTATAAGTTGAAAGTCTATATCTTTCTAGCATATTTCTCCAAACAAATTTACTTATTGATGTTAATTTTTATAAGAATATTTTTCTAACATTAGTGGCTGAAAAATTATCGTTTATTTATGTCAAATTTTAATACTTACTTGTGTGGCCTTATGGCTATCAAAGTATGATCAAAAGAAATCTCCCTGCAACATCATTTATTAGTTTGTAATCAGTTTTCTCAAATTTACATTTATTTCCCTTGCAAAATGTACAATATTGTTTATATGATTTCCCTTTCCTTTGTTTCTTTGTTGTGAATGTTTTTATTTTATTTCACCATACAACTTAGATGTATATAATCTCATTGTATTTTAATTTAGGGAATTAAACCCTAGGATTAGTCCCATTATATCGCTCACCTAATGAGATTCAAGGAAGTTGGAAGAAAATCATAAGAAACTTCGCTCGTCAACAAATTTTTGCTATCATCTAGGGATTTTGATCAATTGATCCCTTGTTCTATAAATCTTCCTTCCTACGTGACGATATCATTCATAAATTAGCCTACTCTTCCTAATCAGTTAAACGATCAAAGGAGTATTGCTCATTGATTACTTAATTTCATACTTAACAATTCTAACTCCCTTTAAAAATTCAAATAATCTTGGGTTGTTATAGCTCGGGACATTGATTTGCAAGAAAGGAGAGAAGCCTTTGAAAGGTTTTTGAGAGATCATGTTAATCGAAGGTAGTTATCTTATGACTATTGAACCTCATTCTTCTAGAAGAATTTGCGGATTGATCCCCAAATACAAACCATTAGACGAAGTCCAAACATGAAAATTTATCCTTGTTTCTCAAGCTTGTCTCCAATTTTATCAAGATATTGTTTGTTCATCTAGAAAAACCTATCCATTAGAACCCAGTGTTCTTCCCAATATTCTTCCTCTTATTTGAAATCTTCATCAACTACATCATAATCCATCCAAATTGGTAGTCTTTATTCATCTTTTAGTAAAATTCAATCTACCATTGATCCTACCAAGGTAATAAGGAAGTATGGGTTATTCCAATTTGAAGAATATGTGAATACCATTCCTTGGCATGTGGCATCCCCATTAAAGTTAACGTAAGCTAAAACTCCATTACCCAAATTCAAGTATCATTTGAGGGTAAAAATGCGAAGGTGGGTTACACTTTTGTGAGAATCGTGGGCGGAAAAGTCATTTTCCCAACAGTTCGGCCGAACTAATTTTTCCGTTTACATTGACGTCGTACTGATGACATGGGCAAATAAATTTTTGGCCAGAGATGGGAAAACCGGCAACAAAATTTTGGTCGAAATAATAGTCCAGTCGAACTATTAGTCTGGCCGAAATTTTAAAACAATTCAGCCGAACTTTTTCTTATAAATATACTAGCTCGCAAACCTTAACAGGTTTCGAGCTTATTACCATTGTCATATGTCTGTTTGTTTGTTGTGTGATCATTGTCATCTATTTGCAGGGCCTGTTTGCAGGGACTTTTTGTGCGTTGCGGCGACGAGGTGAGAGATCTCTGTCATCTATCATCTCATTTGATATGTGACGAGGCTTGTTTGCTATGTGATCTCTGTCATCTGTCATTTGTTTTTTTTTTTTTGTGAATATTTTTTGTTGATTCTTTTTCGCTGATTTTAATTTTATGGCTCTGTTATTTTGTTTGCAGGGATATTGATCTGTGTCCTCCATGACGTCTTCTCTTGCGGCCTTGTCTCCCGCCTCGTCTTCTCGCTGTAGCCTCGTCTTCTCGTTGTGACCTCGTATTCGTGTCAGTCGACAACATCATCCAAACTCAATTAAATCCAATAAACTTTTAGATTCAATAGTTAATTGTTTACTCATAAAATGAAGAACAACCTGTTGGAAGAAAGAGACGGTTTGTTCTTTCCCTTCTTCGGCTTTTCCCATCATGGATTGACCCATCCCCTTGCTCGCCTTTGTTTCCTAAGAAGCCTTATCCTCAATCATATCCTTCATCCCCTTCGTGATGCAAAATATAAAATACCATCATCAACAACAATAAAACCAGTAACAGTGAACTACCAACTGATGCACTGCAGTATTTTAAAAAATAAAAAATCAAGAGAGTTGAAGAATGAGCAGTAAACACATAAATGATTACTTGAGTTGTTTGTTGGGCTTGTTCAGCCTTCTCCTGCCCATATTATTGTGAAAACAGCTCCAAAAATAGAAGAAAAGGTAATGCCTAAGAAATAATACTTGAGTGGGCAACCTCCAATACATTACATGAATGAACAATTATTGGATGATACAAATGAAAAAACCTCCTCTCTATATATAGGAGTCATGGGAGGCCTGATGTAATCCTAGTTGGGCCTGATGTAATCCTAGCCGACCTAACAATAATAATGTAAAGGCACAATTATAATATTATGGGAACCAGACGGTAAACAATAACAATAAAGGGGGATATAATAATGTAATAAGGGACTACACTAGTAATATAGGGACCTAACATGCCCCTCTCCTTCAAACAAGTGTTGTCCTCAACGCTTGATTATTTCTTGATGCTTCTGTATAAAATTCTCATCCTCCCATGTGGAATCTTCTACAGGAAATTTCTTCCACTTGTAGAGATACTCTAAAATTGATCGTACTTGTTGAATTCTTGTTTCTGTGACTGCTTCAGAACTTCTTTCAATGCGATGTTGATCTTCTTGTTGTTTCATTTGATTCTGCACCAAATTTAGGTTATCCTTTGAGAGTTGGAGAACTTGTTGTTGATGCTCGATGTGATCTTCCACTACTTTATCATCCATATTAGATTTTATTTGATCCTTCAAACCATCCAACTTATCCTCCATTTTTTATTTTAAACCATCTATGTCATCTTCTGTTTCTCTTCGTAAGATCGAAATTTGTTGCAATTGGTACCGTAATTTTGATATCTCATACTGCAATTCTTCCTCTTCATGCGTCATTGTATAACTTTCTGAGGTCTTAATGGATATGGAATTTTTTTTTTGAAGCATTATAGAACCCAATACTGATAAAAATTCCGAAATATGCTCTTGGAATCACTTCAAACTACTTTTTCAAACAAATGTTATGCAATTTTAAAAACCAAATACACACATTTTTCTTGCTTTTTAGGAGCTCGATATTGAAATTGAATTATCTCTATGATTGCGGATCTTCAATATTTGAAATTTGGCCCTGTTGTAGCCCTCTAAATCCTTTTTCAAATGCTATAGGTCTGACTTGAATTGGATTCTTCAAGGAAAAGTTATATTCAATCTCCCACAATGCCCTAATTATGGACTGGTTCAGTAGAGCGAACTTGTATGACTTGCCACGTGTCATTGTTTACTCCTTTGGCTCTGAAATTTATAGACAGGAAACTACATTCCATGTAATTTCAGACACTTTTTATAGAATTCCAATACGATACTCAAAGAGAGAGTTATGAAGCTTTTCCCACGATCACCTCTTTGAGATGAAATTCGGGAGCCTGAAAAAGACCTAACTTCCACAGATCATATCTCCGAAAATATTGTGACCCAAACTTTGAAATTTTGCGAAGATTTTCCTTAGGATTTCGGCTTCGAGCTCTAAAATGTTCAACTTCTAAAACTTCGTAGAAAAATAGTTATAGGTAAAATTCCTCGATGACCTTTTTAAGTGAAATTCAGGAGCCTACAAAAAGCCCTAACTTCCACAGATCATATCTCCAAAAATATTGCGAATTAAGCCCTAAAATTTTGCGATGATTTTCCTCGGGACTTTGGCTTCGCACTCCAAAAATTTAAGCTTTTAAACCTTCATATAAAAAATGTTATAGCGAAAATTCCACGATGACCTATTTGGAGCAGCGAAACCCTAGAATCGAAAGCTTTGATACCAAATTTTGGGAAACCAACTCCAAAAATACAATAAAAGAGATATCAACGCCTTATAAACCAGCCACTTAGAGGGGGAAATCTCCAATACATTACATGAATGAACAATTTTTGGATGATACAAATGACAAAACCTCCTCTCTATATATAGGAGTCCATGGGGCCACAATGTAATCCTAGTGGGGCCACAATGTAATCCTAGCCGACCTAACAATAATAATGTAAAGGCACAATAATAACAATATGGGGGTTACAGGGGTAAACAATAAAAATAAGGGGGGATATACTAATGTAATAAGGGACCACACTAGTAATATAGGGACCTAACACATATTGCTTGCATTGCCACCACAAAGCAGAGCCTATGCTGCTCAGTTATATGAAATGTTAAAAAAATAAAATTAGTTGTTAAAATTGAAATAAAAATAGTTGTGTCAGTCATTAACATCATCCAAACTCAATTAAATCCAATAAACTTTTAGATTCAATAATTATTTGTTTACTCATAAAATAAAGAACAACATGTTGGAAGAAAGAGGCAGTTTGTTCTTTCCCTTCTTCGGCTTTTCCCATCATGGATTGACCCATCCCCTAGCTCACCTCAGTTGCCTGAGAAGCCTTCTCCTTAGTCATATCCTTCATCCCCTTCGTGATGCAAAATATAAAATACCATCACCAACAAAAATTAAATCACTAACATTGAACTACCAACTAATACACTGCAGTCTTTTAAAAAAGAAAAAATCAAGAGAGTTGAAGAATGAGTAGTAAACGCAGAAATGATTACTTGAGTTGGTTGTTGGGCTTGTTCAGTCTTCTCCTGCCCATATTGCTTGCACTGCCACCACAAAGCAAAGTTTGTGCTGCTCAGTAATATGAAATGTTAAGTGGTTGAAAATCACTATTAATAATTATATTAACATTATTTCTGCCACTTAAAACAAAGTTTGGTACGTTGGTTTAAAAATTGTTTCTACCTTTCTAAATCTCCTCTACACACAACTAAACTCTCCACGGACTGGAGATGCCTACATTTTTCTTTTCCTTTTGCTTTTTCTTCTCCTTTAGTTTGTGCTTAGATGAGGTGCACTCAGTCTCGTAGGAATAGGAAAATGGAATGACAATAATTACAAAGGCATCGTCGTCTTCCAAAATACGCCACCACAAACCAGAGCCTGTGCTGCTCAGTTATATGAAATTTTAAGTGGTTGAAAATCACTATTAATAATCATATAAACATTATTTATGCCACCTAAAACAAAGTTTGGTACGTTGGTTGAAAATTTGTTTCAACCTTTCTAGATCTCCTCTACACACAACTCAACTCTCCACAGACTGGAGATGCCTACATTTGTCTTTTCCTTTTCCTTTTTTTTCTCCTTCAGTTTGTGCTTAGATGAGGTGCACTCAGTCTCGTAGGAATAGGAAAATGGAATGACAATAATGACAAAGGCATCGTCATGACAAGTCTTGCTCAACATCTAGATGTCATTATAGTATATGAATAAATAATTATTTGTCTTAGAAATAATATATGTTTTATTTTCTTATCTACCCAAGTATTCTTAGTACTCAGCAAACTATAAAACAGAAGAGCAAATCACCTCAAAGAAATTCACACAGAATTCAGCAACGGAATGAACAGAAATTCACACAGAATTCAGCAACAGAATGAACAAAAATTCACACAGAATGAACAAATTAAACCTTTGCAAAGAAATTCACACGGGGGAATTGACAACTTCCAGAACACTGGTTTCTTTATTCAAGATCAAATACTAATAGCAGTTGCTTATGCTTACAAATTTACCATAAATACCACAAATGAATTTGGAGATATATCAACCTTTATGTATTGAATCCTAATGTTATATGAAACATAACTAAAATTTTGTGAGAAACAAAGACCAACATTAATATATAAACAACAGCTAGTATGCTCAAATTCCAATACTAGGAAACAAAAGAAGCATTAGGCACTTCTCAATCTTCCCCAAATTTGCTATTGCATTTCAAGTTGATTGCTGATTTTTTGGACTGGTATAGCTTAATATACATACGAGCAGATCAATCAGCTCACGATGGATTAAGAAGATCAAACCTTCAAATAATTCATCATGCATGTCGTGCATTTCTTCTAAATTGTCCTTTACAATATTGGTCCAAGCTATAGATCTAGCTCTAGTACCTTTGCTATACAATTTGCTTTTTAGAAATGTATTAGCACAACAAACTTACCTACCCAAACAATGCTATTTGATTGTTGTTATTTGTATGCAATATCCTCAAATGTTTTCATACATTAGACCTTCAAAATATACTGCAAATTATGAAATAGTCCACCCTCCAATTGTTGCCAAGGAAATGTTTCTTAGCATTGTCTTTCGTGTTAAGAATAAAGGAAATCAATTTTGACTTTATATCTCATGATGTACCTTGAGTACCTTCTTTCCTAATTGTAGCTTTATCACTAGTCTCTACTCCCTGTTGTAATATTTAAAATTTTCTTGTAATATTTAAATCATCCCAATGTATTTTATTAATGTACCTAAATTTACACCTTCCATGATGCTTCTAATCTTGTAAAATGTTAAAAGTGGAGTGTTTTATGATGTAATGGATATTAATAATCTATATTATGTACATTGATATGATGATAGTGTAGGTTGATGTTCAAGTTGTAAAATTCTTGTACATATCAAGGATGAATGATAGTACAAGAAAAAAATGACATTATTATAAATTATTAAACAATATTTTAGGTGCTAAATCATACTTCTTATTAAGGACATAACTAATGCAAGTTGAAAAATCTGTTTTAATGTTTTTAGCCTATTTATAGATGTCAAAGTAAAGGTTTCTAGATGTGATTTCTCCCATAAACTTCAAGGCAAACTAAACTTTAAGGCAAACCATGTACATGTCATTTCTCCCACAAACTCATCAAGGTGTGACTTTTGACATAACTTTTCAACCACTACCACTAGTTGTTTTAGTAAGTGCATAAAATAATTTTGCAAACCATGTACATGTCATTTCTCCCACAAACCCATCAAGGTGTGACTTTTGACATAACTTAATCAACCATTACCACTAGTTAACCACTACCACTAGTTGTTTAAGTAAGTGCAAACCACTACCACTTTAAGGAAAACCGTGTACATCTGTCATTTCTCCTATACACGTGTCATTTCTCCCATAAAATTTTAGGCAAACTTCAAGGCATGTGTCATTTTTATGTCATTTCTATCTTAAACTCTAGGCACTTAGGCGAAATTTAAGGCATGTCATTGCTAGATGTGATTTCTCTTTTTATGTCATTTCTATCTTAAACTCTAGGCACTTGGGCAAACTTTAAGGCATGCCATTTCTAGATGTGATTTCTCCCATAAACTTTAAGGCAAACCATGCACATGCCATTTCTCCCACAAACTAAAGGCTTTCTCCCATTAATTCAAGGCAAACTTTAAGGCGTAAAAACTGAACCTAAAGTGGTTGAACTCTCATAGGATTTTGAACTTCCATAGGATTTTAGTCTCTCTGTTGAGTGTTACCTTCTACAAGTTCTAAAGGCAGAGTCTGTAAAGGGCCAAGTAGCCTCTGGATCTCATCTTTTTTGAAAGGTGACATATCCTATAAATGCCCCTACAATCAATCTCTGGAACAGATCTAAATAGAAGTTCTTCATTTTAATATCCATAAACCACTACCACTTTAAGGCAAACCGTATACATGTGTCATTTCTCCCTTCTCCCATAAACTTTTAGGCGAACTTTAACGCATGTGTCATTTTTATTTCATTTCTCCCATAAACTATAAGGCAATTTGTCATTTCTCCCACAAACTCATAAAGGTGTGACTTTTGACATAACTTCATCAACCACTACCACTAGTTTTTTTAGTAAGTGCATAAAATAATTTTGCAAACCATGTAAATGTCATTTTTCCCACAAACTAAAGGTTTTCTCCCATTAATTCAAGGCAAAATTTAAGGCCTAAAAAATGAACCTAAGTGGTTGAACTCTCATAGGATTGTAGTCTGTCTGTTGAGTGTTAACTTCTACAAGTTCTAAAGGCCGAGTCTGTAAAGGGCCAAGTAGCCTATAGATCTCATCTTTTCTCAAATGTGACATATCCAGTAAATTCCCCTATAGTCAATCTCTAGAACAAATCTAAATAGAAGTTCTTCATTTTAATATCCATAAACCACTACCACTTTTAAGACAAACAATGTACATGTGTCATTTATCCCATACATGTGTCATTTCTCCCATAAACTTTTAGGAAAACTTTAAGGCATGTGTCATTTTTATGTCATTTTTAAGTCATTTCTCCCATACACTATAAGGCAATGTCATTTCTCTCGTATATTATAAAGCAAAATTTAAGGCAAACCATGTACATGTAATTTCTCTCTTAAACTCTAGGCAAGGAAAAATTTAAGGCATGTCATTTATAAATGTGATTTCTCCCATAAACTTAAGACAAACTTTAAGGCAAACTATGCACATTCCATTCCTCCCAGGAAAACTTTAAGGCCTAAAAATTGAACCTAAAGAGGCTGAACTTCCATAGGATGTTAGTCTGTCTGTTAAGTGTTAACTTCTACAAGTTCTAAAGGCAGAGTCTGTAAAGGGCCATGTAGCCTCTGGATCTCATCTTTTCTCAAAAGTAACATATCCAGTAAATGCCCCTACAGTCAATCTCTGGAACAGATCTAAATAGAAGTTCTTCATTTTAATATCCATAAACCACTACCACTTTAAGGCAAACCGTGTGCATGTGTCATTTCTCCCATAAAATCTTAGGAAAAATTTAAAGCATGTGTCATTTCTCAAGGCTTTCTCCCATTAAATTTAAAGCATGTGTCATTTCTTAAGGCTTTCTACCATTAATTCAAGGCAAACTTTAAGGCATAAAAACTGAACCCAAAGTAGCTGAACTTCCATAGGATAGGATCCCCCAAAATTTTAAGGCCTAAAAACTAAACCTAAATTGGTTGAAATTCCATAGGATTTTATTTTATCTATTGAGTTTTAACTTCTACAAGTTCTAAAGGCAGAGTCTGTAAAGGGCCAAGTAGCCTCTGGATCTCATCCTTTCTTAAACATGACATATCCACTAAACTCATGGAACCATGTACATGTCATTTCTCCCTTAAACTTTAAGCAAGTCAATCTTTAAGGCATGTCATTTCTAGATGTGATTTCTCTCATAAACTTTAAGGCAAACCATGCATGAACCATGTACATAACATTTCTCCCTTAAACTCTAGGCAAGCCAATCTTTAAGGCATTTCATTTCTAGATGTGATTTCTACCATAAACTTTAAGGCAAACCATGCATGAACAATGTACATGTCATAAATCTCCCTTAAACTCTAGGCAGTGCAATCTTTAAGGTATCTCATTTCTAGATGTGAATTCTCCCATAAACTTTAAGTCAAACTTTAAGGTAAACCATACACATGTCATTTCTCCCATGCATTTGCAATAAATGCTAATTTAATATATTTTATTGAATTTGTTTTTTTCAGAGATAAAAAAACCCCTCTAAATGTGGTTGAAAATGGACATTATGCACAGATTTTTCTTGCTATCCTAATCCAGGGAAATCAGTGATTGCATATTTGCTTTGCAATATTGCGACTATCAAGGTCCTCCAAAGGAGGATGAATATACCGGGAAGAACAACAAACAACGAGACATATTATTGCACTGATAGAAGGCTTGGGAATAGCTAGGTAGTATGGATCAAATGGAACTGTAGTTTTCACCAATTCTGAACTTGTGTGCAACCAAATGAAAGGTGTGTACCAAGTTAATAAGGAGAGGCTATAACAACTGCATGGAAAAGCAAATAGTATTGTTAGCCAATTTCAATTTTTTAGTATAAGACATTGTACAAATGTTAATAAGATGTTCGTTGACCTATTGCATGGGGCAATGCCAATTCAATATTTGTCTATCAAAGATGAATTAATAGATGAATTAGTATAATACGGGGCAATGCCAATTTAAGATTCATCTCTCAAAGATGAATTAGTTTTGAGACGCTCTCCTTCAAAAAAAATTGATGGACATTGTAACATATCTTTGATATGTGTGTGTTTTGTACTTATAAATGCGTCTTTTTTAATGACCATGTGTTTTTTTCAATTATATACCAAGTGTGCTCCCACCATGTAAAGTGCAACTTGGTGACTTCACATTTGCAACTTGGTGAACTTCACATTTTTATAAAATTAAAATGTGAGGACTTCAACAATTTTTTGTTTAAATGGAGTTTCACGCTTCATTTTTAATGACCATGTGTTTTTTTCAATTATATACCAAGTGTGCTCCCACCATGTAAAGCGCAATCTCGTGAACTTAACATTTTTATAATTTTTTTGCTTAAATTGAGTTTCACACATCAATTAGTGCTTTGAAAGTTGTGTTTTACATAATTTGTGTACACTAAATTACATTAATTTTTTGAAATTTATTTTGAATTTATTTTAAATAGTAATTTAAAAATAAGTGTAAATGTCCACTATATATATATATATATATCATGGAGGATGAAAGGAAAAGATCAACGGAATCCCATATCTCTACGAGAAAGGGGGATCAAGGATCGAGGGATGTTCATGGTATTTAAATATAATCTTATATCCATACATATACATACATGTGTGTACATATGAAATTGATTTTTTATCAATTTTGTGAGTTAAATTAGTTGTTAATAAGTTTCATTTTTTATTTTTTGGGAGGTAGGAGGACAAGGGTGTCTACTCCATCAATGGAGCATGGCCATGGTTCACGCATTCATGGTATGGTTCATGTAATTTAATCAATGAATATGTACATATATTTATATGTATGAATGTATTTAAATTGATTATAAATTCATATTTTTTTATGAAGCTTCCCTCTCGTCTCGTGAGATTGGTGGTGGTACACATTCCCTTGGAGGGCCATCAATAGGTGTTGATGAATTACGTGAAGGTGGTGATCTTTATTCCCCCAGAGGCTAATCAATGGATGGTAGTGTTGGTTCTCAACCAATCGGTGGTCGTTTTGGTTCTCAACAGTCTCAGGCTGGGCAAGATGCTTGCCAACCATATCGAGTTGGCCATCAATTTGAATATTATTTTCATTCAATTTGTACAAATTTGTTTATATGTGTTTTTTTAATATAAAAATTTTATATATTGATGCAGAGGGTGAAAATGTTGCTCCAAATGTTGCTCGAAAAAGACGTAGGACAGAACGCATCATTCAAGAAGAAGGTTGTACACCAACCATGACTTATCTGTCTGACATTTCTGATATACCTTGGGAATCAAACATACAACAATGCACCTTACAAAGGTGTCAAAATATTCTTACAAAATTGAAGAGAGATCTCGTGGCTTTGACTCTCCCTGCTGAGAGTCGCAAAGCCTAGAAATAGTTACTCACCCTTTAAGTGAACTGGTATATGTGTACCTAAAGCTTGGGCCAACCACTGGTACTTTTGTAGAGGTGATGAGAAAAAGAAAATAAACAATGATGGGCCCCGATACATGGGAGGTTGTTAAACAAAGAGTTACAACATAAATGGCCAAGTCTATGTTTAATTTCAAAGAAGGGTTGAAAAGAAATATGTTGAAGATGAAATATTTCAAGCACCCCCACAGGCTCTGCTGTTTAAAGGATAGATTCATGCTTATGGACATCCTTTGTGGCAACTTACCTAGGTTCCACTTTCATCAACTATTTTGTTAGAATAGTTCCTGAAACCCAATTACAATGACCTTCCCTCTGAATTTTTTGCTCCTGGGAAAGGTTGATTGTGTGACCATAGGGGCGCTAGGCGTGATGTTGACTTGCCTTGCCCTGAGCCACCATTGGTTAGTCAACCTCTTCGTGTTGAAAAATTCTAGTTAGAGTTGGATGCCACTTCTCAAATTAGTCGAGAAGCAAGAGATGCCATCATTGACAATGTTCACAATGGATTGGGTGGAGTCGATTTTTATCTGAATTGAAAAAGAGCACGTGAGAAATCAAGCGTTAATTTTGTGTATTATACAGATGAATATATTGACAACATGAGTGTTGAATATCTCAAAACATATGCAAATAATTGTCACAATGGTTGGCAGGACCTAATTGTTCATGAGCAAGAGGGCATGGGAATTAATGAAAATTATTTTAACACATGTACAATTTGTAATAATAACATATATACATAAGCATTTATTTGCTGAAAATAAGATGATGGAGCTAGTGAAATGACTTTCTCGGTCTGGCAGCTATTTTTGTGTCAAAGTTCATTTTTAGACTATGTCTATTTTTAGACATATGGAGCATGGTCTAGGAGTTGGCAGATGCTATTCTGGATGATTGGGTCGAGCTGGTAAAGATAGATGGACCTCATTATTTGTATGAATAGATCAATAGACCGCTGCCAAAAATATCAATAAATATTATTAGCTCTTAATAATATTTACTATCTTATTCTCAAGACTTCTCATTGAGCTACTAATGTGTCTACAATGAAAAAATGAATTACGCTATTCCTAGGGTTTGGTTGAGCTATTGCATGGTTGAATTTAGTTAGAACTCATGTGGCGGAGTTTGGTGGAGTTGATGAGGCAGTTGATGGAGTTGTGTTCGGTTTAACTTAGTTGAACTAGTTGTATTTAGTTTAATTGGCTAATACACTAGAGATGAGTTGTATGAATTAATTATTAATTAATTCACTAATTATTAACTCATAATTCAACTAAAGAACACATCAGTTAACAGCAGTGCATGAACAGTTCAGTGAAGACTAGTGGAAGAGATAGGTGAAAGAGCCGTCATATTAAGCCAGTTACACCAGCCACAGAGCCAAAAGGCCGAGGAGTTTGGTTAATGAGGAGGCAGTGTCAGCCGAAGATATTCTCCAACTTCTGGATCTCTGCACACCAACTTGGATTATGCAGAGAGGCAAAAGTAAATAGTGAGAAAGCTTAACCCGTGACTTGTTCAAAATTGAGCTAGTTTGTGTGTAACTTTTGGAGATAGTACTAAGTACTTGTGAGGAGTATTGTGCTATGTATTGTTACATGTTCTCATTCATTATATTATACAGATAGCTGGGGGTTTTCAGCTATAAGCTTTCCCCATTACATAATGTGTTATATGTGTGTTGAATCTATGTTCTTATGATCGCATACCGCTTATTTTATTTCCGCATGTGATGATTAATGGTAGAAGAGGTTATGTGTTATGCATGCAATCGAATTAATGTGTGACCAGGATAATCTCAGCGAATAATCTTCATTATTCAGCAAATTTATACATGGTATCGAGCCAAGATTGATCATCGGATCTAATACAAAGATTACAAATTTATTTCAAGACAAGAGTCTCAATGTGTCAGTAGATGAACAATCCATCCTTTCTGAAAGGTGATATCAAGTAAATGCTCCTACAAATGATCTTGTGCTAGAAATAATTTGTTCTCAAGTGTAGATCTAAGCGATTATTGAGCCGGTGAACGAATTTGGCAGAATTGTTTTCTTGGTGTCGTAGCTGAAAATGTCTTTCAACGGATTGCGACTAGAGTATGCTCTTGAAGGCAGCTCGAATTATGTTGCATGGAAGGACCGGATGGAGGCGGTGTTAGATGAAAATGGGTTGTTGGAGTTCATTGAGAAAGAAATTCCAAAGCCTGCTGATGCTGCTCAAGTTGAGGCTTGGCAAAAGAAGATGGAAAAATGTCGAAGGATTCTGTTAGAGGGCGTGAAGGATCACATTGTATCCAGCCTGCATGGAAAAGCTTCTCCATAATTGATGTTGAAAGCGTTGACAGATCTATTCCAAAGCAAGAGCGACCAGAGGAAGTTGGCGCTCAAGGATAAACTCAGGAACATTAAGATGGAGAAAGGCGACAGTATCACCAAATACCTCACGAAGTTCGTCCAATGCAGGGATGAGCTGGGA
Organism: Pinus albicaulis; assembly: GCA_034641835.2. NCBI lineage: Eukaryota > Viridiplantae > Streptophyta > Pinopsida > Pinales > Pinaceae > Pinus > Pinus albicaulis. The sequence goes on along the minus strand of CM076572.1, from coordinate 1,389,173,472 downwards.
AGTGTGGGGGTGACTGTCAATGATGAAGACTTGGTGGACTTGGCTCTTCTTGGTCTTCCGAAGAGTTGGCATTCCTATCAGGACTCTGTCAATGGTCGGGAGAAACTGCCAGGATGGGAGAGACTATGGTCGGATCTCATGCAAGAAGAGATAAGGCGAAGTACCAGGGACGGATCTTCATCAAAGGCAACTGATGAAGAAAATTGCGCTTCGGCTGCCAAAGCAAAGAAGGGGAAGAGCAAGAAATCTTCTCAGTCTGGTGCGAAAGGCAAGAAGTAGCAGGAAATGTCCAAGGTGAAGTGCTTTCACTGTCACCAACACGTACATTATGCCACGAATTGTCCGCAGAAGAAGAAAAATAAGCATGCTGCTGGATCTGCAGTGGGAGAGGCCTTAGCCTCGCAGTTTGAGCTGGATTTTTCTTTGATTGCATGCTTGGTCTCAAGTGTGATGGGATTAATATGGTTCTTGGACAATGGTGCATCTTTTCACATGACTGGAGATCGAGATTTGTTTTCAGATCTGGATGAGAAAGATCTTGGAGTGCACATCGAGATGGGCGATGATGGTAGATACAGTGCGACCAGTATTAGTACCATTTCCTTTGAGATGGATTCTGGTAAACCCTTCGTATTGAAGGATGTGATGCATGTTCCAGGATTGAAGAAGAATTTGATCTCTGTGGCGATGTTAGAAGACAAGGGGTATGATGTGGTCTTCAACGAAGGAAAGGCTTTCCTGCACAGTAAGACAACTGGAGAAACCCGGAAGATAGGGGTTTGAATCAAGAACCTTTATCAATTGCAAGTAGATGGCTGCGCAGAAATGGCATGCAAGGCGGAAGGAGTGGTGAGCTGGGATGATGGCGAGTTGTGGCACCGGAGATTGGGCCACCTTCACCATGGAGCTTTGAAGATATTGCTGCATATTTCTACTGGGTTTCCTAAAGGCACTCTTGTGCAGTCAGATCAGTGCAAGGGGTGTACCTTAGGAAAATTTGTGAAAGCCACCTTTCACGAGAAGGATAGTCGCGCCACGACGATCCTTGAGAGAATCCACATAGATGTGTGTGGACCTTTCTCAGTAGCTTTGACAGCAAAGCACAGGTACTATGTGATCTTTGTTGATGATTTCTCTCGAAAGTGCTAGATCTTCATCATGCAGAAGAAGAGAGAGACATACTCTAAGTTCTGTGAGTTCAAAGCACTGGTCGAGAAGGAATCGGGGAAGAAGGTGAAGGCTCTTAGGAGCGAAAATGGTGGTGAATTCATATTTGGCGAATTCAAGGACTTTTGTAGCGCAGAAGGAATTCGAAGAGAGCTCATAGCTCCCCATAACCCACAGCATAACGAGGTTGCTGAGCGGAAGAATAGAATGATCGTGGGTGCTGCACGGGCGATGTTGCATGATCAGGGCCTACCCCTTCACTTTTGGGCGGAGGCATGCAATACTGCAGTATATGTGCAGAACCATTGTCCTCACAAGATACTTGGCATGAGTACACCTGAGGAGGCGTTTTATGGTAAGAGGCCTGATATTTCCCATTTGAGGATTTTTGGTTCACCTGTGTACGTGCATGTCACAAAGGATGCCAAAAAGAAGGTGGAGCCAACCGCAGAGGTTGGGATATTTGTGGGGTACACTGATACACCCCACAACTATCGTGTGTATTTTCCAGATAGTCGCAAGACTGTTGTGCGACGGGATATCAAATTTCAGGAGGAGAAATCCATGTAGTGTTCGCTTGAGAGGGAGCCACACTTGCATGCAGATGAGGAGCTATTAGTTCCTAAGGAGGAGCTTCCGGATGTGGATCAGCCACAAGAGGAAGTTCATGGAGTGGAAGAAACCACTCATGCAGCGCCAACCATCAGAGGGCGCAAGCGCACTACAGAAGCTGAGCGACTAGCTCAAGATGCAGAGAAGGTTGTAGGACCACGTACAGCACAACGCAGACAGAGACAGTCACCGGATCGGTACACTGGATACATGGCTCTTATGAGTCAATGTGTCGTGACGGAGCCATCCTCTTTTGAGGAAGCTGTGGAGGAACCCGCATGGGTAGATACCATGATCGAAGAATATGATTCGATCGTCAGAAACAGTGCATGGGAGATTGTCCCAAGACCGAAGGGGAAATCAGTGGTGGGTTCGCGATGGATCTACAAAGTGAAGTAGGCGGCTGACGGGAGTGTGGAGAAGTACAAGGCGAGATTTGTCGCCCGTGGCTTTTCACAGATCGAGAGGATCGATTATGAGGAGACCTTTGCACCTGTCGCAAGGTACTCTTCCATACGGACGATCCTTGCTCTCTCAGCGCAGATGGGGTGGCACATTCATCAGATGGATGTGAAGACTGCGTTCCTCAATGGAGTTATTGAGGAGGAGGTGTACATAGAGTAGCCTGAAGGTTTCGAGATCTTTAGCAGTGAGTCGCATGTGTGCCGACTCAAGAGAGCACTGTACGGGCTGAAGCAAGCACCTCGTGCTTGGTACACTCGGATAGACAGCTACTTCACCAGGCTTGGATTCTCCAAGAGTGAGGCGGATCCTAACCTGTACCAGATTGTGGTGGAGGGGAAGCTGTTGATCATCGTACTGTATGTAGATGATCTGATTTTTACTGGCGATGAGCAGTTGATACTTTCATGCAAGGAGGATCTTGCACGAGAGTTCAAGATGAAGGACTTAGGCATCCTTCATTATTTCCTGGGATTGGAGATTTGGCAGCATAGCGGAGGACTGTTTGTTTCTTAGGGCAAGTATGCTTGGGAGATTCTGGAGAGGTTCAACATGCAAGGCTGCAAGCCTGTTGACACTCCTCTTCCTGTTGGTTGGAGGAAAGAGGATGCTACTTCAGCGGAGGTAGTGGATGCCACTGTCTATCGACAGTTGGTGTGGTCACTTATGTATTTGGTCAATACACAACCCGATATATGCTATGCAGTTAACCAGCTTTCGCAAGCTATGGTTAAGCCGCCAAGCTCTTTTCGAAGGCTTTCATGCAAGCATAAGTTTGCTGCTATCTTACACATCTAGATTGGAGCCAGGGTACAAACAGAGGATGAGGAGCTTTTGGCTTCACGATGTGATTGGGCAGAGTCCAATGGACCGAAAGAGTACATCCGGAGGGATCTTTCGTATCGGGTTGACAACAGCTTCGGTACAAGAGGAAGTAGATATCCGTAGCACTTAAGTTCCGCGTGAGGCCGAGTACATGCACAAGCCATCGCATGCGAGGCTATATGGCTGAGGAAGATTCCGGTCAAGTTGTTCGGTCACACTTGAGCCTACTCTGTGATTTATTGTGATAACTGTAGCCGCATTAAACTCTACACATAGTATTTCATGATAGATCCAAACACATCGACATCAAAATTAATTACATCGCCTTAGTAATGATGGAGCTTAGTGAAATGGTCGCTTTCACTGGCAATCTACAGGCTATTTTTGGCGCAAAGTCTATTTTTAGACTATGTCTATTTTTAGACATATGGAGCATGGTCTAGGAGTTGCAGTATGTTATTCTTGGATGATTGGTCGAGTTGGTAAAAATAGATGGACCTCTATTTTTAGACATTTGAGCGGAGTCTATTTTTAGACTGCCAGGCTAAAAATAGAAAAGTCAAATATTATTTACCCTTAATAATATTTGGACTATAAACTTCAGTTTATCCTCTTGTAGCACTTCAGTTGGAGCTACTGATGTGGCCCATGCATCTGACCAAGGAATTGCGCTATTCCTAGGGGTTTGGTGAGCTCATGCATGGTTGACTTCAGTTAGAACTCAAGTGGCGGAGTTTGGTGGAGTTGATGAGACAGTTGGTGGAGTTGTGTTCGGGTTAACTTAGTTGAACTAGTTGTATTTAATTTAACTGGCTAATACACTAGAGATGAGTGGGGTGAATTAAATATTATTTAATTCACTAAATATTAACTCATTATTCAACTAAAGAACACATCAGTTGACTGCAGTGCATGGACAGTTCAGTGAAGACCAGTGGAAGAGATAGGTGAAAGAGCCGGTTTGCTATTAGTTGTGACATTAGTTGTGCATGAGATTGGCACAAGCATTGGAGGAGATTGCCAATGAAGATTGTGCAGATCAAGCCAAGCAGATTCGAACTTGGATCTCTCATTACACCAACTTGGATTGCACAGTAGAGGCAGGCAAATAGTGGAGGAGTTTTGAACCCGTGACTTGTTCAAAACTGAGCTAGTTTGTGTGTAACTTTTGGGAGATAGTACTGAGTACTTGTGAGGAGTATTGTGCTATGTATTGTTACATGTTCTCTTCCATCATAATATACGAAATAGCTGGTGGTTTTCAGCTATAAGCTTTCCCCATTACATATTGCGTTATATGTGTGATGATTTGATGTTCTTATGATCGCATACCGCTTGTTTTATTTCCACAATTGATGATTGATGGTAGAAGAGGTTATGTGTTATGCATGAATTCGAATTAGTGTGTGACCAGGATAATCTCGGTGAATAAATCTTCATTATTCAGCAAATTTCTACATTATTTGTATACATTAATCTAACAAAAATGTATCATTATATGTTAACACCATTTGCAGTTGTCATGCTTGATGAATGAAGAAGATGTTAATATCACGGTTGGAGCCTCCGGTTCAAACTATCAAGATGGGTCTCACCATCAATCACACAATCAATATGGTTCTCACCATCAAGATATGTTGGAAAATGTTAGTGTTTTTTAAGTGAACATGATGATATACAATAATTTTTTATCTATTATTATATATATCGAAACATGATGACATATTTTTAAAATAAATAATTGTGCACACATGTACATGTATATATATAATAAAATGTTTTAATAGATTCTGATTTCGTCCGATGTTTTTGGGATGGAAATACCTTCTTCTTCCTTGGGAGATGTGCCAAATCCACCATCACAAGTATGAACAATTTTTCACTTTTAAATATGTTTTTATGTTATATATTCCAACTCAAAAAGTTCCATTAAAAAATGAGATCTCTAGATCTTGAGTTATTTTAAATTTTTTGAATTTTAGGTTTTTGGAGATTTTCTTTCGAAGCCACTCTTAGGAGATGAGCCAAATCCACCAACACAAGTATTCAATTTTTCACTTAAATATATGTTTTTAAGTTATAAGTTATAAATTTAAGTTCAAAAGTTTTATTATAAATTGAGATCTAGATCTTGGGTTATTTTAATTTTTTTGAATTTTCGATTTTTGGAGATTTTCTTTCGGAGCCTTTCTTAGGAGATGTGCCAAATCCACCAGCACAAGTATTCAATTTTTCACTTAAATATATGTTTTTAAGTTATAATTTATAAATTGAAGTTCAAAAGTTTTATTATAAATTGAGATCTAGATCTTGAGTTATTTTATAACTTTTAAATTTTTTGAATTTTAGGTTCCTAGAGAGGATTTATTTTCTCCACGGACTCTAGCGATGGAGTGTATGATGGAGATAGGAACATCCACACCATTTCAACCATTTGAACAAGTTGTCTAACTTTTTTTTTTTAATATCATTGAAAATTAGTTTATATATGCATTTTCATTTGAAAATTTTTAATATATATATATATATATATATATATATGTATATATATATATATATATATATACTTGTACATGTATATTGTACAGTTTACTGTGGGGGGGGTTTAGTAGACGAGCAACAAATGGAGAGGGAACCTAATGAGGTATTGCATGATTTTTTTTACATTTTGTTTTTTTACATGAAATTCTATATTCTCATTCAATTTTAAAACATTAAATTTTAAAGTTTGTACACATTGTGTACAGGTTCCCCATGCTTCGCAGGATAGCTCGAGGATCGTGACTTTGTTGGGAGAGACACTACATCCATTTGTATTTGATGGATGATGCACATGCACGTGCAACATTATATTTAGCCTTAAATTTACTTTTTTATATATAATCTTATCTAGATGCAGTCATATATAACTTGATACTTGTAACACTATATATCTATATATATATATATATATATATATACATACATACATACATACATACATACTTTTATTGTTCATGTGAGATACAAATTTTTGACATATTTTACTGTTTGGATATATATATATATATATATATATATATATATATATATATATATATAGTTTTAAACCACATTTACTCTTATCATGAATGATTTTAAATTTTGGATGGTTACATTTGGCATGTGATCACATGTTGTGATATATATATATATAATGTTTTGTTTTTAAAACTCAAGTTCTCGTTTTATTTTTTAAACCATGTATATACATGTGTATATTTTGGATCTAGTTGAACTACATTTGCCATGTAATCACATGTTGTGATATAATCTTTCAAGTTAAATTACGATATAATGTTTTGTTTTTAAAATTCAAGTTGTCATTTTATTTATTATTTATATAAAATGAATCTCTAGATGGAAATTTCAAATTACATTTTCACAACATTTTGGATGGTTGAACTACATTTGGCATGTTTTTGTGATATAATGTTTTTTTTTTTAAATTCAAGTTGTCATTTTATAAAAAATTTAAAAATTTAAAATGAATCTCTGTAGAAATATAGAATTACAAACAATATTTTGAATAGTTGAACTACATTTGGCATGTGATCACATGTTGTGATATAATGTCTTGTTTTTAATACAAGTTTTGGATGGTTGAACTACATTTGGCATGTGAAGTAATGTTGTGATATATAATGTTTTGTTTTTAAAATTCAAGTTTTGGATGGTTGAACTACATTTGGCATGTGATTGTGATATAATGTTTTGTTTTTATTGGATAGTTGAACTACATTTGGCATGTGAAGTAATGTTGTGTTATAATTTGTTTTGTTTTGTTTTTAAAACTCAAGTTTTGGATGGTTGAACTACATTTTGCATGTGATTGCACGATATAATGTTTTGTTTTTATTGGATAGTTGAACTACATTTGACATGTGAAGTAATATTGTGATATATTTTTTTTTGTTTTTAAAACTCAAGTTTTGGATGGTTGAACCACATTTGGCATGTGATTGTGATATTTAATGTTTTGTTTTTATTGGATATTTGAACTACATTTGGCATGTTTAGTAATGTTGTGATATAATGTTTTGTTTTTAAAACTCAAGTTTTGGATGGTTGAACTACGTTCGGCATGTGAAGTAATGTTGTTATATAATTTGTTTTGTTTTTTAAACTCAAGTTTTGGATGGTTGAACTACATTTGGCATGTGATTGTGATATTTAATGTTTTGTTTTTATTGGATAGTTGAACCACATTTGGCATGTGAATTAATGTTGTGATATAATGTTTTATTTTTAAAACTCAAGTTTTGGATGGTTGAACTACATTTGGCATGTGATTATGATATCATGTTTTGTTTTTAAAATTCAAGTTGTCATTTTCCAAACAAAAAAAATTTCACATGAATATGTGTACATAGAAATGATTTAAGTACATGTTTGAATATATATGTTAAAATGATTGAAGTACAATACATATACATGTTTGAATATATATGTTAAAGCGATTGAAGTACAATACATATCGACATATATATATATATATAAACAATCATAAGATTCTAGGTCTTCTTAGATGTGTCAAACAATCATAAAATTTTAAAATTGCATTCTAAAACATATATATCCAGTACGTGCAACATTTTTCATCAATGCATATATAAAAGCTACTTTCAGTTAATTGCATTCTAGAACATATATATCAAGTACGTGCAACATTTTTCATCAATGCACATAGAAAAGCTTCTTTCAGTTAATAGTAAACTGGAAATTACAAAACATGTACCACACATTTTGCATTCAAGAATGAATATTATAATTTACTTTTAATAGAAACGCACGTCTAAAACAAAATTGTGCAACTTCAAATTTGCATTATATCAACTATGCTAGATACTCAAATATGTACATTTTGCAATAATGACATTATGAAAAATTGTACCAGAGAATGTAAGAAATTGTTTAGACCAGATAATCTAGACATGTGTATTTGTACACGTGTATAAATTACTAGTGTGCATGTACCAAAACAATGTACATGTGAAAACACTTTCACAGATAACATAACAAGCCAGTTCAATTTTTAGTTGAGTTCTGGAAGTTTTAAAACATGAATTCGAAGAGAAGAAATTGTTGGTCAATTCAATCAAAAAAACTCCAATGGAATGCCATCTTCAATGATCTGTTCATGATCGGATTTTGACATTTTCCATTTCTTAATTTTAGTTTTTTTCTTTGATTGAACCTCTATCAACTTTATGTGTGCTCCACACACCAAGTGACTATATTGACAACTTATGACATCATGTTCATAGTCTTGAAATTAAACAAAATCTCCACTTTAATTATTTTGTCTGAAAAAATAACTTTTCATTATAATAGACCCTCTTTCATATGGAAACCCATGATCGTTATAGTTTTATAATAATTTCATCTTTCGTTCAATGCAATGCATCAAATAATACTTCAGATTTTCATCATTGATAGTAGGTGCAATTACAGCAAAAACATCTCCTGCACAATAATACAAACTTATGTATTTAAATTTAGATCATAATTAACATGAAAAAATAACTTTAAAATTAACATATATGTACTTTATTTTATTATCTATTTCTAGATCTCTATCGTTTGAAAGCAATTCAAATGTTACCTTCTCTAACAAGATCAGAAACTTGATCACCATCAGATGATATTGTAGTCTCCTCTAATTGCATTTCTTCAAACATTGCAACGGACATTTTCCCCTTTGTATTTAGCTTTGTCTGTTGCCAATTTTTTACATACATTTTGTTTTCACAAACATCATTGGATTATGTGTTGTATATGAAAACATGACAAAAACAAGAATATTTTCTTTTATCCAATGCAAACACATTTATGGACAAATTTGTTTTAATTGAATGCAATTTTATATTCCATTTTATTGTTTCAACATCATTTCCAATCGATCTATCTACGTCTTCGACCCCAATATGCCAAAAAAACCTATATGGAAAATTCAAAGAAGAATATAAATATGATATCAAAATACCATCAAAGATAATCATTGTGATAAATGTACATTGTTTAAAATTGGATATCCAATAAAAATTAAATTGAATGTACCTTCACACTTCCCTTGATCGGTTAGTCTCATGGCTTAGTGCAGCGATGCACAATTGAACAACTTCTTTAGCGTCCACAAGTCAGTTTGTAGAGGGATCCATTTGATATCTTCAAAGTACTCATTTTATGCATGCCCCTACATTGTCATATTCATTTTCCATGACTAGTCTCAAAGAAACTCCAACAATGTTTAATGTGGGTTTTCATATAAAGACAACACAACCAAAAGAATGATTGTGAAGATTTGAATTGACCTGCACATCCATCTAACCATATCCAATGTTCATTGAATTTTATTCCACGACTTTTCAAGGAGTCATAAATCTTTCCAAAATAGTGTTGTACAAAATATGTATCATGTGTGTTATCACTCTATAATTAGCAAGATTGGCAAAGTCCAACTGCAGAGGTAACATCAAACTGCTTTGGGATTCAAGGATCTAGCCCTCCTGAATCCAGAGAGGGATCTCTCTATAAATGAGTTCAAAGATGTGATCTTTAAAGACTGAAATTATGATATTAGGCTAGTTATGAAGAGCATGGGTTTGTTTTTTTTGTTTTTGGTTGGGCAAAGACATGGTGAAGGTGAAAGTAGTTCAAAATAAAGGGTGAAGATGCCTGCAAATGAAGGAATGTTTCAGTTGATAGCAAAGGACAAAGACAACTTTAACCCATTGGGCTATGGAGTATTAGGAGGATTTAATTGGATAGAAAATTCAAGAAGGATCCATAGAGCAAGTCATTTACATCAAAGGATCTCTTAAGGTGATTAATGGAGTGAAACAAATAGGAAGTGAAAGACTTAAACAAATGAAAAAACAAAGCACAGTCTAAGATCAAGTAAGTACTTTTAAACTAGCTTGCTTTCAACATGTACTTAAGGAGAAACATAAAAGTATTTCTGTTGATCAGGTAAGTGCTTTTAAACTAGCCTGCATTGAAGTACTTTCCATTAGAAACATTTAAAAAACAGTTCAAACAACTTAAGATCAGGTGAGTGCTTTTAAACCAGCCTGCTTCAGCACATTCGATAAGGGAACACAGATGATAATCACAAAGAGCAATATAGATCAGCTAAGTACTTTTAAACTACGTTGCATTGATAAACTCCAAGGATAACAAAGAAAACATTCATCTCAAAGAGCTATCTAGATCAGGGAAGTACTTTTAAACTAACCTGCATTAATAAACTCTTCAAAGAGGACATTCAAATGAAGAAAACATAGAAGATAAAGCTTTCAGTAAGAGTAGGGTACCATGGAGAGTATATCCTAACTCTATGTTTGCTGCTCTTTATCAGAGAAAGTGAACAGAGTGAAGACATTAAGTAAAACGACAATTGATAGTAAGGAACACGTCACCATTGACATAGTTTCATAATTTCATGAATCAGCAGCTTGTATTGATATTCAAACCAGTTACAATCAGCAAGCCCGGTGGGTCTCTACAGCTTTGAACTTCTCATATCAGCTTATGTATCTTTCAATTACAGAACAGGGCATCGATGGCTTCAGAATGACTATTACATGAATTCAGATGTCCCGAGACCAACCATTTGCTCATCTTCTATAGAGGTATTTATAGAAGAATGAGGTGGTGGTCCACTATGAAAAGATCTGTTTGGATCAATTAATATAGAAGATGACTCTTCGGTGCTTTGAGGGCCTCGATCAAGAAATCTACAGGTGTTAACCTGCATTAATTGAGTTACACTTAAGATTAAAATCAGTGGGAAGTATGCTATCCTTTGAAGCTCAGTGTCATGCTAGAGTGACTTTATTTCTACTTCCCGAGATGAAATGATCAAAATATCTGCTTCTAAACTATTCTTTAATCTTCTCGAATGGTTCTGCCGACAATTCGAGATAAGATAGCTCAATTAGTATTAATTGTTCGGCGGTATTTGATCTCAACGAGACTGCAGGTGTCTTTGGAGCTGTAGAGGGTTCAATTAGCCTCTTCTTATAGCGGTGGGGAATTTCTCAGCTCGACAGATGTCTTCGCTCCTTCCCCAAACACTTTACTTTGCTTGAGATCTGTGCTTGGGTCTTCAATCTCCGGTTTTGATATGTTTTGTCTTCGGCGCTGATACTCTTTAACTATTTTTGAATTAAAAGAATGTCTTGTTGATGTGTAGGGGCCGCGCAGGCCTTTATGTGCTATCAATGCTTATGAAACATTGATAAAACTTCGAATCAAAACCTGCAAAATACAAACAATTTGTTATAAAATCCTGCGTATTTGGTTTTACTGCTTCAGAGGCGTAGGAAGAGAGCAGGACCGTTGGATGGCTGCATCCAACGGTGGAGATTAACCGAGAGGAATTTTAAATGACACTGGAGGAAGAATTAAATAGAACCGTCGATCGCGCGATGAGCAACGGTGGGGGTGGCGATGAAATAATGCAGGGGTGATGTGGGACCGTCCGATCTGGAGACGTGGACGGCCCAGATTTAATCGGAGGATCGCAATCGGCAGGTCACAACAAAGCATGCGATTGAAACATTGCGATGCGATTGAGCGCTGTCCGTCCGATCAACAGGGAGATGGACGGCTAGGATTTGATCGGAGGATCGAAATCGGGGTGCGCGGAAGAGGGGATGCGATTGAAACATTGCGATGCAATTGAGCGCTATCCATCCGATCATCAGGGAGATGGAAGGCTAGGATTTGATAGGAGGATCGCAATCGGGGTGCGCGGAAGAGGGGATGCGATTGAAACATTGCGATGCGATTGAGCGCTGTCCATCCGATCATCAGGGAGATGGACGACTAGGATTTGATCGGAGGATCGCAATCGGGGTGCGCGAAAGAGGGGATGCGACTGAAAATTGTGATTGAAACTTTGCGATTGGGCGATAACCGTTCGATCTGCAGATCAGATCGACGGCGGGGAGTAAATCGGAGGGGTGGGCCAATCGGGGGAACGAATATAAAGTATGCGATTTGAAACTTGCGATTCTACACGGGTCGTTAGATCAGGTCTAGATCAATGGTCTAGATGCTTTGTTTTCTTGCACCGGTGGGACCCTTATACTTCGTAAGAAACCCACAAATTTCAATAAAAACCAAGGTTTTGAGTGGATCGGGCGGAATATATATATGATAGGCTGGCGCCCAATTGCGGGGCCACTGGGTGTATGGAGTACCATGGGCCCGGGGCTTTATATAACTAGGGCCAATCGCAATCGGAACATTCGGGCCCGGTCTTTCAATCAACCCATTTGTAACTTCTCCGATGCGATTGCGCATCGGTCTTTTTGATCTACCCATTTTTATTTATCACGTGACTTTAAGTTTTTAACTTAAAACTTCGGAAAGTGGGTTTTTGGGTTTACAAAGGAAAATATTGATCAGAGAGGGATTTTTCAATGGTTTAGCGCCCGATTGCGGGCCCACGGGTAAATGAAATAACAATATGATCTGCGGTTTATGACAAAGGGGCTGATCGCAATCGGCATTTTGAAATGGCTCACAAACATGCACACTTGAATCTTTCCGATGCGATTAGCGCTTCATGGGTTTGGCGCTTGGTTTTTATGATGAGGGCGTATTGGGGAAGTGGTTTGGAAACTCAAGCCAAGGGGCTTAAACCCTTAAGAGAGAAATGGGTTTTTTACACGCATTTTCAGTGATTTTCAAAGGTTTCTGAGGGTTTCGACAGAGTTCGAAAGAAGTTTGGAACTCTGCAAAGGCAATTTTATATGAAAAGAGGGTGAGGAAAATGGAGAACAAAGGAAAATGATGAAAATATGAAGGTTAGTCTCTGAGAGGAAAAAGGGGAAAAGGAGGAGGATATTGCAGCAGTCTTCTCATGGAATTTTTAGCAGAATTTTGAGTTTCTGAGAAATAACAGTGAAAACCTTGGGACATGAGAATGAGATCATCTACAGGCTTCAAGAGATAACATTTTGGCCAGGAAAGTGTTTCTTGAAGGCTGAAAACATGTTTTGGCCACCTTTTGATAGACCAAAATTTACAGGTGGCCAACAGTGGCTCCACTTGGGGATGGTGCCTTGTTGAAGGCATCAAGAACTTCAGACTTGCACTCTCTGGGAGGTTGATCAGTTGCCTCGTCAATTTGGCTGCTTTCCTCTGCTTTGAATGATCTTCTTTGCTTTGACATATGTTAGCAGCATTGAAAAACATGGATTTTTATCAACACAAGCTTCTACCTACCCAATCCTACTGATCTAACATTTTTTCTTCATTAGAGTGCACTTGGATTGGCAAACTCTTTTCATAACATTTTATTCTTTTGAAAAAACAAGAAACCTAATCTAATTCTACTCCTTATTCCTCCATGGACTTAGATTAAAAAGTTGAATCCATATGTTTCTCTACCTAATCTACTATCTGTTGGGATTAAATTGTCCAACAGATTTTCATTCTCTAAATTTTAAAACAGAAATTTAAAAACAGCCAAGTCAAGATTAAGCTATTTGACTTGCTATGATCTATGGCATAAAAACAAGCTGCACATAGACATTATTCGCAGAGAGCTAAATCAAAAATTGAAGGTTTGAAATATGAAAATTTTTGAAGCATCCTTCTTCTTATTTGTGGCTCAAGTTTTGAGCTTGTTAGAGCCACTTGCTTTCCTTGATTTCAGCTCTGGTTCGAATTTGTTTGAGCTGTTATTTCTTTCTTTCTGGTTCAGCTTTTGAGTTGATTAGAACCAGATTTACAACTTTATGACTCAGAAAAATAAAACAGATTTGAGTCATCTCTTGCTTGGAAACTTTAGGTTCAGGTTTTGGGCTTGTTTGAACCTTTCATTTCTAGCCTAATCTATCTACTGATAATCCAAGTTTAAACAGTTTGGCAAATCCAATTCACTATCCTATCAGCAGAAAAATTTAAAGCTAATTAGTCAAGATTAAACAGTTTGACTAACTAGAAGTGTGTTTTTTGAGGAGTGGCATTTGAGCTTGCACACTTTCAGATTTATTTCTCTTTTTTGGCATGGGGCTTTGCCTTTCTTGTTTTCATTTCTGCCCTCTTTTCTGTCTTTTATTGTTTTTGTATTTTTTCTTTTTCTTTTTATGCAACTAACGAAGCAATGATATTTACAATGGAAATGAAACTTGAAAATTGAACTCAGCAGTAGTAATGCTTAAGGACCCTGCCATTGACAGGACCCCCAAACAGATCTGTGCCATCTAACTCTTGCAGAAAAAAGGCATTTGGACCAATGGTGGACTGAATGATATAAGGGCCTTGCCACAAACTGTCAAATTTGCCATGTTTACCTTTTTCCTCTCTTCTAGAGTCCCATTTGAGTACCTTATCTCCAATGTTGAAGTCACAAGCCTTAGCTCTCTTGTCAAACAATTTTTTGATGTTTTCTTGCACTTTTTGAGCTCTGTTGTAAACTTCTTCCCTTGTCTGCTGGAGATGTATTGTTTGATTAATCCTCCTTATCATACTGTCTCCTTCTGACTGAATTTCTTGGACTAATTTTATTACTGGTACACCTAGGCTGGTAGGAAACACTGCATCTACTCCATAAACAAGTTGGTAGGGGGAGGTTCCAATAGATTTCTTTGTGGTCAACCTATCTGCCCACAATGCATGCACCAGCTTGTTATGCCATGACTTTTTATTCTCTTCAAGTAGCTTCTTGATGATGGTCACCAAGCTTTTATTTGATGATTCAGCTAGCCCATTACCTTGAGGGTAATAAGCAGTAGAATGACCCAATGTAATCTGATACTTGTGACAAAAATCAATCATCTTTTTGGAATCAAAAGCAACAGCATTATCAGTAATGATTTTCCTAGGGCATCCAAATCTAGAAAGGATATGGTCTTCAAGAAATTTTATAATGACAGAATCTGTGGCATTCCTGGTAGGGATGGCCTCTATCCACTTTGTGAAGTAGTTAGTGGCTGTGAGAATCCATTTATGTTGGGCAGATGAAGCAGGATGGATTTCTCCTATGAAATCTAGGCCCCATTGTTGAAAAGGAGCTTCAACAATGATAGGTTGTAATGGTAAGGGAAGGAGTTTTCTTTTCCCCTCAAAAACTTGGCACTTGTGACAGGAAACTATCATTTTATGGACATCTTGGAAGAGGGTGGGCCAATAATAGCCAGCTCTAAGGATTTTGTTGGCTGTGGTTTTCCAGTAGAGATGACCTCCACACTCTCCTTCATGGAATTCATGCTTGATCTTCTCTGCATCAACTTCAGGCAAAAATTTTAGCAATAAACCATTAACATTTTTCCAGTATAAACATTCATTCAAAATGCAATAATTCTTAGCTTTCAACTTTAAAAACCTTGCCTTAGTTTTTGATAAATCAGGAGGAGCATTAAGATTTGTAAGTACATATAAGATGTTGGCATACCAAGGTGAGTTTTGGAACTGCTCTTCCATAGTGGGAGGGGGTAATTCTTCCTGCTCATCCAAGGCATCTACCATGTTAATGTCTAGGGCTTGTAGATTAGATTCAGCCATTAATTGAGCCAAGCCATGACCTTTAATGATTTTGGTGGGTTTGATCTCCAAATCATATTCTAATATTACAGCTATCCATTTGCCTCTCTTTCAATCAGGGTCTTGTGACAAGATGTCTTTTACCACAATCCTGGGTACATAGGCAATGGTGTGGGAATGAAGAATATACACTCTAAAGTCCTTTAAGGCCTTTACCAAAGCATAGGCTTGTTTTTCCATTATGTTATATTTCAAGGGTGCATCCCTTAAAGCCTTACTGAAAAAGGCAATAGGCTGTTCCTCTCCTTCTGAGTTTTTCTGCAACGGGACTGCAACTATTGTATGTTCTGAGGCAAAGGAAAAAATAAGAAAATCTTTTGAAAAGTCTGGGCTGATCAAGACTGGTGCTTGGGTGAGTGCATGTTTTACTAATTCAAAGGATTTTCTGGCCTCTACAGTCCATTTCACTCCTACTTCCTTTTTGAGCATATTATTCATGTTTCTAAGGAGCTCTACTAAGTTGGGAATAAACCTCCTTAAGAAGTTAATCTTCCCAATAAAGGACTGCAGTTCTTTTATGTTCCTAGGGTGGCTAATCTGTAGTATTCCCTCAACTCTTTTTGGATCTATTTTAGTCCCCTTTTCTGATATAATGTGGCCAAGGAGTTTACCCTCTTGCAAGCCAAATACTATCTTTTTGGGATTTAAAGATAGCCCAAATCTCCTGCATTTCTCAAAGACCTTTCTTAGATGTTTAAGGTGCTCTTCATCGGTTTTGGAATAAACTGTTATATCATCAAGGTAAATTACAATGAAGTGTCCTATTTCCTCTGAAAATGCAATGTCCATGGCCCTTTGAAAAGTGGCCCCAACATTCATTAGTCCAAAAGGAATTTTCACATACATGAAGGTGCCCCAAGGAGTGGTAAAGGCTGTCTTGAGTTGATCTTCTGGGAGTACTAAAAGTTGGTTATATCCTGAGAAACCATCTAACAGAGAAATCCTCTTTGAACCAACTACCTTTTGTAGGATGTGCTCCATTTTGGGTAAAGGTTAATTGTCTTTTAGGGAAGCTCTGTTAAGGTTTCTGAAATCAATGCACAACCTGATTTCTCCTGTCTTTTTCCTCACAGCTACAAGGTTAGAAACCCAATCTGAAAACCTTACAGGCACAATGATTCCTGCCTCGTACATTTTCTTAATTTCCTTTTCGACTAGAGGCAGTTGTATTGGGTTAATTCAACGCAGTTTCTGCTTAAAAGGTTTTTGTTTTTCTCTCAAAGGGATCTTGTGCTGGATGATTTCTATATCGTAAGCTTTTAAATCTTCATAGCTCCAGGCAAACACATTGGAAAACTCTTTAAACAAGTCAATGTATTTCTTTTTCATGTCTGGTGGCAAGGACCTAGCTAATTTAATCATTTTAGGTTGATCCTTTATGCCTATGTTGCATTCTTCAACCTCAGACTCTGTATATTCTACTGCAGGTTTCTTAGCCACGTCATTAAAATCAAACAGGTCTTCTAACGGTGCTAGCCCCCTGGGTATGTTCTTGTCTCTCGGTGTTAATACCTCAATGTCTTCGTTTTCTGAGTCTTCATACTCTCCAACATGAGTTTCGAGTTTTTGAGTTAACATGTTGATATCTGTAGGACTAGATGGTTGTTCTTGTTCAGGGGGTTGTTCGTTTAGACAGTTTTCATCAGATGTAGAATCTGAATTGAATGATTCAAACTCATTCTTACCGAGCAGGAAATCCTCTATCTGTTTATCATTCTCAAAGACCTGCCAATATTTTTGATTATCGGGTATGGCTGGTCTAAATTTTACCTGAACAGTGATGTCCTCGTTTTCATATGGTGCTAAACACGTTCTAGCTGTAAAAGCTAAATTGTGAGCGGCAATATTCTGTTTTCTTGGGACAAAAATCAATTTTGGATCCTCGAAAATGTTTAAAAGGTCCAGGACGTCATTTCGGTAGGCTCTAAGTCTAGGATGACTAGCAGTGTATTCCCCATTAACTTGCCTAATGATTAATTTCGAATCTCCATATACGTGGATTCTTTTGGCTCCTAGATTTTCTAATAGATGCAAGCCCAAAATGAGAGCTTCATACTTGACAATGTTATTAGAACATCGAAAATTCAATTTGCATGAAACACTTTCTGTATGGCCGTTTTCGGTGTTTGTTAACCAAACACCGGTGCCAGCACTATTCTTAGTACATGACCCATCGAAGAACATGGTCCATAGAGGATTATTTTTGGTTTCGCCTTGGTTGGTAATCTCGCTAACTAACATGTTATCTGATTGTTGTGGCATGTCAGCACTTAGTCGAATTTGTGTCTCATTTTCAAGTTCTTCACCGTATTGAAGGTTGTTTTCCTGAGTTTCAAGTTTCGAGAGCCATGGGCACATGACTTGTGGGTCGAGACCATCATTTGTTTCGTTAATGTCTTCAAATGCATCAAACTGTTTTGATACTTGTGAGTTAGGTGTTTCTTGATCTTCATCGGCGATTAATCCTGTTGTAGTAACTTGCTCGCTAACTGTTTCAGCGTCATGTTATGTTTTAAGGTCAACAAGTTGTTGTACTGGGCCTCGCTCCTCAGGATTTTCATGGAGATGAACTCGATGGGGTGTTTGTTATTGGCCATCTTGGCCATGTTCATTTTGGTTTGTCACTTCAATGCATTGTTCGAAAGTTTCCCTTTCGTTCTCATCCATGTCTAGAACTGCATTCATTTCTAGATTTGGGGCCTCTAACAGGTTATCTGCGTTACTGTCTTCTGGCTCTGACTTATTCGAAGGTTCATCATGGTAAAGGATAAACGAGTCCAGGTCAGTATGAACAGAGTAGATGGGACAGTTTTTAGGTTTTTCTGGGCTACTGACCATGAATTTCATGTGTGCCTCTCTGTATAGTCTTCTAGGCTGGTTAAAAACAGGGATAGTGGCATATGTCCCGTCCATCTGCATTGTACCTTGCAGCTTGGCACCCCACGATCTATACAGCAACATGCCATACTTAGGAGGGACATCGGCCACCACTACATCCATAACTAGGCACTTGGCTGGGATTTGAGTCAAATTCACACAGAGGTCCTTAATTAAGCCAAGACATTTGACCCTGCTTGAATCAAAGGAATATAAATCCTTGTAAGGTCTCGTTATTTCTAGTCCTAGTCTTTCCATTATCACCTTTGGCATAAGATTATGTGAGGCTCCGGAATCATGCATAGCATTGTGTAGAATTTTGTCATGAACATTCAGACTGACGTAGAATGGAGGTACTATCCCTTCTTGAAATTTCCCTTCAAATTTAGGACCAAAAATGAGCTCTGGCTGGTCATCATTATAATTTATTGTGTCATTCTGGTCCTCTATGTTTAAAGCCTTCAGAATTTGGGTCCTGTACACATTATGGGAAGCTAACTCAGTAAGGGGAACAAAGATTTTAATCTTTGAAAGTTCTTGTTCTAGGCTGAAAGGAATTTGGTTTTTTGAAGAACTTGCCTCAGCCTTACTAGCTACTAGTCTTTCAGCAACATCACCTTGCTGATTTGTTCTATTTACATTTGATAAAATGGTTTTGACAGGAGTACTAGCTAAAGTGTTAGTACTGCTAAGATCTGCATCCTGCTTTTCAAAATTTGGATTGTCTTTCTCTTTACCTTTACCAGAATCAACAGCCACTATTTTATCCTTTTGATTGACATTTTTACATTTGGTTGTGGTGCTATTTTGTGAAGATTTGTCAGAGGTTTTAGTGTTGGGAGTTTTTTTACTGGCTTTGCTTCTAAGGTCATATTCTCTGTGAGGCTCTATGATGACATTTTCCATATCTTGATCACAATGTCGATCATCATCCCTCTTGTCATCATAAGGTGTGTATAGACCTCGTTTATTTTCATAATTAATCTCAAAGCCATCGTTATCTACCCCTAGCATGTTGATATCATTTTCCTCTGCTATCTCACATGTTTCCTCTGTATCACTTATACAGTTTTGATGAAAGGGACGAATGATCTGCTGATTATCTTCCCTAGGTCTGTCTGGAAGTTGGTTTCTTCTTAAATTTTGATTCTGGTTCTAGTTTCTATTCTGAGAAGCAGTTTGGTTTAGGCTTGCTTGTGTTCTCTTAATTATGCTCATCTCTTTCATCATTTCTTCCATCATTCTTTCCATCTTTGAGTTTGAAGTGGAAGGTGTGGATTCCTCTCTAAAATATACTCTCTTTTCAGCTTTCATTCTTGCTCTCTTCTCTATTAGATTGACTTCGACAGAAAGAGCACCCCTTTGCATATCTTCAAGAGTTGCAAAGTCTCTCTCTCTTAGCGAATAGGTCATGTCAGAGTCAAAACCTTCAGGAAATTTGTTCAAAGTTGAGCCTTGCGGAGGTTTTAGTTCTGGGGGAAGTGCATTATAGATACTGTTAAATCTAGTACAATAAGCCTGTACACTTTCCCCTGGGTTCCTGTGGAGATTGTTGTAGTCAGCCAAGATTTGGAGAGGATTCTTCCCCACTTCCCATTTGTTTAAGAAAGATTGATGGAAACCTTGAAGGTCATTAATACTATGAGGGGCTAAGCCTTTGAACCATTTTCTTACTTCTCCTCCCAAACTTTGAGCAAATAATCTCATTTTGATAGAATCATCAGCAATCTCATTTCTGTCAAAGCAGTCATTCATCTTATCCACATGTTGTGATGCAGTAGTGGCACCACTATCATCATACAATGGAATTTTGGACAGATAGCCCTGTGGCAGATTGACTAAAGGTACAGGAAGAACTAAGGGGGCATACCATGCAGCCATGGCAGGAGGTGGAGGTGGATTAACAAGAGTGAAAGTGGGTTGGAGGGGAGTGGTTGGAACAGTGGATACATGGTGAGCAGAAATGGATGGACCAGGGATAGATTGCTGAGTGGATCTTGGATGAGAGACACCTAGATTGTGGAGGAAGTGTAAATTAGGTGGTGTAGTCTCTCTACTACCAAGATGTGTACTTGTCTCAGGAGAAGAAAGCAAAGACTCAGAATCTAACTGATCTATATCACCAAGAGACCTAGTTCTAAAAGGATTTACTAAGTCTTCTTGTGATTGTTGTAGAGCTGAAAGGTTTTCTGGGACAGAATTAGCTCTCAAGGGTGATCTGAAAGCAGTTGATAATTTAATCCTAGGAGACTTCCAAAGGATGCTTTCTGGGTAATCAACTATTTCAGGTGGATCCAGGTCAGGATGGGCTCTAGTGTGAATCTTTCTAGGAGCCACTATGCTGTAATTTTTTAGACCCAAATAATAAGAAAAGTTCAACCAGGTATGACAATATTTGAGAGGTTAACTAATCTGTTTTACACAAATTTCAATCCTACAGTCCTCTGACTAAGTTTGAAGGATAGTATAGTAATGAGGGTTCTTCTCAGTGGAGTCTTAAGGTCTGTTTAGGATTGTGGAGTCGCCAAGTGGAAGTTTTTAGCTCCTTTTCAGAGGTAAGAGGTGTTATGGTCCACTACCACGTTTATTAAATACCAATCTAAAATATTTTTGGGTTTTTCTGAGTTATTTTTCAGTTAGCAAGGGATATCTGGTATCTTATGATTGTCTTCTAATCGAAGAAATACTCAGGTTCCCCAGTGGAGTCGCCATTATGTTATCACTCTGTAATTAGCAAGATTGGCAAAGTCCAATTGCAGAGGTAACATCAAACTACTTTGGGATTCAAGGATCTAGCCCTCCTGAATCCAGAGAGGGATCTCTCTATAAATGAGTTCAAAGATGTGATCTTTAAAGACTAAAATTATGATATTAGGCTAGTTATGAAGAACATGGGTTTGTTTTGTTTGTTTTTGGTTGGGCGAAGACATGGTGAAGGTGAAAGCAGTTCAAAATAAAGGGTGAAGATGCCTGCAAATGAAGGAATGTTTCAGTTGATAGCAAAGGACAAAGACAGCTTTAACCCATTGGGCTATGGAGTCATAGGAGGATTTAATTGGATAGCAAAATCAAGAAGGATCCATAGAGCAAGTCATTTACATCAAAGGATCTCTTAAGGTGATTAATGGAGTGAAACAAATAGGAAGTGAAAGACTTAAACAAATGAAAAACAAAGCACAGTCTAAGATCAAGTAAGTACTTTTAAACTAGCTTGCTTTCAACATGTACTTAAGGAGAAACATAAAAGTATTTCTGTTGATCAGGTAAGTGCTTTTAAACTAGCCTGCATTGAAGTACTTTCAATCAGAAACATTTAAAAAACAGTTCAAACAGCTTAAGATCAGGTAAGTGCTTTTAAACCAGCCTGCTTCAGCATATTTGATAAGGAAACACAGATGATAATCACAAAGAGAAATCTAGATCAGCTAAGTACTTTTAAACTGCGCTGCATTGATAAACTCCAAGGATACAAAGAGAACATTCATCTCAAAGAGCTATCTAGATCAGGGAAGTACTTTTAAACTAACCTGCATTAATAAACTCTTCAAAGAGGACATTCAAATGAAGAAAACATAGAAGATAAAGCTTTCAGTAAGAGTAGGGTACCGTGGAGAGTATATCCTAACTCTATGTTTGCTGCTCTTTATCAGAGAAAGTGAACAGAGTGAAAACATTAAGTAAAATAACAATTGACAGTAAGGAACACATCACCATTGACATAGTTTCAGAATTCCATGAATCAGCAGCTTGTATTGATGTTCAAACCAGTTACAATCAGCAAGCCCGGTGGGTCTCTACAGCTTTGAACTTCTCATATCAGCTTATGTATCCTTCAATTACAGAACAGGGCATCAGTGGCTTCAGAATGACTATTACATGCGTTCAGATGTCCAGAGACCAACCTTTTGCTCATCTTCTACAGAGGTATTTATAGAAGAATGAGGCGGTGGTAAACTATGAAAAGATTTGTTTGGATCAATTAATACAGAAGATGACTCTTCGGTGCTTTGAGGGCCTCGATCAAGAAATCTACAGGTGTTAATCTGCATTAATTGAGTTACACTTAGGATTAAAATCAGTGGGAAGTATGCTATCCTTTGAAGCTCGGTGTCATGCTGGAGTGACTTTATTTCTGCTTCCCGAGATGAAATGATCTAAATATCTGCTTCTGAATTGTTCTTTAATCTTCTCGAATGGTTCTGCCGACAATTAGAGATAAGATAGCTCAATTAGTATTAATTGTTCGGCGATCTTTGATCTCAACAAGACTGCAGGTGTCTTTTGGAGCTGTAGAGGGTTCAATTAGCCTCTTCTTATGGCGGTGGAAGATTTCTCAGCTCGACAGATGTCTTCGCTTCTTCCCCAAACACTTTACTTTGCTTGAGATCTGTGTTTGGGTCTTCAATCTCCGGTTCTGATATGTTTTGTCTTCGGCGCTGATACTCTTTAACTGTTTTTGAATTAAAACAGTGTATTGTTGATGTGCAGAGGCTGCGCAGGCCTTTATGTGCTATCAATGCTTATGAAAAATTGATAAAAATTCGAATCAAAACCTGCAAAATACAAACAATTTGTTATAAAATCCTGCGTATTTGGTTTTACTGCTTCAGAGGCGTAGGAAGAGAGCAGGACCGTTGGATGGCTGCATCCAACGGTGGAGATTAACCGAGAGGAATTTTAAATGACGCGGGAGGAATAATTAAACAGAACCGTCGATCGCGCGATGAGCAACGGTGGGGGTCGGGTTTAAAAAAAACCTTTGGTAGAGGCGGAGGGCGATGAAATAATGCGGGGGTGATCTGGGACCGTCCGATCTGGACACGTGGACGGCCCAGATTTAATTGGAGGATCGCAATCGGCAGGTCACAACAAAGCATGCGATTGAAACATTGCGATGCGATTGAGCGCTGTCCGTCCGATCAACAGCGAGATGGACGACTAGAATTTGATCGGAGCAATTTCAATCGGGGTGCGTGGAAGAGGGGATGCGATTGAAACTTGCGATTGAAACTTTGTGATTGGGCAATAACCGTCGGATCAGCGGGAAATGAACAGACGGGATTAAATCGGAGCAATCACAATCGGGGGGCGCAGAAGAGGGGATGTGATTTGAAACTTGCGATTATAAACTTGAGATTGTGCGCGGGTCGTTAGATCGGGTCTAGATCAACGATCCCGATCCTTTGATTTTTTGCACCGGCGAGAACCTTATACTTTGTGAGAAACCCACAAATTTCGAAAAAACACCAAGGTTTTGAGTGGATCGGGCGGAATATATATGATAGGCTGGCGCCCGATTGCGGGGCCACTGGGTGTATGGAGTACCATGGGCCTGGGGCTTTATATAACTAGGGCCAATCGCAATCGGAACATTCGAGCCCGGTCTTTCAATCAACCCATTTGTAACTTCTCCGATGCGATTGCGCATCGGTCTTTTTGATCTACCCATTTTTATTTATCACGTGACTTTAATTTTTTAACTTAAAACTTCAGAAAGTGGGTTTTTGGGTTTACAAAGGAAAATATTGATCGGAGAGGGATTTTTCAATGGTTTAGCGCCCGATTGTGGGCCCACGGGTAAATGAAATAACAATATGATCTGCGGTTTATGACAAAGGGGCTTATCGCAATCGGCATTTTGAAATGGCTCACAAACATGCACACTTGAATCTTTCCGATGCAATTAGCGCTTCATGGGTTTGGCGCTTGGTTTTTATGATGAGGGCGTATTGGGGAAGTGGTTTGGAAACTCAGGCCAAGGGGCTTAAACCCTTAAGAGAGAAATGGGTTTTTTACACGCATTTTCAGTGATTTTCAAAGGTTTCTGAGGGTTTCGACAGAGTTCGAAAGAAGTTTGGAACTCTGCAAAGGCAATTTTATATGAAAAGAGGGTGAGGAAAATGGAGAACAAAGGAAAATGATGAAAATATGAAGGTTAGTCTCTGAGAGGAAAAAGGGGAAAAGAAGGAGGATATTGCAGCAGTCTTCTCATGGAATTTTTAGCAGAATTTTGAGTTTCTGAGAAATAACAGTGAAAACCTTGAGACATGAGCATGAGATCATCTACAGGCTTCAAGAGATAACATTTTGGCTAGGAAAGTGTTTCTTGAAGGCTGAAAACATGTTTTGGCCACCTTTTGATAGACCAAAATTTACAGGTGGCCAACAATGTGTACGATCGTCACTGATATAAAAGTGATATTCTTTAATAACATGTCAATTTTCACTAGTGCTTTCTATATTATCAACATTTTGTTCAACATGTCTATATAGAATATGGACGAGCATGGAGACTTGGTCAGATGATAGTATTCACTTTGAATTTATTTTTTTGGAACAAATGTGTAGTTTTTTGCAAAATCAATTACTGACAAAATGGTCCCTGGTGGAAAAATTCATGGGATTTTTTGAATTGCAAGTCCTGCCATCGAGCTCTTTGGGAATTCTTGGTGTATTTATAAATTTTTGGCTAAAACTTTCTCAAAAAATCTATCACAAAAATTTCTTCTTCTTGTAAATCAATTCTTTTAGCACTTGTAGTACTACTTGAACCTTGAATCGATGTATGGATATATTCATATCTCTTCCATTTCACTTTCATGTTGGACAGTGATTGATCATTTATATCAGTACGATATTTGTTTTGAAATTTAGTCAAATTTCCACAATCATCGCATTTTTTACCACCAACACATTTATTTTCGTAAAATAATTCATGGCTTTCTCTTCCACATAAAATTTGAGATATGAAATCATTGATAGTGGAAGGAGGAGGTGAATATTTCCAAAATTTTCTACCAAAATTAAGGAATGTGTCATAATATAACTGAAATTCCACATGATAACGACAATAATAAGTTTCGCATACGGTGATATGTTTTATATACCATGGTTTTTGTTGCACAAAAGCACTGATTGAGATATCAATTTCACGATTCTCTTCTTTGAACTTGTTGAAAAACTCTATCTGAGTGGTGTCCAAGAAATATTTTGGATGTACTTCGTACTGATTTCGTGTTATTCTTCTTTGCATCACATCCCTTGCATTTGGCGAAACATGTGAATTTTTCATCCAATATTCATATATTGTTTTTTTTTACATTTTCTCCATGTCTATCTTTGTATGGTTGCCTACAAATAGCTCTCCAACAAGCAAGTTCATCATTTACATCTATTTGCAACCGAAATTTCTGAGATTTGTGCAAAGTTTTTCGTGAGGTTCCTAATGCTCGTGCCATATATTTTACCAAGCGATTCTCTTTAGTACTTGATGAAACCACTACCATATGTATTGCTCTACATGCAACTGAAACATTTTTCTATCTAGATCTTCTAATTGAATTTATAGCACTACTTATATTTTGTATCACATTTTCCTTCATTTTTTTATCTTTTGTTGATTTTCAAATACCCAATAAAGTCATGGATTCTTTTAATTTCCTTAATGATAGGAGACCTTTCAACATTTGGGCTTGAACTGCCACATTTTCCTTTATGAAGTACGAATCAAAAATGTGATTAACATGATATCGTATAACATGGTCAGCTTTTTTATCTCCATATGTGTGCATTTTCTAACATCTCATCATCCATATTTATTTCATCTATACATATTTGAATTAATAGTACATAATAAGTTTACATATTCAATAAATAGCTAAATTAATAAATATGTATAATTTCAATAATACCTGCATGTATTCAATATATATATATATATATATATATATATATATATATATATAGTGATTCAATTTCTTCACTTGAATTTCTTTCAACATTTTCACCATCTTCAATCATTGGTTCAATATATCTTACACTTTCTCTTTCAAAATTTTGTATTTCATCATCAATGTTTTGAGGAATATCTCTCTCTGTTTACATTGCAAAATATTTTTCAAATTAGTTCATCAAATAAAAATTAAGCTTCACAATTTACACTAGGAAAATTTTAAATATCAAATTTATAATATTTACATTTACATACCTGTTTCAACTTCTATTTGAAGTTGATTTTCCCTTTCAATATTTGAGTTTTCTTCTCTCCTTTTTTTGTGAGATTCTCTCCCCTGTTCTCTACGTTCCTCAAGGTCTCTTGTTCGATCATATTTTCTCTTGCAATTCCTTTGATTTCCCATAATAATTGAGTATGAAGTTCAAAAAATTTCCTTCAAAAATTTAGACAAAAACTCAATTATAAAAAACATCACAAAAGATTTTATTATTAAAAAAAAAAAAAAAACATTTTAAAAATTTTGCAAAAAATACATACTTCAATCCAAAGCACTTTAAAAAATTCGAGAAAAAAATGTCTTATAAAAATGAAATGAAGCTCAAAATATTTCCTTCCAAGTCCTACAAAAAAAAAAAAAAAAACATTTAAAAAGTTAAACAAAAACCCATTTTAAAAAATAATTATAAAAGATTTACTTCAACCCAAAACACATACTCTAAAAAAATGTCACTTCAAAAAATACCTTCAAAAAATGTCCATTGAAAATTAAGCCCAACTTCTTGAAAAATGCCACTTTAAAAAATACCTCCAAAAAATTTCCTCTAAAAATTAAGGCCAAAAAGCCTCAAAAAATATCACTTTAAAAAATACCTCCAAAAAATGTCCTTTGAATATTAAGCCTAAAAAGAGTCCTTTCGAAATTAAGCCCAAAAAAAGTCCAAAAAATGTCTTTTGGAAATTAAGCCCAAAAACCTCTAAAAGCAAAATACATTCAAAAAAATGTCCTTTGAAAATTAAGTCCAAAACCTCTAAAAACAAAATACCTTCAAAAACAATGAAGCCCAAAAAACATCCAAAAAATGTATTGCATATCTCCAAGAATGTTATGCCAAAAAGAGTACTTAAACCCAAAAAAATCCTTTGCAAAATCAGACCAAATGAAAATGTGTGAAACTATGCGAAAATAATGAATCTGTTTACGTCAATTTATATTGCTACGAAATTTTTTTTTGGAGGGGCTTCATTGAATTTTCTGACCGATGTAAAGTCAATTAAAAGTTCGGCTGAACTTTTGTGTCGTTAGACTTGACGGGTCGTCAAGGCAAAAAACAATTTGGCCGAACTTTTTTTAAAAGTTCAGCCGAACTAACACGTTTGCAATTACGCTGAGCCGAGTTCTGAACACATTTATTCAACTTTGGACTGATTAAACTCCGTGAAAAATTGTGAACTAACTATCAGAACCAAGACAAGCATTTGCATAATTCAATCTACTTTAAGGAAATATAACTTTTATGAAATTACATAAATATTTACTAATTTTAATTAATTTCGTAATAAAACGGGTGCAAACAATTTATGAAGGTCATTATGATTCAGTGAAATCAATATTTTGTATCTTCCAAAATACACTGTAAAAAAAATTGAAAAAATTATGGTGCATTACATTGGTCCATCGTCTGTAATGGGTAGTTTTTATATTTTTAGTTTATAACTTATATGTTGAGAAATTTTGTGCGCGCCGAAAAATATTGAAAATATGCAGTTTTTTCATATTGGATCAGTTCAAAAAAATCTGGTAATTATGATATGCATCAGTTGGTTTCGTAAATATAATGAAACCGAAGTAGACTCTATCTAGATTGTTGTAACGCATTTTGTTTCTCAAAAACACAAAGTTTTCAAAGAATACACTAGCGCGTATTAACATGACTTTTTATGAATCCTTTGATTGTTAAAAAACACAAACTCAAAGAAACACTAAGTTGATATATCAAATGTGTACAAAAAAATTCCAAAAAATAAGTAGTAGAAAGCTAATAAAATTTTTGACAACTTTTATTTTTATTGCAAAATGAAATTCTAAACAGAAAAATTGTTTTGGCTTGCAGAAAGTTGAAAAAAAATAAAAAAAGAAATTTTTTTCTCAAAAAAGGGAAAAAAGTGTAACCCTACTTCACAAACCAAATTCTCAGTTGATGGCACCATCACTGCTAATGAACATCTGATTTCTTTTTTCTAGTGCATGTCATAACATTAGTGCCAATGGCAATGAAATTTGCATGTGGATGTTTATAAATTCCTTATAAGGAAAACCAGCAGCCAATTTCTTTGAACTTCCTCCCTAAGAATTATCTACTTGTACGGAGCTTTGTTACTCGTTTAAGTCTACTTATGGCCAACCTCGGAGCTTTGTTGATCTCCTCAAAGAATACAATAACATCACTTTTTAAAAAGGTGAAACTATTAAATCATTTAATCTTCATTTCACCAAATTGTATAATCAAATTCTGGAGATCATTAGGCCACAAAATCAAGCAAACATTATGCACGAGTACAGTAATTTTCCATTTTCTTAGCATCACTAGTTAGAGGAGAAAAACAAAAATAACCTAGGGTCTCCTTTACAAATATGTTTGGAGTACGAAGAGCAATTATGTGCACTAGCCTTCCACTTAAAGACTCAGTTAACCAATTTGACATATATTTCATCCTTCAACTCATGCAAGACATGATTAATTGATTGATTTATTTTGAGAATAAGGTAGTGACACAATGCCATATTGAATCTTCCACTTTGGCTCTCATTAGAAACCCTTCCTAGACATATCATCCAAATTCCCTCCTTTCCTGACCATGGTGTAACTTCTATGAATAATACCATGATTAAAATGCCTATGAGGTTCAAATAAATGATCAAGAAAGAATTTTTGGTAAGGGAACTAACCCCATGGTTGCAACCTAGTATTGGGTAGATGAAAATGAAGTCATGATGGTTGAAACAAGGAGCGCTTTTAGAGATATAAATGCAAATAATTAATTTTTGTAAACTTTACTCATGTTCACATGGAATTCAATGTCTTATCTAATCGCTTGGCTATGTATGCCATTAACCCTCAAAGATAGCTTATGTTTGAGAGGCTTGATTGAATTTTTAGAATCATCATATTGACGTCATCTACCAAAAATAAAGAGGATTGGAAGGTATTCTCAGATAATGAGAGCACTTTCTAATTTATCCAAGGGCCGTCCTATGGAAAGAAGGAAATTATTTCACTTAAGGACAATAAGTACCCTAAGGGGCTTTCCCCTCTCTAAAGTTCTTTTTTGCCTAGCAATGTTTCAAACAATAAAGAAATGCATAAGGAAGAGCTTAAAAGTAAAATATATGAACTATACTTTTGGATATCAGAAATTTGGGAGACCCAAAAGTCTTACAAGTCAAGATCCAATGTTCAGATGATAAAAAAATAAGTATTTTTGGATTTGATGTTCTTGCCTAGTCTGATAAGGATTCACACCATTCCAATTCTTACACCCTCCAAAATGATATTTCAACCAAAGGTATTGATAGGTAAGGACAAAAGCCTATTAAACTCACACCTAAAAAGACGATCGGGAATGATTCCAAATAATTATTCCCTTCTCATGTTAGCTATCTTGTTGAGTACTCTAGACAGGTCGTTTATCTCATGCTTGTCAGATAAAGAAATCACAAGGTATGTTTCTGTGATGAAATTCGTACTTTGAATGGGACAAGCACTGAGGACAACTTCCCTCCCCTTTACATATTCAAAGGATGAGATAATTGTTTCATCATCTTTTTTGTGCATATCCTTTTTCTTTCTTTTATATTTTTGGCTACTATTATTTAATGTTTCCTTCTCCATTACTTGGCTTCTTTGTTTCGGTATCTTACCTTTTATTTTTCACTAGTTATTGTCAAATACAACGTTGTTCCCCTTTGAATATTGAAGATTTATAAGAAGATGGTGAGAAGCTTCTAATTATCTAAATTTTCTACCAATAACTTAATATCATCTAAATCTATTCATGAGCAGGTGAACATAGATACTAACTATTGGTACGTAAAAAGATGATATTACTAAACTTAGCATTTCCTCATGCATAATAACATAATAGGCGATGCTTGATCCCATTTTCTCACAACCCATAATTCCTATCCCTGTATGAAAACTTTCCTACCTCTCTCACTACTCCAAGCTTTTCACCAAGTGATCCTAGAAATTCTGAGTTCTAATTGGTACATTCAACCCTCCCTGTGAATGTTGAGCCACTTTCTTAAAAATTTGTGCAAGCCATTTCACCTCATTATGACTCCTCCTCCTCGAGGTTTAAAAATAATATGCCTAAATAAAATAAGATCTTAAATCCTAAGTACATGAGTAAGATCTTAAATCCTAAGTACATGAGTCCCCTAGAGAAATAAGGAGTAGTTACATGATAACATTTTGAATTTTATATTCTTATATATTATCACACGGTGTTACACGGATTTATGCTTATTTATAAATTTCACGTGGCATTCAAAAGTTTCAAATATACAAACAATATTGATATATTCATGAAATTGATAGCCACATTAACTTTATGGGAATATATGTATTGCAATACCATGATCAGTGTTTGGCATTAAACAAATAAGGAACACGTCTCCCATTGTAGAACTACATATTGGGGCAATTACTTTTTACAGTATCATCTGAGTACAAATACATTGCAAAAAATGAAGGTTTAAACATGCAAATATAACAATTTCTTGATCAAGTTATGAATAATACATGTGGTTATAAAATACTTTTTATTTTAAATACGAAATATAACCACCTTATGAAAGGACTTCGATATGCATGAGTTCATGATTAAAATTTTTGCTATTAAAAGCATCAAACACAAAATCTTTGGGGCATGGTCACTAATGCCATGGTTACAAACACTATGACAAGGTTTAATAAACCTAACATGCCCCACCAAGCATGCATGTGGTGCAAAGTATTTTATATGTTGCACAAATAAAAGTCTGGTTAATAAACACAATATGATCCTACTAGCCACCTTAATACTTATTTGAAGACGTTGGACATGTGATATATGGTATGGTGAGGAGCAAACACGGAATACTATAGATATAAAACATAACACATATTTGTTGGATTTATTTAATGGTGTCAATCATACAACATAAATCTTAATTTAATTT
The DNA here is from genome assembly GCA_034641835.2 of Pinus albicaulis. Classification (NCBI taxonomy): domain Eukaryota; kingdom Viridiplantae; phylum Streptophyta; class Pinopsida; order Pinales; family Pinaceae; genus Pinus; species Pinus albicaulis. The sequence goes on along the minus strand of CM076572.1, from coordinate 1,389,141,994 downwards.
GTAAAATTTATGGCATGAATCTCAATTGTATAGTCATTCCATCCCTTTGGTGAGCTTACATGGACCATAGGTGAGAGATCTGAGTGTTTAGGTGGTTATCTTACTAGCCAACATTGTGTTTTACATAAATGGGGTAAGAAGCATTTGTAACATTATATTTGGTTGTGTAACATCGCCAACTTGTGCTCTTCGCTCATCGACTTACCCCCTACTAACTTGACAACCCCTTGTGCATGATTTAAAAGGGTCTTTTGTTGCCTTATGTCTAGTCCACACACACATAATAGATATGGTTGTTAGTCATATAAATGAGGGTGTAAGTTTTATGGGCATACATTGGTTACCCTTTACATGGCCTTTCCATTTTTATATAACATGACTTGGAATGTTGTTTTCATTGGCATTTTGAGGCTACCTTCATGACACTAATCCAACTCAAATGGGACCTTTTCACCTTCTGACTCATACAAAATTTATTGAGCCCGGTTGTGGTAATAAAAATCAAAGTGTAATTCCATGGGCACAAGACATCCCTTGTCCAGGATAATGTCTTGCCCTACATTGCAACACCAAGTCACATGTCATTTTGACCAACACCATTCAGTGAGATTAAGTGGCGCCACACGAATCTTAGTGCATGCCATGTCACCCTGGAAAAACATCATGCAAATTTTATAAAGGGTTTTTTTGAAATTTTGTGGCTTTGAGTGTTAAGGATAGTGCATAATTTGTTGAGGCCAAATCACCTTGAACCTCATCTAACTAGTTCATTTAATTTCAAAATCATTGCCCGTAAAAGCTAAAAATTAGCATTTGTCCACAACATGCTAACTCCATTCCATACTTAACATTTTATGTCTCCCACACTGAAACACTGTCCCCCAACACTCTATCATTTCCATAATCACGTTCAAAATGGAATGTTGGATGCTTTATGAAGTTTATACATGGCTTCAAAATTAACTTACGCAAGAAAAGGTAAAACTCAACCCTTAGTCCACCCAAGTCATATATATATGTTCATTTTATATGTCCAATCTTATAACATAGTTACCAATTAAATGAGAAAAATATCAATTACCCCTTTTTTTGAGGTAGAAAAAAAAATCACCCAATTTTGAAAAGTGGTTATTCAGAATACACATTTTTTTTAACGTATTTTTAACACTTTAAATTTTTTTGTGTAACATTTTTTTTAAATATTAGTGATTTTCATGTTGATTTTGAAAAGTGTTGATACAGCATCAACCTATTTTTTTAGAGGGCTTATTTTTGACACTTTAAATATTTTTGTGTATCAAGTATGAACATTTGTTTTAAAATGTTAGTGATTTTTATGTTGATTTTGAAAAGCGTTGATACAACATCAACCATTTTTGTGATAGGGTTTATTTTTTACACTTTAAATTTTCTAGTGTATTAAGTATGGATAATTTTTTTTAAATGTTGGTGATTTTCATGTTGGTAATAAAACATAAAATAAAAACATGACAAAAAAAATGAAATATTATTTTAAAAAAAACCATAAAAATGTTTTAAAAAATCAAAATTAACATGTAAAATATATATATATTAAAAATTAAATATATAAATAGGAACAAATTTCAAAAAACCACATAATTTAATATAAAAAAATTAAAACTTAAACTAAAAACAATTGTTTTTAAGTTAAACAATAAAAATACGCATAATCAAGAAAAAAAAATATATAATAAAAAAACAAAAAAAAACAAATTTAAAAATTATATAAAATTTAAAAAATTAAATAAAATATTTTTTTTTGTCGATCAAAGTCTGGTATTATATTATCATATAAAAAACAAAATTTACAGTAATAGCCACCATGGTTCAATTTCATTCAGTCACCCTCAAAGGCATACATTTCCCGTAGAACTTGGGTGTTTGCCAAGGCATTCGAAGCACTTGGTTATTTGTCGCACAATTACAAAAGACATACTGAAAGCTATCATCATGGGGGTGGATGCAGGGGGCCAAGTGAAGGAGCCACGAAGAGACGATCCTGATGATGCAGGTGGTAGGTGATGTGATCCACTTGAGTCTCCAGGGCTCGAAGGTGGTCTTAAGGGCGCCTCAGAATACGGCACAGACTCTCCAGAGCCTCAAGGGTCTTCATCTGTAGCCTTTGGACAGCATTAATGTAAGCCACTAATTCATTCCAGTCCTCGTACCTTTGCTCTCTCAGAGTCTCCAAGTTGAGCTGAATGTGCTGGAGCTGGGCAGAGATGGCTTCAAGAATGATCGAGCCCTCAATCTCTCCAAGGGATTGGGTTAGGGAGACAGCCATGGCCGATGTTGAGTTTTGGCTCTCCGTAGACTTCGAGTGGGAACTCGGGTCTTCTGGAACCTCTCGATTATCCATTCCTCGGCCAAGAACACCACAACGGGCTCGACCATGCTCTCTCGACATACAAGCGTCCTTCTCTGCCTCTCGTTGTGTTGCGTTAACTCTCCAATTCTCCTCAATTTTTCCCATCTAGGAGACCCACGCTCCACCTCTAAACCCTCGGTTGAGCTTGGATCGGACTGCGTCCTGCGTCTCCTAAGTCTCATATACGAGGGACACATGACCACCCCTTGTCTTTACACTGTCTTACAGTGAGGTGCAGAGGTTTCACCACCCACAAATATGAACTGTAGGAAGGCCGGATGGCTCCGCGAGCTCGAGGCAAAACCACCCAGGGGTTGCGACGTCGTGCTGTTGTTGATACGTAGTCCGCAGATTTGGAGATGGCGCCCAGGCTTCAAACCCAAGTCTCCCAACTAAAAACGTGTCCATTGTCCAGAATTCATCGCGACCTCCCTCATCCTCCTCCTAGTGCAGTGTGCGCGCTCCCGTGCAGTTTCCAAGAAGCCTCTTTGCTTCCCACCATTTGACACCACTACCCAACAGGCTGCTCCTCTACTCTTTCCAGGCTAGCAGAGCTCAAGCCAGGGCTTGAGAGCCTGCTCCTCTACTCTTTCCAGGCCAGCGGAGCTCAAGCTAGGGCTTGAGAGCCAGTGGGTGATTGTCTACACATACTACTGCATCAACCTTCACCATCGCCCGCAAAAACGAAATACGCAGAGCAACGTCCATCGTGCAATTTAAAAAAATCAACCTGTCGTGAGTTCTTCGAGGCTCTTTACCACTTGCGCGTGCGAGCTTGGTGAGTCGGCGAGTGCATGGCTTGGGGTTGAGCAGGTCTTAACTGCCCCCCTCCCACTTTTCCGAATGATTGGACACCCCCAACAAGGAAAATTAAATAAAATAATTAATAATTAATAATAATAAATTTAGAAAAAAATTTAAAACTTAAAAATTAAAATAAAAAACAATTTTAAATCATTTAAAATATATATATATATATATTCAAAATAGAAAATGTTAAATTCAAATTTTATTTATTTATTTATTTTACTTTTTTGTAAGTTTGGCAGGACTACATCTTCAACATGTCCAATATATCACTCCCATTGGGGCAAGGAATTGAACCAGTGATTTCACATCAAGGAGTGTCTTAACAGAGCAACCAATCACCATCTATCCAAGACCCCATCTATTATTTTATTTTTTATTTTTTTTAATTTAATTTAATTTATTTTAAATTTTTTAATTATGTGGATTTTTTTTATTTTTTAACTTTCAAACAAAATTGTCTTTGACGTTTTTTTTTTTTTTTTTTTTTTTTTTTTTTTTAATTCTCTCCCCATATATATATGTATGGTTTTTTTTTTCTTTTTTAGATTTGATTTTTTTTTGTCTTTTTTTTATTTTGTTTTTTTATTTTTTACTACTAAAATGAAAATAACAAACATTTAAAAAAATTATAGACTCTTTTTTTCCTGGAAAAAAAAGCATAATTTTATCTCCGCAGATGAGAACAAAATTACAATAAGAAAAACCACAAAACTGTGATTTGTCAATCAAACAAATAAGTTTGTTGTCGAGAAAATTGGTCAACAATCAAATACAGAAGCATTGTTGTTGTTAAGAGCTGAGAAAAAACCAGTGCATCACAGATCACTGTCCAATCAAAAAGCTAATAGTTATCTAAAAGAACTTCAGACCACTGCTGTATGGCCATCAATAGTGGGCTCACAAATATAGTAGATACGTTGTCCAAATTGTTTCAACATCCGTTTCAACAACAGGAAAGTTTCGCCGTAGCCACTCCAGTTGTTTCAACAAACATAATACTCTGCCCCCAAATTTCGAAGGAGCCAAAAGGGAGCATACAACCAATAACAGCAAGGGAACTTGGGGAGCTATACATCCCCAGCAGAGACCCAAAAATGTTCATCCTCCGAGGGGAAACGCAAAAATACTAGCAGAGACAATAAAAGAAACAAACAAAACCTCGGGGGAGCTAGTAGTAGGCACTTACCCCATCCAACTCATTCATCTTTGCTGTAAAAACGCTACTCCAATACCGTAGGGAATAAAAACACTAGCCTTAGTAATTGAAAACATAACCATCAGCCGAAAGAAAACCAAGTTGCTCAGTCGTAAAAGGAGGGATGGAAATACTCCTGATTTTCTCCATCCCTGTGCTCTATAACCTTCCAGGTCCCCACAGCCATTTGAAGCCCCACCTTGGAAGCATGAGCCGCATCACCATTTTTTTCCCTATAAATATGCTGACAGGAGAAAGAGTCGAAGGTAAGGAGGAGCTCCCTTATTGAAAGTAACAAATTTTGAAGGTGAAGAAGTCTACATTGTTGTATTCCCTTTATCCAATTAATTACATTCATAGAGTTTGTTGTGGTTCCTGTGATTTGGCAGGTTTGGCAGTACCAAATGACAATACAACATCAAACCACTTTGGGATCTCAGGATCTAGCTCTCCTGGATCCAGAGAAGGATCTCTCTATAAAAGCAAAGAATAATATGTCTTTGAAGTTCAATTTAAGGTGTTAGGCTAGTTATAAGGCACAAGGTTTTGTGATTTAGTTTGTTTGGTTGGGAAACATGAAAGAAGGGTTAATGTAAGGTAAAGGAATGAGTAGAGCAGGATTTTTGGCAATGGGAAGATAATTCAAAGAGAACACAAGTCCATTGGGCAATGGGGTCATAAAAGGGTTTACTTGCAATTCAAATATCTAAGGCTTTCAAAGGAATAGTCATCTATATCAGAGGATCTCTTAGGATGATAGTATGGGATGAAACAATAGGAAATGAATGGGAATGACAAGGAAAAGCTTCCAAGGTGACCACTTCAGAGTAAATCTAGGGACAGGTAATGCCTTAACCTCTATGATCAAAACTCCTAATGAGGCTAACTCCGAAGACAACAATCCAACAGTCCTCCTGACTACTTTTAGAAAATAGAAAACACTTAAGTTTAACACAGAGTGAAACCTAAGATCAAAGAAAGAATTTTAACCTTCTCTACTTTTGGCATTCAACGCAAAGGGATCTTAGAAAGGCTAACTGCTGGAAAAGGAACCTAGGGGACAGGGCTAACTTTAAATCTCCCTGTTTCCTAATTCTTTCAGCTAAAACCAAACAAGAACATCTAGGAAACAAACTCTAAATTCATACATCAGTAAGCATGGATAAACCAACTTTTATACTGGTTAAATTATGTTGAATTTGTTCTAAGACACACAATTAGCAGAAAACATTAAAGATAAGAAAGTGCAGGAAGCATTAGGGTACTTACAGCAGTATATCCTAAGCTAAAATTACTGATTCTTATCAGAGAAACTGAAACATGATGTATAACAAAGGGAAAACAATAACAAGGAGAGAACACATCACCACTGATTTAGATCAGGATCCAATGAACATGCTTGTCATATTAGAAGAGCAAAACCAGTCACATACACCCTTGTCCAATAGCTTGGTATCATCCAGAAATCATCTCCCAACCCATTTACAACTATTGCTCACAGAACTCTAACTTAGTAGAACAGCTTATAATCAGCCAACCAACCAACCAACATTTTCAGTGTATTTCTTATGATTTCTTATATGTGGAAGAGTGGTATTGGTGGTAGATAAGGCTTTAAATGATCCATTAAAACAGATGGAGGAGGAGTCTATGAAGCCTATTCAGTTTTAATATCCCTGCATTAACTTTTAGTACCCTTTAGCTGATTTAGGGGTCTTCAAAAAATTGATAATAACTCCAAGGTTATGTTCTTGGAGTACTCTCTGGTTGTTGGTACTCTGTTTGTACTTTGAGACAAGAAAGGATGAATATTTGCCTTTCAGGTCTCCCATACTTCATAACCAATGCATTGACAGTTCTAGGAACTTTCTGTCAGAATAATAACTGTTAGGGGCTTGATGGGGAATAGAAAATGTTGTGGGCACTTGTCCTTCTTAGGAAAAAGAGCATTCTGCTGATATGAAAGCACTGATATAACTTGTTTACATGCTTTAGGCTTCATTAATTCTTCTTGATCATTTTTTGGTCTTCATCTGTGTCTTTATCCTTTAAACACTGGATTATAAGCATTAAGTCTTCAACATTAGGTTTTAATCCCTTAATTTTTCTTCTGATACTCTTTAAGATTTCTTCTGACCTATTTTTGTGAATATACAGGCTTTAGGGGTGCTCGAGGGTTTAAATCAGGGTTTATAACCCGATCTTCAATGAAAACATGTTATTCACCTTCTCAGGCGTCTTCCTCTGCTACCTTTGGCTCTGGTACTGGAATTCTGTGCTCTATATTACCATAGCCATGACTCTGGAGACAGTGCAAATTCATGGCCTTTTGACACCTGTAAAACACGATAAACACATTAATAAAACCGGTGGGTGCAAGGAGGACTGTTTTAGAGGCTCGTGGGGATGGAGGAGCAGCAGGGGAAAATGCGAGCGCAACAAAAAAATGGGTAAAAAACCATGTCGTAAGGCGAAAAACAAGTCTAATGGGATTCTAGCACGAGGATGAACGTGGACCATTGGATTAGAATAATTGACGGCAGAGATCTGTGGATCGAGTCATTGGGAAGGTTAGATGGATGAAAATGAATGGAGGCGAGATTAGATCAAGGTTGTTAGATTAGAACCAATCTATGGTGGAGATCGCCTGATGGGATCATTTGGGAGAGTCAATGAAAAACAAACGACGAGGTCGAGATGTAATAAGGGCTGTCAGATCAAAACAATCAACGGCTATGATTAAACCCGAAATCACATTACGGAGGGCGGTAAGGCGGAAAACCGGAATGGTTTTCGCAAAATCTTTTGGTGGTATGCGGTTTCGCCCAAAACCAACGCGATTCCACAGAATGGGCAACACGTGTCCTTTAAAAACTACTTATATCACGTGATTCCTAAACATTAACGTCCGGACGCAAAATTTGCACGATATGCATCCTCAGCCGTTGGATGACGGGCAGAAGATCTGATGGTGCGGGTGATGCGCGATGAGTCCAAAGGTGTGCGAAGGATGAAACAGTGGGGCCCTTGGTGATGTGTGTAAATGTGTCACAGGGTGGAAAGGTTTGGGCCATCGAATTTATTTTCGACCGTCCGATCATCTGAATGGACGGTGGAGATTCAAAGGTGAGGCGGGGGTTTTGCAAAGGAGGGAAGGGAAGTTTTAATGGATGGGCAGAGTGCGAACAAATCTGGGCCATCGGTTCTTGTGGATTCAACGGTCCAGATTCATTTCAAAACTTAATATCGGGGAAGCAGGTGAAATACATGGAGGGGTGATTGCCCAAAGGCCGTTGACCTGTGGAGATCGACGGTTCATGTTAAATCAAATCAGAATGTCGGGAGATAATAAAAAAAAAAGGAAAAAACGGTTCGGGGAAAGTTTTTAAGGCCTTTAGCGCTCGACTACAGAGCTTTAGGTCGCATGGAGGATGGGCTAAAGGAAATAAGCCCTCGGGGGCTTAATTATTTAATGGAGCGGAGGACATGTTTTTTAGGCCTTTTGAAGGGATTTTTGGGGTTTTTTTTGGCGGAGGTTAGTGCTTCTAAGCGCCCGGTTGCAGAGGTGAGGTTATATGAGGGAAGGGGCTGCATCTATAAGCCCACAGGGGCTTAACTGCTTCATAGTGCAGTAAAGGGTGTTTTCGGCCAAAAAAAACAGGGATTTTTAGGCCAAAGGAAGGGTTCCGATAGGCAAAAGAAGAGATTTTTAAACTGAATAAAGGGCAATATCAGGTTTAAAAGGGGTTTAGGATGAGATGGAAGTGAAATGAAGGGGTTTTGGAGGAATTTTTCGAAGGGAATATGGGTGAAAAATGGGGATTTTGTGGGAATGAAATGGAGCAAATGGAGGCCTTTTTAAAGCAGTCTCTTTCACAAAACAGTAGGGCTTTTCAATGGAAACAACAGTGAAGATTTCTTCAAAGGACAGAAGACACATGAAGGCTTCAAGAATGATAGATTTTCAAGGGAAATGTTTCTCTTGAAGACTTAGAAACATACTTAGCCACCTGTTTGCTATGCCAAAATTTTATAGGTGGCTAAGAGTGGCTCCACATGGGGATGGCATATTCTTGAAGGTGTCAAGAATCTCAGAAATAATCTTTGCAAGTAGGCCAGATGCCTGGTACTTTGACCATTTTTTCTTCTTTGATCAGCTGCTACAAACATGATGGACATTATAACAGTAGAAAATATTTTCCCAAACAACTACCTACCCATCCTACTGTCCTAACATTTTTTCTTCAAGGTGCATTTAGACTTGCAGACCTTCTTCATCATTATTCTTTCTTCTTTTTTTGAAAGAAAAACTAATCTATTTCTACCCTTATTCCCCCATGAGGTCAGATTAAACAGTTGGACTCATAACTTCTCTACCTAAACTAATATCTGCCAGGATTAAACTATCTGACAGATTTGTTTCTCTACATTCTAAAACAGAAATTTAAATATAGACAAACCATGATTAGACTGTCTGATTTGCTGTGGGTCCATGGCATAAAGACAAGTTGCACATGAACTGAACTTTGCAGGGAATTGAAACAAATTTGTGAAGGCTTGAAATTCTAAAATTTAAGAGCCTCCTTCTTTCTTTTTGTGACTTATATTTTGAGCTTTTTAGAGTCACCTTCTTTCTTCATTCCAGCTTTGGTTTTGATCTTGTTATAGATGTTTCTTCTTCCTTCTTTGCTGGTTAAAGTTTTTAGCATGCTAGAACCAGCCTTTCACCTTCTCTAGCTCGGGTTTTGATCTTATTTGAGCCATTCTTTTGGAACTTCATAGGTTCAAGATTTGAGCTTGTCTGAACCTTTCTTCTTATTTTTTTTGTATTTGTCTTTTTCCAAATAAAACAAAGCAATGGTATTTACAATGGAAGTGAGAAATTTGAACTGAACTTCAGCAGTAATAATGCTTGAGCATCCTGCCATTGACAGGACCCCCAAATAGATCTGTACCATTCAATTCTTGCAGAAAGAAAGCATTGGGGCCAATGGTAGATTGAATGATGTAAGGGCCTTGCCATAAACTGTCAAACTTGCCATGCTTACCCTTATCTTCTCTTCTAGATTCCCATTTGAGTACCTTGTCCCCAATTTTTAAATCACAGGCCTTTGTCCTCTTATCAAACAGCTTTTTTATGTTCTCTTGATCTTTCTGAGCTCTGTTGTAGACTTCTTCCCTTGTCTGTTGGAGATGTATGGTCTGATAAATCCTCCTTACCATGTTGTCTTCTTCTTACTGTATTTCTTGGACCAATTTTATCACTGGCACCCCCAAACTAGTAGGAAACACTGCATCTGCTCCATAAACAAGCTGATAGGGAGACATTCCAATGGATTTCTTTGTTGTTAATCTGTCTGCCCATAAAGCATGCACCAACTTATTATGCCATGAATTTTTATTATCTTTAAGCAACTTCTTGATGATGGTCACCAAACTCTTATTTGATGATTCTGCTAGCCCATTATCTTGAGGATAATAAGCAGTAGAATGACCAAGTGCAATCTGATACCTGTGGCAAAAATCAATCATCTTTTTGGAACCAAATACAGCAACATTGTCAGTAATAATTTTCCTAGGGCAACCAAATCTAGATAGGATATAGTCTTCAAGGAATTTTATGATAACAGAGTCTGTGGCATTCCTAGAAGGGATGGCCTCTATCCATTTGGTGAAATAGTCAGTGGCTGTGAGTATCCATTTATTTTGGGCAGATGAAGCGGGATGGATTTCCCCTATGAATTATAGGCCCCACTGTTTTCTTTTGCCCTCAAAGATTTGGCACAGTGGCAGGCAACTATCATTTTGTGGACATCTTGGAAGAGGGTGGGCCAGTAATAGCCAGCTCTAAGGATTTTTTTGGCAGTGGTTTTCCAGTAGAGATGGCCTCCACACTCTCCTTCATGAAACTCATGCTTGATCCTCTCTGCATCAACTTCAGGCAAACATTTAAGCAATAAACCATTATCATTTTTCCAATATAAACATTCATTTAAAATGCAATAATTTCTAGATTTCAACTTTAAAAACCTTTCCTTTGTCTTAGATAAATCAGGAGGAGCATTAAGATTTACAAGCACATACAAGATATCAGCATACCAAGGTGAGTTTTGGAACTGTTCTTCTACAATGGGAGATGGTAATCCTTCCTGTTCATCCAAAGCATCTACCATATTAATGTCAAGGGCTTGTAAGTTAGATTCAGCCATTAATTGTGCTAAGCCTTGACCCTTGATGAGTTTAGTAGGTTTGATCTCCAAATCATACTCTAGTATCACAGCAATCCACTTGCCTCTTTTACCATCTAGATCTTGTGACAAAATGTCTTTAACCACTATGTTAGGCACAAAGGCAATAATATGGGAATGTAAAATATACACTCTGAAATCCTTCAAGGCCTTTACCAAAGCATAGGCCTATTTTTCCATGATATTATATTTCAAGGGTGCATCTCTTAATGCCTTGCTAAAAAATGCAATTGGTTGCTTCTGTCCCTCTGGGTTTTTCTGCAACAAGACAGCAGCCACAATTTTTTCTTATGTAAATGAGAATATAAGGAAATCTTTTGTGAAATCTGGGCTGATGAGAACTAGTGCTCGAGTGAGTGCAAGTTTTACCAGTTCAAAGGACTTTTTGGCCTCTAAAGTCCACTTAACTCCTACTTCTTTCTTAAGCATATTTGTCATGCTTCTAAGGAGTTCAGCTAGGTTGGGTATAAATCTCCTCAAGAAGTTAATCTTCCCAATAAAGGACTGTAGCTTTTTGATGTTTCTTGGGTGGCTAATCTGCAATATTCCCTCAACTCTTTTTGGGTCTATTTTAATCCCCTTTTTAGATATGATATGACCAATAAGCTTACCTTCTTGGAGCCCAAACACTGTCTTTTTGGGATTTAAAGATAGCCCAAATCTTCTGCATTTCTCAAAGACTTTTCTCAAATGTTTAAGGTGCTCTTCACCAATTTTGGAATCAACTGTAATGTCATCAAGGTAAATTACAATGAAGTGACCTATTTCTTCTGAGAATGCATTGTACATGGCTCTTTGAAATGTGGCACCAGCATTCATTAACCCAAATGGCATTTTCACATACATGAAAGTGCCCCAAGGAGTGGTGAAGGCTGTTTTAAGTTGATCTTCTCGGAGCACTAAGACCTGGTTGTACCCTGAAAAGCCATCTAGCAGTGAAATCCTCTTAGAACCAATTACCCTTTGTAGGACGTGTTCCATTTTGGGCAAGGGGTAATTGTCCTTTAAGGAGGCTCTGTTTAAGTTTCTAAAATCAATGCACAGCGTTATTTCTCCTGTCTTTTTCCTTACAACCAGAAGGTTAGATACCCAATCTGAAAACCTCACAGGGACTATGATTCTAGCCTCAGACATTTTCTTAATTTCTTTTTTCTACCAGAGGTAACTGTGCAGGGTTTATTCTACGCAGATTTTGCCTAAAAGGTTTCTGGTTTTCCTTCAATGGAATCTTATGCTGGATGATCTCTGTGTCATAGGCTTTCAAATATTCATAACTTCAAGCAAAAACATCAACAAACTCTTTAAATAAATCAATGTATTTCTGTTTGATATGTGCTGGAAAAGTTTTAGATAATTTGATCATCTTAAGCTTGTCTTTGCTGCCTATATTGAATTCTTCAATATCTGATTTAGTGGGTTCTATAGTTGGTTTCTTTTCCACATCATTAAAATCAAAGAGGTCTTCTAAAGGGGCTAGTCCTCTGGGTATCCTTTTGTCTTTGGACTGTAGAACCTCTATGTCTTCTTTATCTGTTTTCATGTATTCCTCTATTTGGTTTTTAAATTCTTTGGTCAACATGTTTATTCCTGCAGTAGGGAATGGTTTTTCTTCATCAGGGGGTTCTTCATCCAGACATTTTTCATTGGACTTAGAGCTTGAATCAGGTAATTCAAACTCATTCCTGGAAAGTAGGAAATCCTCTATCTATTTGTCACCCTCAAAGACCTGCCAATATTTTTCATTGTCTGGTATTGTTGGTCTGTATTTTGTTTGGACAATGATTTGTTTGTCATTAAGTGGTCTCTAATATGAACTAGCAGCACAGGCCAATCCATTTGCAAGTATGTTTTGACTTCTAGGGACAAACATCAACTCATATTCTACAAATGTTTTCAACAGATCCATGGCATCATTTTTATATGCCCTTAATCTAGGATGTTTGGCAGTATATTCTCCATTTAATTGTTTGATGACCAGTTCTGAGTCTCCATGAACAACTATCCTTTTAGCTCCTATTTTTTTCAATAGATGCAGTCCTAAGAGGAGAGCTTCGTACTCTGCTATGTTGTTTGTGCATTTAAATTTTAGCTTGAAGGCATGACTCTCAGTATAATTGTTTTCAGTATTTTGCAACCATACCCCAGCTCATGCATTCCTTTTAGTGCAAGACCCATCAAAGTTCATGCTCCATAAAGGACAGTTAGCAGATTTGTTATGAATTTCCTTCTTACTGTCTTCTGTATCCTTGAGGTTAGCACGCTGATGGATAACCTTTTCTCTACAATCTTGGTTCTGATTTTCTAATTCTGCAGACTATTCAAATGCTTCTCCCTTGTTTCCCTCTGTATCCAGAGCTGCCATTATGTCTGGATTTGTGGGCTCTACTCTGTTGTTCAAATTTTTTCTCTCTAGCTCTTGTTCATCTGTAAACTCATCATTATAAAGGATAAAAGAGTCTAGGTCTGTATAGACAGAGTAAAGACGGGAATTCTCTGGTTTTTCTAGGCTACTTACCATAAATTTCATATGTGCTTCCCTATATAGCCTTCTAAGCTGGATGAAAACAGGGATAGTGGCACATGTCATGTCCATTTGCATTGTTCCCTGTAGCTTGGCACCCCATGATCTTGATAGCAACATGCCATATTTAGGAGGTACATCAGCCACTACAACATCCATTACCATGCACTTGGCTGGGATTTGGGTCAAATTCACACATAGATCTTTGATTAGGCCCAAACACTTCACTCTGCTAGAATCAAAAGAATATAAATCCTTATATGGTCTCGTTATCTCTAGGCCTAATTTTTCCATGATCACTTTGGGCATGAGATTGTGTGAAGCCCCTTAATCATGCATAGCGTTATGTAGGATTTTTTCATGGATATTTAAACTGACATAGAAATGAGGCACCACTCCTTCCTGAAATTTCCCTTCAATTTTTGGGCCAAACAAGAGGGTTGGTTGATCATCATTTAAGTTAATAGAGTCATTGTTTTCTCCTAAGCTTAAAGCTTTTAAAATTTGACATTTATATACATCTTGGGTGGCCAACTGAGTGAGGGGAACAGAAATTTTAATTTTGGCAATCTCACTCTCCAGATTGAAAGGAGATTGACTCTTTGAAAGGTTCAATTCTGTTTTGTTGGTCATTGTTTTATTGACAAAATCAGCTTGGTGATTTTCACTATGTACATTGTTTGAAACTGTTTTTTCAGGAGCATTAGCTGTAATGCTAGTGCTGCTAGTTTATTGATTTGGTTTATCAATGGTTTGGATGTCTTTGTCCTTGTTTTTTCCAGAACTCTCAGCTGTTGTTTTGTTGCTTTCAGTAGTTCCTTTAGGAGTCTTTCAGGTCTTTTCTTAGTAGTGATTTCAGAGGTTTTTGGTTTGGGAGTATCTAGGCTCCTTTTTCTTCTGAGATCATACTGTTCTCGGACCTACATGATGGCATTCTCGAATCCTAACCTATAGTCTCCAGATTCCAATCCTTCCTCATCCCAATGTGTGTATGAGATCTGGCTATCTTCTGTGGAAAAGGTGTGATCTTGGTTATCCACTTCCACCATGTTTATAATAGTTCCTTCTGATTCTTCTATTATTCCCTCATCCTCATCAAGGAAATTTTCTTGGAATGGAGGTATGACTTGTTGGTCAGAGTCCCTTTGTCTACTGGGAGTAGTTTTTCTCCTAAAGTTTGTTGAGAATGCAGCAAGATGATGGAGCTTAGTGAAATGAAGTCGCCTTCACTAAGTGGGCCCGCAGGCAAATTCTGGCGCAATGTCTATTTTTAGACATATGGAGCATGATCCAGGGGTGGCAGTATGTTATTCTTGGAGTATGTGTCATGTCGGTAAAAATAGATGGACCTCTATTTTTAGACTTTCAGGTGGTTTCTATTTTTAGACTGCCTTCCTAAAAATAGGGAAGTCAAATATTATTTACCCTTAATAATATTTGGACTATAAACTTCAGTTTACTCTCTTGGAGCACTTCAGTTCGAGCTACAGCTGTGGCACATGTAGCTGACAGAAGGAAATACACTTTTCCTATGGGTTAGGTGAGCTCATGCATGGTTGACTTCAGTTAGGACTTCAGTGGCAAAATTTTGGTGGAGTTGATGAGACAGTTGGTGGAGTTGTGTTCGGTTTAACTTAGTTGAACTGGTTGAGATGAGTTTAACTAGCTAATCAACTATTTATGAGTGGAGTGAATTAAATATTATTTAATTCACTAATTAGTAACTCATTATTCAACTCAAGAACACATCAGTTCACTACAGTGCATGGACAGTTCAGTGGATACCAATGAAAGAGGTAGATGAAAGGGTGAGTACAGCTATCAGTTGTGACATCAGTTGTGCATGAGATTTGCACCACACTTGGAGGAAATTTCCCATGATGCTTGCGCAGTGAAGCCAAAGAGATTTGAACCTTGGATCTCTCATAAGATCAGCCTTGATTGCGCAATAGAGGCAGGCAATTAGTGGTGGGTTTTGAACCTGTGACTTGGGCAAAACCAAGCTAGTTTGTGTGTAACTTCATGAGATAGTACTGAGTACTTGTGAGGAGTATTGTACTGAGTGGTTACATGTTTTCTCCATTATAATATACACATATAGCTACGGGTTTTTCAGCTATAGGCTTTCCCCATACATACTGTGTTAATGTGTGTGATGAATTGATGTGCGATCGCTTGTTTTATTTTCCACATGTGTGATGATCTGAGTGGAAGAGATTATGTGTTGCATATGAATTCGAATTGTATGTGATTAGGATAGTATCGGTGGATAAATCTTCATTTATTCAGAAAATTTCTACATGGTATCAGAGCTATATTAATCATCGGAGCAGAGATTGATCATCACAGTGATTACAAACTTATTTCGGTAGACAGAGTCTGCATGCGAGCCAGGTAGCCTCCGGATTCATCTTTCTTCGGAAAGTGAAAGGTCTGGTAAATGCCCCTTGCAGTCGATCTCTGTGCTAGAAATAATTTGTTCTCACAGATCTAGAGTGGTTGAGCTTTGAGTTGGAATTCGAATTTTGCAGCAGTTTTTTTTTCTTGGTGCCGGAGTTGAAAATGGCTTTCAACGGTTTGCGACTCGAATATGCTCTTGAAGGCAGTTCGAATTATGTTGCATGGAAGAATCGCATGGAGGTAGTATTAGAAGATAATATTCTGAAGGAGTTCGTTGATACGGATGTCCAAAAGCCCACTGATCCTTCTAAAGTCGAAGCATGGCAAAAGAAGATGGCGAAATGTCGAAGGATCCTGTTGGAGGGCGTCAAGGATCATATTGTATCCAGCCTGCATGGAAAGGGTACTCCATATTTAATGTGGAAAGCTTTGACGGATCTATTCCAGAGTAAGAGCGACCAAAGGAAGCTGGCGCTCAAAGATAGGCTCAGAAACATCAAGATGGAGAAAGGCGACAGTATCGCCAAATACCTCACGAAGTTCACTCAATGCAGAGATGAGCTGGGAAGTGTGGGGGTGACTGTCGAAGACGAGGACATGGTCGACTTGGCTCTCCTTGGTCTTCCGAAGGCTTGGCACTCATATCAAGATAGTGTCAATGGTCGGGAGAAGCTGCCAAGATGGGAGCGCCTTTGGGCGGATCTCATGCAGGAGGAGATAAGGAGGACTACTCGAGATGGATCTTCATCAAAGGGAGCTGATGAAGAAAACTGCGCTTTGGTGGCCAAAGCAAAGAAGGGGAAGGGTAAGAAAACCTCTCATTCTGGTGCAAAGGGTAAGAAGCAGATATGGCGAAAGTGAAGTGTTTTCACTGCCATGATCACGGACATTATGCTACCAATTGTCCAAAGAAGAAGAAGAACAAGCAAGCGGGAAGATTTGCAGATGGAGAAGCTTTGGCTTCACAGTTCGAGCTTGACTTTTCACTGATCGCATGCTTGGTTTCAAGTGTGTTGGGATCGGTGTGGTTCTTGGACAGCGGTGTGTCATTTCATATGACGGGAGATCGGGAGTTGTTCTCAGATCTGGAGGACAAAGATTTGGGTGTGCACATCGAGATGGGCGATGATGGTAGATACAGTGCGACTGGTATCGGTACCATATCCTTTCAGAGGGAGTGTGGTAAACCCTTTGTAGTAAAGGATGTCATGCATGTACCTGGATTGAAGAAGAACTTGATCTCTGTGGCGATGTTGGAGGATAAGGGGCATGATGTAGTTTTCAGCGAAGGAAAAGCCTTCCTGCGCAGTAAGACTACTAGAGAGACCCACAAGATAGGGGTTCGAACCAAGAACCTTTATCAGCTGCAAGTAGATGGCTGCGCAGCAATGGCATGCAAGGCGGGAGAAGTGGTGAGCCGGGATGATGAGGGCGAACTGTGGCACAGGAGATTGGGCCACCTTCACCATGGAGCTTTGAAGATCCTACAGCAGATTTCTACTGGGCTTCCTAAGGGCACTCTTGCGCAGTCAGATCAATGCAAGGGGTGTACCTTGGGGAAGTATGTGAAAGCCACCTTTCACGAGAAGGATATTCGCGCCACGAATATCCTTGAGAGAGTTCACACAGACGTGTGTGGTCCTTTCTCAGTTGCTTCGACAGCAAAGCACAAGTATTATGTGATCTTTGTTGATGATTTCTCTCGAAAGTGCCGGATCTTCTTCATGCAGAAGAAGAGCGATACATTCCCGAAGTTCTGTGAGTTTAAAGCACTGGTCG
The DNA here is from genome assembly GCA_034641835.2 of Pinus albicaulis. Classification (NCBI taxonomy): domain Eukaryota; kingdom Viridiplantae; phylum Streptophyta; class Pinopsida; order Pinales; family Pinaceae; genus Pinus; species Pinus albicaulis. The sequence goes on along the minus strand of CM076572.1, from coordinate 1,389,124,652 downwards.
AGAAGGAGTTGGGGAAGAAGGTGATTGCTCTAAGGAGTGATAACGGTGGTGAATTCATCTCGGCTGAATTCAAGGAGTTCTGCAGCGCAGAAGGGATTCGGAGAGAGCTCATCGCACCCCATAACCCACAGCAGAACGGGGTGGCCGAGCGGAAGAACAGAACGATCGTGGGTGCTGCACGGGCGATGTTGCATGATCAGGGCCTACCCCTTCACTTGTGGGCTGAGGCATGCAATACAGCAGTGTATGTGCAGAACCGTTGTCCTCACAAGGTTCTTGGAATGAGTACACCGGAGGAGGCTTATTCTGGCAAGAGGCCTGATATTTCCCATTTGCGGATTTTTGGTTCTCCTGTCTACATGCATGTGACGAAGGATGTGAGAAGGAAGCTGGATCCAACCGCTAAGGTTGGAATATTTGTGGGGTACACTGATACACCTCACAACTACCGAGTATATTTGTCAGACAGTCGAAAGACTGTTGTGCGACGGGATATAAAATTTCAGGAGGAGAAAGCCATGCAGTGTTCGCTTGAGAGGGAGCTACACTTGCATGCAGATGAGGAGCCGTTAGTTCCTAAGGAGGAGCTTCCGGATGTGGATCAGCCACAAGAGGAAGTTCAGGAGGTGGAAGAAACCACCCATGCAGCGCCAACCATCGGAGGGCGCATGCGCACTACAGAAGCTGAGCGACTGGCTCGAGATGCAGAGAAGGTTGTAGGACCACCTACAGCACAGCGCAGACAGAGACAGTCACCGGATCGGTACACTGGATACATGGCTCTTGTGAGTCAATGTGTTGTGACTGAGCCATCCTCTTTTGAGGAAGCTGTGGAGGAACCCGCATGGGTTGATGCCATGATCGAAGAATATGATTCGATCATCAGGAACAGTGCATGGGAGATTGTCCCAAGACCGGTTGGGAAATCAGTTGTAGGTTCGCGATGGATCTACAAAGTGAAGCAGGCAGCTGACGGGAGTGTGGAGAAGTACAAGGCAAGATTTGTCGCCCGTGGCTTCTCACAGATCGAGGGGATTGACTATGAGGAGACTTTTGCACCTGTCGCAAGGTACTCTTCCATACGGACGATCCTTGCTCTCTCGGCGCAGATGGGGTGGCACATTCATCAGATGGATGTGAAGACTGCGTTCCTCAATGGAGTTATTGAGGAAGAGGTGTACATAGAGCAGCCTGAAGGTTTTGAGATCTTCAGCACTGAGTCGCATGTGTGCCGACTCAAGAGAGCACTGTACGGGCTGAAGCAAGCACCTCGTGCTTGGTACACTCGGATAGACAGCTACTTCACCGGGCTTGGATTCTCCAAGAGTGAGGCGGATCCAAACATGTACCAGATTGTGGTGGAGGGGAAGCTGTTGATCATCGTACTATATGTAGATGATCTGATTTTGACTGGCGATGAGCAGTTGATACTTTCATGCAAGGAGGATCTTGCACGAGAGTTTGAGATGAAGGACTTGGGCATCCTTCATTATTTTCTGGGATTGGAGATTTGGCAGTGCAGCGGAGGACTGTTTGTTTCTCAGGGCAAGTATGCCCGGGAGATTCTGGAGAGGTTCAACATGCGAGGCTGCAAGCCTGTTGACACTCCTCTTCCTGGTGGTTGGAGGAAGGAGGATGCTACTTCAGCGGAGGTAGTGGATGCCACTGTCTATCGACAGTTGGTGGGGTCGCTTATGTATCTGGTCAATACTCGACCCGATATATGAAGTGCAGTTAACCATCTTTCGCAAGCTATGGTTAAGCCTACCAAGCTCTTTTGGAAGGCATGCAAGCATGTATTGCGCTATATTAGTGGCACATCGGGATATGGTCTATGGTACAGACAGGAGGATGGAGCGAAGCTTTCTGGCTTCACTGATGCAGATTGGGTAGGGAGGAGTTTTCAGCATTGGGTCGACAGCAGTTTCCTGGTACAGCAGGAAGCAGAGATCCGTGGCACTCAGTTCAGCAGAGGCCGAGTACATGGCAGCTAGTTTGGCTGCATGCGAGGCTATTTGGATGAGGAAGATCCTCGCAGGTTTTTTCAGGTTGCATTTGGAGCCTACAATGATCTACTGTGATAACCAGAGCTGCATCAAGCTCTCGGCTAATCCAGTATTTCATGATAGGTCCAAACACATCGACATCAGGTACCATCATATCAGAGATTGTGTTCAACAGAGAATCATGATGCTTTCATATGTTCCCACGGAGGATCAGGATGCCGACATCCTGACGAAGGCGCTCACCAAGAGCAAGTTCGAATTCCACAGAGGCAGGATAGGGGTTGCAGATAATCCATATCTTGCTGAGAGGGAGTGTTGAAAATGCAGCAAGATGATGGAGCTTAGTGAAATGTAGTCGCCTTCACTAAGGGCCCACGTAGCACTCGCTAAATGTCTATTTAGGACATATGAGCATGATCCGTGGGTATGCAGGCACATTTTTGGAGGGTGGAACATGTCGAAAATGATGGACTCTATTTTAGATTCTTTGTGGTTTCTATTTTTAGACTCGCCTTCCTAAAATAGAAGTCAAATATTATTTACCCTTAATAATATTTTGGATTACAAATAACGATTTCTGAGTACTTTGGAATTCGAGCTAGCGCATGGCACATGCAGCCGATGTGATGAAATACACTTTTCCTATGGGGTATTGAGCTCATGCATGGTTGACTTCAGTTAGGACTTCAGTGGCAGAAGTTTGGTGGAGTTAATGAGACAGCTAGTGGAGTTGTGTTCTGTTTATTTTAGTTGAACTTGTTGAGATTAGTTTAACTAGCTAATCAATTAGTTATGAGTGGAGTGAATTAAATATTATTTAATTCATTAATTAGTAACTCATTATTCAACTCATGAACACATCAGTTCACTACAGTGCATGGACAGTTCAGTGGATACCAGTGAAAGAGGTAGATGAAAGGGTGAGTACAACTATCAGTTGTGACATCAGTTGTGCATGAGATTTGCACCACACTTGGAGGCAATTTCCCATGATTCTTGCGCAGTGAAGCCAAGGAGATTTGAACCTTGGATCTCTCATAAGATCAGCCTTGATTGCGCAATAGAGGCAGGAAATTAGTGGTGGGTTTTGAACCTGTGACTTGGGCAAAACCAAGCTAGTTTGTGTGTAACTTCATGAGATAGTACTGAGTACTTGTGAGGAGTATTGTACTGAGTGGTTACATGTTTTCTCCATTATAATATACACATATAGCTGCGGGGTTTTTAGCTATAGGCTTTCCCCATACATACTGTGTTAATGTGTGTGATGAATTGATGTGCGATCGCTTGTTTTATTTTCCGCATGTGTGATGATCTGAGTGGAAGAGATTATGTGTTGCATATGAATTCGAATTGTATGTGATCAGGATAGTCTCGGTGGATAAATCTTCATTTATCCAGCAAATTTATACAAAGTTTTGGTTCTGGTTTTAAGATTGGTTTCTACTCTGAATATTGACTTGGACAACCATTTTCTCCATCATTATTTCTAGCCTATCTATGTTTTTGACTAGATTATCAAATTTGGGATCAGATGTAGAAGTTGTGGTGTCTTCCCTATAGGTTACCTTCTTTTAGCCCTCATCCTGGCTCTTTTTTCAATTAAGTTTGCTTCTACGCTCACAGCTCCCTTCTACAAGTCTTCTAGAGTTGAATAGTCCCTCTCCCTTAGTTGATAGGCCATATCAGCATCAAAACCTTCAGGGTATTTCACTAAGGCCAAACCTTGGGGAGTTTTCATGTGTGGTGGAAGAGCATTGTAGACACTGTTAAACCTGGTGGAGTAATCATGAACACTCTCTCCCTGATTTCTTTTAATATTCTTATATTCCGCTAATATTTGGAGAGGGTTACTTTTGATTTCCCATTTGTTTATGAAAGTTTGATGTAAAGAGGGAAGGTCATTGATGCTATTAGGAGTTAAGCCTTTAAACCACTTTTTTACTTCTCCTCCTAAAATTTGAGCAAATATTCTCATCTTTATGGTCTCATCTTCTATTTCCATGTAATCAAAAGCATCTTCCATCCTATCTACATGTTGTTGAGCTGTGGTGGATTCTTTTCTAGTGAAATGGGGGATTTTAGACTGATAGTCATTTGGTAAGGGGACCAGAGGCTGTGGCAACACTAGGGGAGCATACCATGCTGCCATGATAGTGTTTTGTGGGGTGAAAAGAGTGGCTTGGACAGCAGGTATGTGGATGACAAAAAAGCTTGGAACAACAACAAAATGTTGAGAAAACTTAGGATGAGAGAGCCCTAAGTTATGAATGAAATGTATATCAGGAGGTGTAGATAGAGGGGTTTCTCTGTTACTAATGTGTTGACCACTCTGTGGTGATGAACCTGAAGGCTCAAAGTCTGTCTAGTCTATACCATTTAAGGACCTAGTTCTTGGCAAATCACTTGGTAAATCTAAGTCAAATTGAGTATTTGATAAAGCTGCAAAAATTTTCAGGTGCTGAGTTAGCTCTATGAATGGATCTGACAATAGTTGGATCCATAGATGTGAATGATTTCCGAAGAATGCTTTCCGAAGAATGCTTTCTAGATTGTCAACTATTTCAGAAAGATTTGGATCAGGATAATCTCTAGTATAGATTTTTCTTGAAGCCAGTATGTTAAGTCCTCAGACTCAACAAAGAAAGTTGGCCAAGTATAACAATCTTTAAGAGGCAAACTATCTTTAAACACAGAAGCTTAATCCTATGTGTTTCTTTTAATATGGATGATTTTGTGATGAAACTGGTCTCCCAGTGGAGTCTTGTGAAAACAAAGATAATCAGCAGGCCTACTGATCACCAGTGGAGTCCTTGGTCATTTAGGAACTGTGGAGTTGCCAGGTGGAAAGTTTAAAGTGTTTAGAAGCAGGCTGTTTTCCACCATCAGTAATTTCTACCAAACCAAGGCTAATTTGGTCTTCTTTGAGTTCTAAGAGATGCTTTAAGGAGTGTTTCACTCAAATTTCCCCAGCAGAGTCGCCATTATGTTGTGGTTCCTGTGATTTGGCAGGTTTGGCAGTACCAAATGACAAGACAACATCAAACCACTTTGGGATCTTAGGATCTATCCCTCCTGGATCCAGAGAGGGATATTTCTATAAAAGAAAAGAATAATATGTCTTTGAAGTTCAATTTAAGGTGTTAGGCTAGTTATATGGCACAAGGTTTTGTGATTTAGTTTGTTTGGTTGGGAAACATGAAAGCAGGGTAAATGTAAGGCAAAGGAATGAGTAGAGCAGGATTTTTGGCAATGGGAAGATAATTCAAAGAGAACACAAGTCCATTGGGAAATGGGGTCATAAAAGAGTTTACTTGCAATTCAAATATCCAAGGTTTTCAAAGGGCTAGTCATCTATATCAGAGGATCTCTTAAGATGATAGTATGAGATGAAACAATAGGAAATGAATGGGAATGACAAGGAAAACCTTCCAAGGTGACCACTTCGGAGTAAATCTAGGGACAAGGCATGCCTTAACCTCTATGATAAAAACTCCTAATGAGGCTAACTCCGAAGACAACAATCCAGCAGTCCTCTTGACTACTTTCAGACAATAGAAAACACTTAAGTTTAACACAGAGTGAAACCTAAGATCAGAGAAATACTTTTAACCTTCTCTGCTTTTGGCATTCAACTCAAAGGGATCTAAGAAAGGCTAAATGTTGGAAAAGGAACCTAGGGGATAGGGATAACTTTAAATCTCCCTGTTTCCTAATTCTTTCAGCTAAAACCAAACAAGAACATCTAGGAAACAAACTCTAAATTCGTACATCAGTAAGCATGGATAAACCAACTTCTATACTAGTTAATTTATGTTGAATTTGTTCTAAGACACACAATTAGCATAAAACATTAAAGATAAGAAAGTGCAGAAAGCATTAGGGTACTTTCAGCAGTATATCCTAAGCTAAAATTACTGATTCTTATCAGAGAAAGTGAAACATGATGTATAACAGAGGGAAAACAATAACAAGGAGAGAACACATCACCACCGATTTAGATCAGGATCCAATGAACATGCTTGTCATATTAGAAGAGAAAAACCAGTCACATACACCCTTATCCAACAGCTTGGTATCATCTAGAAATCATCTCCCAACCTATTTAGAACTATTGCTCATAGAACTCTAACTTAGTAGAACAGCTTATAATCAGCCAACCAACCAACCAACATTTTCAGTGTATTTCTCATGATTTCTTATATGTGGAAGATTGGTAGTAGTGGTATATAAGGCTTTAAATGATCCATTAAAACAGATGGAGGAGGATTCTATGAAGCCCATTATGTTTTAATATCCCTGCATTAACTTTTAGTACCCTTTAGCTGATTTAGGGGTCTTCGACAGATTGATAATAACTCCAATGGTATGTTCTTGGAGTACTCTTTGGCTGTTGGTACTCTGTTTGTAATCTAAGACAAGAAAGGATGAAGATTTGCCTTTCAGGTCTCCCATACTTCATAACCAATGCACTGACATTTCTAGGAACTTTCTGTCAGAATGATAACTGTTAGGAGCTCGATGTGGAATAGAAAATGATGTGGGAACTTGTCCTTCTTAGGAAAAATAACATTCTGATGATATGAAAGCACTGATATAAATTTTTTATGTGTTTTAGGCTTCATTAAGTCTTCTTGATCATTCTTGTGGTCTTCATCCGTGTCTTTATCCTTTAAACAATGGATTATAAGCATTAAGTCTTCAACATTAGGCTTTAATCCCTTTATTCTTCTTCTGATACTCTTTAAGCTTTCTTCTGACCTGTTTTTGTGAATATACAGGTTTTAGGGGCGCTCGAGGGTTTGAATCAAGGTTTATAACCCGATCTTCAAAGAAAAACATGCTATTCACCTTCTCAGGCGTCTTCCTCTGCTACCTTTGGCTCTGGGACTGGCATTTTGTGCTCTATATTACCATATCCATGACTGTGGAGACAGTGTAAATTCATGGCCTTTTGACACATGCAAAACACAATAAACACATTAATAAAACTGGTGGGGGCGAGGAGGACTGTTTCAGAGGCTCGTGGGGATGGAGGAGCAGCAGGGGAAAATGTGAGCGCAGCAGAAAAATGGGTAAAAAACCATGTCGGAAGGCGAAAAACAAGTCTAATGGGAGTCTGGTGCGAGGATGAACGTGGACCGTTGGATTAGAATAATCGACGGCGGAGATCTACGAATGGATTTGTTGGGAAGGTTAGATGGATGAAAAATGAATGGAGGCAAGATTAGATCAGGGCCGTTAGATTAGAACCAATCTACGGCAAAGATCGCCCAATGGGATCATTTGGGAGAGTCAATGAAAAAAATGAGGAGGACACAATGTAATGTGGGCAGTCAGATAAAAACAATCAACGGCTATGATTAAACTCGAAATCACATTGCGGAGGGCGGTAAGGTGGAAAACCGGAATGGTTTTCGCAAAATGTTTTGGTGGTATGCAGTTTCGCCCAAAACCAACGCGATTCCACAGAATGGGCGACGCGTGTCCTTTAAAAACCGCTTATATCGCACGATTCCTAAACATTAACATCCAGGCACAAAATTTGCGCGATATGCATCCTTAGCCGTTGGATGACAGGCAGAAGATCTGACGGTGCAGGTGATGCACGATGAGTCCAAAGGTGTGCGGAGGATGAAACAGTGGGGCCCTTGGTGACGTGTGTAAATGTGTCGCGGGGTGGAAAGGTTTGGGCCATCAGATTTATTTTCGATCGTCGGATCATCTGAATGGATGGTGGAGATTCAAAGGTGAGGCGGGGGTTTTGCAAAGGAGGGAAGGGAAGTTTATATGGATGGGCGGAGTGCGAACAAATCTGGGTTGTTGGTTCTTGTGGATTCAACGGTCCAGATTCATTTCAAAACTTAATGTTGGGGAAGCAGGTGAAATACATGGAGGGGTGATTGCCCGAAGGCTGTTGATCTGTGGAGATCGACGATTCATGTTAACTCAAATCAAAACGTCGAGAGATAATAAAAACAAAGGAAAAAAGGGTTCAGGGAAATTTTTTAACACCTTTAGTGCCCGGCTACAGAGATTTAGGTCACATGGAGGAGGGGCTAAAGGAAATAAGCCCTTGGGGGCTTAATTATTTAATGGAGCGGAGGACATGTTTTTTAGGCCTTTTGAAGGGATTTTGGGGTTTTTTTGGCAGAGGTTAGTGCTTCTTAGCGCCCGGTTGCGGAGGTGAGGTTATATGAGGGAAGGGGTTGTAGCTATAAGCCCACAGGGGCTTAACTTCTTCATAGTGCAGTAAAGGGTGTTTCAGGCAAAAAAAAAACAGGGATTTTTAGGCCAAAGGAAGGGTTCTGATAGGCAAAAGAAGAGATTTTAAAACCGAATAAAGGGAAATATCAGGTTTAAACGGGGTTTAGGATGAGATGGAAGTGAAATGAAGGGGTTTCGGAGGAATTTTGTGAAGGGAATATGGGTGACAAATGGGTATTTTGTGGGAATGAAATGGAGCAAATGGAGGCCTTTTTAAAGCAGTCTCTTTCACAAAACAATAGGGCTTTTCAATGGAAACAGCAGTGAAGATTTCTTCAAAGGACATAAGACACATGAAGGCTTCAAGAATGATAGATTTTCAAGGGAAATGTTTCTCTTGAAGACTTAGAAACATACTTAGCCACCTGTTTTCTATGCCAAAATTTTATAGGTGGCTAACAGAGTCCCCAAAAAAAACTATAATCTGAAATCCTTTCTCAACAACAAACATCAAGAGAAGCTTGAGGCTCAAAAGTTCAGCAAGGTTATTAGAGCCTTCCCCAAGCCCAATAGAGAGCTCGAAGAAATGTGAATCAGAAAGAAAAAGAAGAGCCCCTCCCCCATAAGCATTATGCTGCTCTGCCCCATCAAAAAAACCCCATGGGATCTCCCTATCAATCTCCAAATCCAATAGTTCCCTTTGATTAGCAGCACGGATATGCTGAGGAAACGCAAAGTGGGAACCAATAGTCATGGCACCTATGATTTCAGGAGTACTAACAGTCTCCTCAAAAATAATTCTACTACGCGCCAGCCAGCATCCCCAGATGACAAGAAGAGGCAGGGATTTAAGATTTGACTCAGCTACAAAAACCCTCCATGAGTCCCAGGCATGAGACACCTAATGACCCTCCCATCTGCATGGGAGACCCAGAAATCTAGAGCATTCCAACCACACCCCTTTAATGAAAGGACAACTGAGAAAAATGTGGTTGCTAGATTCCTCTTCTGATTTTCAAAGGACACACCACCCAGGTCCCTGAAAACACCTTTGCTGCAGATTGTCCCAAGATGGGGTCTTATTTTCCAAGACACACCACATAAAGAGGTGAGTCTTAGGAGGGAAATTGAGCTTCCATAGTTTCCTCCACCACCAATGCTCATCCCCAAAAAAACCCCCAACACTCATCTTTATATATCCCACCCTGGGAGAGTAGATCCCCGAAGGATCAAAATCCCAAACTATCTCATCCTCCCTCTCCCAATGCAAAATATGAGCATGTTTTAAGGCACGAATGTATAAAGCCATATCCCTTTCATCCTCGGCTTCCAGCCCCAAAGAGGAGGCCAAAAGCCAAGACTGGAGCCCAGGTTGTCTTTGAATCGGCTCAGCAAGGTGGGAAGAAAATAAATCCCATGCTACCTCAAAGCCTCGATAGTTCACCCCAGAAGAAGGTGTTGCTGAGCATTACCCATCCACGGATCCTCTCCAACTCTAAGATTCCTTCCACTGCCCACATTCCAGACTAGATTTGATTCCAGAATATGTAAAGACTTAACCAAAGCCTTCCAAATCACCAACCCTCCCACATGAGACTTCCTTGGATTCCTAATCCAATACTCAATGGACAAAGGAGCAATATATTTATGAAAAATCACTTGGGTCCAAAGGCCGGCTGAATCAATGAGCCTCCAGCCACCCTTAGCTGCTAGGGCCTGAGCAAAGAGGAAGATATTTTTCAGTCCCTAACCCCCCAGCCCTTTTGGCACAACAATTTTTTCCCAATGAACCCAAGGGGTCACCAAAGTGTCCTTCCTCCCACTCCAAAGAAATCTGAAGCAGATCCGCAGAGCAGCCTCCAAGATGCCTTTTGGAATCCAAGAGAGAGACAACCAATACACCAGAATAGCCTCCAACACCGACTTCACTAAAATCAATCTCCCAGTTCTAGAAATCCATTTGTGGCTCCATACTTTTAACCTCTTTTCCATTCTTTCCAACAGCCACATCCAATCTTGTTTCTTATAAGCATTTGGTTTTAAATGAAACCCAAAATATTTCAAGCCAACATCTAAGCCAACAGTATTATAAGGAAAGATCCACAGAAACTCAAGCCGCTCCTCTTCCCTTAAAATATGAGTGGTAATGGTTGATTTATCAGCATTCACCTCCATACCAGTGGCCTTAGAAAACAGGTCCAAGATCTCCTGAATAGTATTATCATCCCTCACAGATCCAGAACAGAAAATTTATACATCATCTACAAAAATAACATGTGTAATAAACATATTTGGAGCAATCTGAATGTCCTTCAATGAACCATGTCTCTTAGCTTCCTTAAGGGCCCTACTCAAACCCTTCGCAACCAATAATAACAATAGAGGGGACGGGGGGAAGCCCTGACAAAGCCCTCTTTCGGCATGAAAAAAAGGCGAGGTCGCACCATTAATCAAAATAGAGAAATAAATTGTTGTAATACAGCTCATAATCCATCTGATAAAACTGATAGCAAAGCCAAGATGAGTCAAAAGCATACGAATATATAACCAACTTACCCGATCATATGCTTTGGATATATCAATTTTCAGAACCGTCCCTTTGATATTCTTGGTCTTCAGGTTGTGGATACCCTCTTGGGTAGCTCCAATAGCTTCATGGATTTTCCTCCCTTCCAGAAAGCCAAATTGTTCACCAGAGATATGAGCTAACATAATGCTCTTAAGTATTCTTGCAATAACCTTTGAGACCACCTTATAAATACATTTTCACAATGAGATAGGACGGAAATCATTCAGCGAAGAAGGATTGTCCACTTTCAGAATTAGGGAAATGAATGTAGAATTGAAACAAGCAGGAATCCTCCCAGATACTCTGGTGTCTTCCACCACTTTCAGCAAATCCGCACCCAACAATTTGAAAATTTCCAAAAAGAATTCGATTGACCAGCCATCTAGCCCAGGGCTCCTGTCTTTTTGGAAGCTTTGAATCAGATCCTTTAATTCCTTCTCCGATACCTCTTCCATGAAGGATCTATTATCTTCCTCCTCCACAAACCTCGGGAACAACTGAGCAACTCTAATAACTTCCGCTAGAGATGCCTGAACAAGAGCTTTAAAAAGGGCCTTGAAATGGTCTACCCCCAACTTTGCCTTTGCCTCAAAAGAAGAATTTTCCACTCCCTGCCCATCAGTCAAGCTCCAAATAGTGTTAGTTTCCTTCATGCCTCTACCGTAAGCATGAAAAAAATTTGGTATTATCATCCCCACTTGCCAACTAGGTAGCCCTATTTTTCAGCCTCCAATATTCCTCCTTCTCCAAAAGGAGAGTGTTCCTTCTCCCTTCCAGACGAACAATAGTATTCTTTACCTCATGAGACAAAAACCCCCTCCATCCCCTTCATATATCATGCAAATTTCCACTTCCACCTGCTTCAATTCGTTGTCCTCCCTCAGCCGCTTTTCCACTGACCAATCCTTGATGGCGTCCTTGAGGCACTTGATATTATCAGCAAACTGATATGCCGCAGAACGAGTACTACCAGCACTGAACGAGAATCACCTGGAGTGAACCAAAGTTTTAAAAGACTCATCCTTGAGCCAAATCTTGTTAAGCTTTAAAGGGCTAGGGGGTTGTTGAGGCCTGAATTTAAACTCTATAAAAATAGGAAAATGGTTTGATGCACCACCACATCCTATCCACTGCCTGACTTGAAAAAGCCTGTCAACAACCTTCTCTGCCACCAAAAAATGATCAAGTCTCTTCTTAATTCGACCTTCCCCACATCTGTTGTTCTTCCAGGTGGGTCGCAACTTTATGGGCTCTATGTTCAACAGAAGACTCTCCTCCAATTTCTGGGAGAATTAGCCAGTCAGAGAATCGGTATGAGCATGGGGACCCCCAACGTCCGACTAACCCAGTGAGAAGTTTAGATCCCCACCCAAGACCACTGATTCCCCTCTAAGAAGAGGGTTACTAAAAAGAGAGTCCCAGAAAGGGATCTTATTTTGATACGGACCATAAATATTAAAAATAGTGAGTGGTTCTCCTAACTCCAATGCCAAAAATTTTAATCCCAGGACCGACTCCATACCCCAAGAGTTCAGAGACTTGATGTTCCTTTCATTCCACCCCATCGCCAGCCCACCCAAATGCCCTCTAACATCCAATGTTTCAAATAACCACCCCGAAATCCAGCTTTCCAATCTTGATATTACCACATCTCATTCTCCTAAAGTCTCTTGTAATAGAATAATATCTGGGTGTTCAAGAAATATCACCCTCAATAAGAAGATTTCTTATGGGGACCTGCCAAACCCCTGCAATTAAAGGACACAATCTTCATCAAAAACCTGATTCCTGGGTTTGAATTTCTCTAAGCGCCCTCTCAATTGATTGTTGTTTCCCATCGTGAACATCCATTTTAGCCCTATTCTGGGCCCTAGCCAAATAGGGTATCTTGCCCCTTCCTCGTGAAGGTGGATACTTCCCCTTTCGCAGCCCTCCAGAGACTTTCTTTGCACTAGATCTCAAATAGTAACCAAAGTCTCTAGAATCTAATGGAGAAGGGACATAAACCAACTCCCCTTCACTGCGATCGGGATCTAATACCTCCACAGAAGTAGTTAGAAAAATAGGAAGAGAAGTGGAAGGATGAGGGAAACCAGAGAAAGGAGAGTGGTTCTTTAAACCCTCCATCCAATCCAAGCCAGAGATCGAGACATTATTGAAGAAAAAATTGAGCCTTGTGGAAAAAGGGATAGATCCCATGAAGGAAGGCTCCATCTGCTTCAGTGCTACCAACAGCATTCCCACATCCACCATCGACTAAGAGACGACCCCCTCCTCCATAATACAACTGAGTTCCTTCTCAGCACTGACCGAGATACTACCAGAGTCAAGTGGGGTCGTGGGCTGTGAAGAAGAAAGTCTCAAACCTGCCCTCTCTGATCCCCTCTCCTCCTCATCTCTGCTAGAATGCCAGACATTAAAATGATAGAAAAAGACCCTACAGTCAAAGGCCGGATGGCCAAAGGCATGGCATCTTCTACACCTAAAAGGCACATTTTCGTAATCTAGCATCTGCTTAATCATATAGTTTCCCCACCTTAAATTCAAGGATTCCGCAAGACCTTCTATAATGTTTATATTAACCATAATTCGAGCCACATGCCTTTTTTTTGTCTATGGGAAAGAGATATCAGCCTCTAGAAAGGACCCAAGGATATTGCCAATGCTCCTGAGGTGTTCCTCAGCCCAGTAATGGAGAGGAAAACCAAGCAGCCTAACCCACAAAGGGACTGAATCCACCCACTCCCTACTAGCATTAAAAAGAGGATGCCAGGGCTTGAGAAGTAGAGGAGAGTGGTCCAAATCCTAGCTCAGTTGCAGCACCCACTGCACATGATCTTCATGCAAGAAATTAAACGCGAACCACCCCCTAGAAAGAGTCACAACCTCAGGCACATAACCGATAGCTTCCCTCCAGCTTGATTCAGCCCATAAAACCACTATTTTCAGGGTGAAATGCCTCCCCATAGCTCTTCCCACCAGAGTCCTATTAACCATCTAGATCACCTTCCCCCAGCCAATATCTTCTCCCAACACATAATTGTAATCCACCTTCTTTGATTTAATCCATTTCTTTTTTCTGCCATGTTTACCAGTTCCCCTCTTGAAAACCTTCCCTTCTCCCTCCCTGGCTATGCCATAGCCCTTTCCCCTTTCTCCCTCAAGGCCAGGTAAGCCACACTGCTCCGTATATCCAATATGAATAGCAACAGACCCCAATTCTTCCTTCCCACTCTACCGACCCCCCGCACCTGCAAAGAATTGATCCAGGGCCCTATTGCGATCAGAAACAGGCCCCCACCCCTCCCTGAGCTCCTTCGAGGACGACTGGAGCTGACCCTTCCTTTGCCAACTGATGAGGAAGACTACTCCTCTGCAAACTCTGCGCCTTCAGCCCATTTGCAGCGTTCGGAAATACCGACGCATCTCCTTTCAAACCGACTCCATCCTTCCCTCCTTGACCGCCTTCGAAAGCCTCTAAAGTCGACCCGTCATTTTCCAAGGATAGATGTAAACGCTTTGCTGCCTTCCAAGCCCGCATCCCCTACACCTGCAGCCAATTTGAACCAATCACAGAATCTCATGCTTCACCATTCAAATATTCTCCAGGCGAAGATCCCTCCATTTTCGAGCGACCGATGAGAATAATACCTACTCTTATCCACACTTAATACATTAGAAAAAAAAAATTTTATTTTTTGATATTTTTATTTTATTTTATTTTTTTATTTTTACAAGTTAATTTTGTTTTTTTTTTTACATTTTTATAGTTATTTTTTCTTTTTTATATATTTTTTATATTTTATTTTTTTGTCATGTTTTTTAAATTTTGCTTTTATGTTTTTTTTTTTTTTTTGTAAGCTTGGTGGGACTACATTTTCATCATGTCCAATATATCACCCCAATCAGGGTGGGGAATTGAACCGGTGACTTCACATCAAAGAGTGCCTTAATAGAGCACCGTCTATCCAAAACCCCATGGATTTTTTTATGTTTTATTACTTGTTATCATTATTTTTTATTTTGTGTTTTTTTTAATGTTTGAATTTTTGTTTTCTTCTTTTTTCTTTTTTCTTTTTCTTTTTTCTTTTTTCTTTTTTTTTTTTCTTTTTTTCTTTTTTTTTTCTTTTTTTTCTTTTTTTTTTCTACAGGGTCTATGTCGATGCTCAACTGGCAACCCGATCCCATTATGTGCAATTTGATAGTTCATTTTAAAATTTTCGTTATAATGAATCAAGTTTGCCCCCACAATCTGCCAATTTCATGGTTGGTCTTTAAGTTTTCATTACAATAGGTCAAGTTCACCTACACTGCGTGTCAATTTGATGATTGATTATAAAAATTTTGTTGCGATGTATCAAGTTGTCTTAGGCTAAGATTTTAAAATCACTATACATTTAGCATTTAAAAATTAAATTACACTTGGTATAATAAGTCTTTCATTCAAGTGTTCATTTTTAAAGTTTTTTTAGTCATAAAATTTTTCTATAATGTCATGCTTGAAATATTTTGAAACCTTAAAATTATTTTGTAGTCATAATATTTAGTTTTAATTCTGTGGTTGAAAAATTGTTGAGATTTTAATGTTTTTTTAAGTCATGATATTATATCTTTAATGTTATTGTTGAAAACATTATAAGCATTTTTTCCTTTAGCACTGTTAGCAACCTATAATATAGCGGTCATAATTTTGACTTGACTATTGGTAATTTTGTAAATTTGTACATACTTTGCCTTCTGCAAGTTGTATTCACATATTTTGTAAAAAAAAAAAAAATCAAAAAATCAAAAAATCAAAAAGAGGGTAAAAAGTCCTAAAAGAACAATCAAAGGACTTAGAAAAAATAAGATACCCCAAAAGAAAAAATGAATAAAACATGAAAGTGAGCAAGCATAAATGCCACTAATTTTTACTTTTTTGACTATGGCAGAGTGTCAATAAATGCCATTAGTCCATGATGAGTTAAACAGTTTAATCTTAACTTGTCATTTTTCAATTTTCCTTGTTATAGATAGAGAAATAATGAGTTGTCATACAGTTTAATCATGACAATTCAGTAGTTAGGTAGAGAAATAAAGTGAATCCAACAGTTTAATCTGGATTCATGGATGACATAAGTGTAGAGTTAGATAGTTTACTTGTTTTCAAAAAAAGAATAAATGTTGTGAAGGTTGCTAGCTTAAATGCACATTGTTAAAAAAGAAGAAAAAATGTTAGCATGGTAAGATGGGTAGGTAGAAGAAGGTGAAAAGTCACAATGTAAATATCATTCATCATGAGCTTCAGAATAACTAACTTCCCCTTACCATCGTCATGAAACATTCTAGACTATCAGTCAGAAAGGCTCAAGGCATTTCCTTGACTTTTGTTGGGACCGGACCTAAGGCTCTATGATTGATTAGTTAAAAATGTGTAATGTCTATATTAATCCCTTAATCACATCATTTACCATTCATGAACTCATTTCCCCTGAAAATCCTTAGTAAAACTTCATTTTTACTTAAAGATACTCTAATCCTCATTTGATTAACCTCCCTCATCATTTCAAAACATAAAGCCCTCAAAATCACATTTTATCCTAAGTCTAAGTGATGAAGTTATTATAATGCAAATTTGCTTTTTAATCTTCACTTTCTTAGTTATATTAATGTGTTTTTGAATATACATTGTCCCCTTGTCATATTAACTCTAACTTATGTATTAAATCCCTACAATTGACCTTTTCCTATTATATAACTCCTTTTATAAATAAATCCCAAAAACTCACTTATTATAACTTAAGCCAAAGTATTTTATTCCCATATGCTTAAATAAAACCCCCCTTATAACCCCTTTGGCTAAGTTTATCCTTATACATAATCCCGCCCCCTATGGTAATTAAGCCTTCCCGATTTGATTAACCATATAATAAAATGTACGAAATAAAAGCTTAAAACATGTGTTCTATGTGTTTTAAACCAAAAATTACCCGAAGTTTTATTAAAACAAAACTTCAATAAAAATGAACCTTTTTCCTTGTATATTTTCCGCCTCGACTCCCTTAACCTAAGATTTGAACTTTAACCTTACCATTTCCCCCGCAATATATTATTCACTATCCCGGTCCCTAACCTTGGTTGAATTCTTGGTAAACCTTCCCGATCACTTGATTTTCCATTAAAAATAGTCATTTCTGTGTATATGACTGAAAGAAACCTTCTCCTGTTGGATTCACTTTTGACCGTCTGATCCCCAGAAATCCGTTTGATCCTATGTTGAAAGATTTGAGTGAAATTTCAATGCATTTATCCCTCCCCATCGCATATAATCTTGACCGTTCGATCTCCTCTTTTATTCCT
Organism: Pinus albicaulis; assembly: GCA_034641835.2. Classification (NCBI taxonomy): domain Eukaryota; kingdom Viridiplantae; phylum Streptophyta; class Pinopsida; order Pinales; family Pinaceae; genus Pinus; species Pinus albicaulis. The sequence continues at coordinate 1,389,107,531 of CM076572.1, read as the reverse complement.
AAGATCTATGGCCCACGATTAACCCGATAAGTCAACATTCCCCGCACCTTCCTTTTAAATCAGGACCATTCGCTCCCTAAGGCCAGATCCGACGGCGATCATCCAGTTTCGTGCTCCAAAGATAAACGATCAAAGTTTTGGCAAAGTCGCGCGAAATGGGTGGTTTTTCCAAACCACCCCGCGCCGACGTGTCGCGATCTCATTGCGTCGCATTCGAAAAGCTCAATTCCACTTACCACCATTCACCCGCGCGAATACCACTGGCGGTATTCTTAAACCATACCCTCTATATCATAATTTAATGATATTTAACTATGGTTTTCACCATCAGTTAATACATTAAAATTATAAAGTTTTCATTCGAATTTTCACCATTTTCATTTAAACCTGTGAAAACATCCATAAACCCTTTTTCTTCGAATTTGCACCATTAGACCTTGAAAAAGCCACACAGAGCCTTTTTTAACTTACCAGTACCATTTTTCGACGCCCATTACTCTGAATTTCAATTACAAAGTGCTACATTCTCCTCTGCAAAGCCATTTTCGAAGAATTGAAGACTGCGCACCTCTACGAACTTATTCAACCAAATTTCACTGGTTTTCCAGGTAATTTTCTTAAATCTTGCCTTATAAGACTTCAGAATTCCTGTTATTTTCAAAATAATTGCCAAAATTGTACAATTGAACTGCATAAAAGCGTCCATTTTACAAGGGAAACTCTGTCAAAATTTCCCTGGAATTCCTAATTACCCTTTCTCGCATTTTTTCCCAAACCCCGGTCTGTTTCGCTTTTTAAATCAATCCTAATATATGTTCTGAGCTTTAAAACCCTTGCATTACTCGAAACCCTGCTCAGAAACCCTATTTTCCAGTAGAAATTCGCCAAGAAACCCCTGTTTCTTGTAAAGGAACTTAGCAAACCGTTTAAGCTTGCTTCGTTTAGATTAAAAATGACAAAGAAATAGGTAACCCCCAAGAATGGAGGCCCAAAGTCTCAAAAGAAGTCTTTTGCAAAAATCTCTCAGCCTAAACCCTTCAAAATCAACAAGTCGACCCCTGCACTCACGGCTGATTCTACAAAAGTGGTCAGACCAGTCCAGCCTCCAGTCATTTCCATAGAGAATAGCCCTTTAGTTGATCTGGACTATAGAATACTAGACCCTAATGTAGAATTTAACCTGCTTGATGTCTATAATTGGAGCTATGGAAAATCAGTGGAAAAGGGTGACAAAGATATTCCAGTTTGGGAATCCAATCTGCCTAGATATATTGTCCCTCTCACTCATTCAGTTCTTGACTTTATTAGATTATGCCAAGCCTATTATATGCCAGAACAAAGATGCATTGTAAACAAAGAAAAAGAGATCATGTTTTACATTACTTAAGAGTCAATAAACTCCATGCTGCAAATGAATCATGACCCCAATTTTGTTTCTTTATCAATAAAAGATCTAACCCAACTATATCTTGACTTGGATTTCAATACTAGATTCAAAATATTCCAGACTTTTTGTCCAAAGCAAGTCGATATTCCTAAGTTAAATCCTCCTTTTGATCCCTCTGATTTCCTAAATGAAACTAGGCAGATTGTCTCAATGCTCTCCTTCATATTAGGATACACCAGTGATGAATTCACTGATGTGGCTATCCTAGGTTTTATGTCAACTCTGAACCCTGGTCAATCACCATCCATTCTGTTCAATTTTGCTAGATTAATTGCTGAAAACATGCATTATCAGTTGTCCAGATTATCAAAAGAGGGAGTCTTCAGATACTCTTCTTATCTTTTCCACCTCTTCCTATATTATCAAACAGATAAATTCCCCATTGAATGTCAGAAAGTGGATGCAGAAGGAAAGGTTCTGTCAGTAGTATTTTGGTCATCTATTCTAAGAAAATGGAACAGAGAGTATAGTTTTACAGATTTCAATGACTCATTTATAGCCCCAGCTATGTATATTTTGGAAAAAGAGGAGATCCCTAGGATCAATGATGAGACAAGAAGAATTCTACAGCTATCAGAGAGCTATAAAACTGGAGATTGGTATTTATATAAAAATCATACAAAAATCAGAGTGTATGGCTCATCCCTGGCCCCATATAAGTTACCCAAATTTGTTACTACAAGAATATTTGCTTTAGAATATCTGAGACAACTATTAAATGTAGATGAAATCAACTTCATAGCTTCCAGGAAAAAGACCCAATTTAAGCTGAAAAATCAAATTGGGCTATTCATTGTGAATAACAGAGACACTGCCAATGAGATAAATGTCAAACTTAAAGAGTACAAGTTCCCATGTAGTTCTACATGGAATTATGACCCACAAGGGATTTTGAGTACAATAAGGGTAAAATGCAAGTTGCCTATTTACTTGCATGATCCTAAGCCCAATATTGAAAGATATGCAAATAAAATTGAATGGGAACCAAACACCCTATCTGATGATGATTCATAGGCAGTACAGGTAATACAGGTAAACAATGGCAAAGGCAAACAGATTGAACAGACACAGGTGGCTTCTACAAGCAAAGATATTGATAATGTACATAAAAGAGACAAGGAAGTAGATAGTTTCGTAGATGAGACTATTGACGACAAAAAATTCAGAATTCCTTATAGTAAAAGAAGTAAGTTAACAGAAGAAGAAAAGGATAAGGCTGTAAATATTGAAAATAATGAAACAAATGATGAAGCAACAAGAATAGTCACTGAAACATTAAAAGAGCTTCAAAATGTAAAAATTGGAACACAACAGAAAGATACAGTCATGAAGGAAAACCAGGCTACTGTTGATTTGCCTCCTTCTTCTAAGGAAACTGACAATACAGAGTCAGAGATTCAGATCAGATTCAAACAGATCAAAGAGAAGAATGAAGAGATCAAGAATCAAGCTTATTCTAGATTTCTTAAGGAATAGCCTAGAAACAAAAACAGGCTTCTTTCAGCATTTGATTATTCATCCAATAAATTGGTAATGTCATTCTTGAAGCCTACAGTGGCTGAGCCAAAATCAGTGGTAGATTATTCCAAAACAGATTTTGAAGTGGATGTTGATGCCATTCATGAATTGGATCAAATTGAATTTCATAGGAGCAATACTAAAATGCTATATTCCAAAATTGTCAGTAAAACTATGAAATCAATTAAGCTTGAGAAAACAGTGCTCAACCTCCAAAATCAAATGAAGTTGGACAAAGCCTCACTATATGCTAATAATTTGAGAATAAAAGCAGTAGAAGATATAGTGATCGAAGCAAGGGGTGACCCAGCCAACATTGAAGGGGCAAAAGTCCTAATTAAACAGAAAAATGAGGATATAGCTGCTCTTAGAAAACAATTGAAGTTGCCTCAGTGTGAAAACTCTCAAGCAAAAGAAATTCTACAGCAAAAAACAGAGAATGATGAATTAAAGCAGCTTGTACATCAAATGACAGATCAGATACAAACAATGGAAAGTCAAATAGAAGCTTTAATGAAAGAGAATGAAGAACTAAGAAAAGAACAACTAGTGGTTATTCCTACAGCGATCCCCACTGTAAGCACTACTATACCATCTACTTTGGCAGAACACTTGGCACCGAAAGAAGTACTGGCAACTGCAGTGCCATTTTCTTCTCAGGAAATCTCTGCCTCTTCTTCTTCATCCTCACAAATGAGCACATTACAAGACCAAGCAGCCGCGATCAAAGCCATGGAGGACATATCTATTAAAGATAAAGAGATTCTTAGTTTGAAAGGCATTATTAAAAATTTAGAAAGTTCCAAAAATGATGCCTTGATTACTTCTAAAGGACATGAACAAAGGGTCGATCGACTACAAGAACAGGTAAAGATTCTGCAAGAACAAGTAAATCTTACAGATCAAGTGGCCTATATAAAAAATCATTTATGGACCAAAATTATTGAAGGCATTCATTCTCAATGGCCTTCAATTCAGATAATTTATGAACAGAGAGAGTTACTTCAAGTTGCTAGTGCATAGATTGACAAGACTAAGAGGGAAATTGACAATAAACCAGCCCAAGAAATCCAACTCATAGCATTTTTAAATAGTAAAAATAGGGAAGAGTTGGAAGAATTGAAAATTGTTGATAGGACAGAAACCATTCTTCAAATCAAAAAGGTCCTGAACAAAAGAAACATAATGAGTAACCTAGAGGACCGGTGTAAAGACATGAATGTATCCATCTCAAGATTTTTAGCCAAATACAAAACATTATCAGAAGCAGGTTTGTCTGATATTCACACATTGAATGACAAGTTAATGCCTCAGAAAGATTATGCTCTAAAAATCAGAAATCATGCAAAAGAGAAAGCCAGACAACCACTGCCTCAAGGATCACCAACAGGCAAAATACTTCTTCAGTATTTTGAAAATATGTTCTTTTTAGATAATGAGATCAAGCATATGTTCACTATGAAGCCTAACTTTTCCAAGTATACAGAGACAGATGAAAGTTACAGAAAATTGAAGACTATGAAGATACCCTCTGCAGAAAGGTGGCAAGAATTCACAGATCTGTTGTGAATTTAATGGATAAAAAATAGGAAAATCACTTGGAAATTCATTTTTTACTGTTACCTCAAAGGTAAAAATTATAGGGTTAAAGTGTATCAGTAGGTGAAAGAGTATCAGTGAAAATAAAATTACTGTTGGTTACTTTTTAATTACCACAGTAAAACAGCTCAAATCAGATGAATAAAGAGTATAAGCGTTGAAAGTTAAAGGAAGGAAAGTTCTTCAACCACTTTCCATGATAAGATGCACTTAATGCCAGCAGTACTCACAGCACAACAACAAATAGTTCAAATTAAAATAATCAGTTCTATTTTTGCTTGTAAAAAGGTAACAGCTTGCAAACTGTTTTGTAGTTGTCCCTCCTATTAAGTTTTCTTTCCTATTTTTTATTAAAACATTATCTCAATTCCTAAGATATTTTGTAAATGGTTTTTTGTATAAATACTTCACAATTCGAAGTATTCAAGGTGAATAAAAATTTCTCAAGACAACTATCGTTTTATTTGCTGGTTATTGAAGTTGGAGAGTCAATTAGCGAAAGCAGCAGACTGGAAAGAGATCAGAGACATCATAGCTAAGGATTCTCGTAGTGACAAGATAAGTCTCGTTCTTTCCTTGTTTTTAGTGTATTTCTTTAAAGTTTACATTCATTCATATTATGTGTTTCTATTCTGTAATGATCAACTAAGGAAAAATTAAACAAGATTAGTGATAATAAGCTCCCTGTTTCGAAACTTGTTGACGTTTTGATGTTTTCTACTTGATAACCGGACCATAGAATTCTTAATTGCTCTAGGTCCCAGTTAGATCCCCTTCTTCAATCTTCTTATCTATAGCTTAAGGATTCTTAAGTGCCCTTTTGCTCAGATTCCATCCACTCCATCAAATCAAGCCTATACATAGCCTTAGAAGGTCACCTATCTTGCCCTTAGCACATTTACATCTCTAAACCTTATTTCTTCGTTCTACTTGCCTAGAGAGTTGACTCCATTGCCCAATATTCTAGTAGATCCTTCTAGTTTACCTTGAAATCTCTTTATTCCCACCAATCATTTAAAATCAAACCCAAATGCACAATCATAGCTAGCCTAATATCTGTTACTAAAACAAAGCTAAATCATACGGAGAGATCCCTCTCTGGAGTTCAAGAAGGCCAGATCTTGAATTCCCAAAGCGGTTCTTGGTTACCCCTGGTGTTCTTAACTACAAAAATCTCCATCCCACAACCTGAGAATTACTAGGGTGATAACATACTAGCGACTCACTGGGGAACTAACCACTCTCCAGTTTTAAGTTTAGTCTTGAAGGAAGATCTTTAATTATATCTTTTTTACTTTAAGATTGAGTTTAAAGGTTGTGGGTATTTTACCCAATAAAAAATCTGGCTCCCAAGAAAATCTACTACACTAGAAACAACCCTGATCCTAATCCTCCAAATATAGTAGATAATCCTGACCAGATAGGAAAAAGGAAAAAAAAGCAAAGTAATAGTTCTGAAACTGAAATATCCCTGACAAGAGCTGATTCTTTACCCAAAGAATTAGTAAGCTTATCAAACATTGATTTTGACTTAAAGTTTGAGAAATCTTTATTTAGAACAAAATTTGAATCGGATTTAAAAGAAATTGTTTTAGATCCAGTTTTTGTTTCTTATGTTAGTGAAAAACATAAAATTATTTCTGTTCCTACTAAATCAGATCAAACTGAAAGTAAAAGTCCAGTTAAAAGGGTAAGTGTTACAAAAAACAAAGACATTAAAGAAGCTGTTAAGTTAGCTAAATTTTTGTCTAAATTTAAATCCCCAGTCTCTGAACTATACACTACAGTCTTTCCAGCATCAGATTCAACTCTGTATGCTGCTACGTCATTTATTGATTCTGTTGTAGTTTACCCCAAGAGCCAATAATCCCTGAGTTGCCTCTGCCCCAGCGAATCATATACTCATCATATCCGCAATCCACTGCTAGTTCATCAACCGATCCATTCATCCCTGAGCTACCCTTGCAGCCCAAAGTAGTATATCCATCATTTACCCAACCCATTACAACTACCATTAGCCATACTACTTCTGTTTCTTCCCCATTACCCAGCCCTTCAAGTTCATCCATTGTAGTAACCAGTACTATCCCTCCTACCACAACAGTACCTCCCAGCCAAGCTAAAATTCAAGCCATGGCAGCCCGATATGCTCCCTTGGTCTTACCTCAGAATCTCCATGACATGCCCCAGAACTATCAAAAATATATTCCACTTCACAGATCACTGCACAGCAGTACATTACTAGAATGAGTTATTTCTGGGAAGTTTATGAGATAGATGAGTCTGATGTCCAAATGAGGCTATTTGCTCAGAGCTTAACTGGAGAGGTGGAAACTTGGTTTAAAGCTTTAGCACCTGGTAGCATAGCAAACATAGCTGCATTCCATAGAGCCTTCCTCAATAAATGGGAGAAAAATAAGAACCCTATGCAAATATTATCTGAATTTGATGCTGTCAAAAGAGCCCCAAATGAAACTGTCCAAGATTTCTACACAAGATATAACATCGTATACAATGCCATTCCTGCAAACCTCGAACCTACCCCGTATTCTGTGCTACTGAAATTCCCTGACTGTTTTGACGTAGACATGGCCTACCAACTTAGAGAAAGGGATGCAGATACATTAGAAAAAATGCAAAAAGACGTTGTAGGTGTAGAAGTCAATATACTAGCAAAGAAGGCCAGAATGAGAAATGAAAGAAGGGTTACTATTAAAGAAGAAGCATCTCACTTGGATAGTAAATTTGATTTCATTACTAAAGCACTAGAAAAATTAGTTGACAGACTGGATCAAATTGAAAAGAAACCACAATGGGACAATCAATCCCAGATCCGGAACCCCAACTATAGAAAAAATACCAACCCCGGGAAAGGCAAAGAGCCTTCCCCTGATCAGAATATAAGAACCCCATTTCAAGAAAACTTCACAGAAAGTTCACAAAATAGTGTTGATGAGGAGGAAGACATAAACATTGTTATGGGGATCGATGAGAACAATACCATTTTCCTCACCCAGGAGGACCAGGAACTCTTTGAACTTCAATAGCTCAAAGTAGGATCTAGAGAATCCTATGATTACAAACAAAGTTATGATTTTGCAATAAATGAGATTCATAGTCAATACAACCTTAGGAGCAAGAAAAACATTGATCCTGCTATAAAGAGTAATGCTCCAAAGCAACAGGAACAAAACAAAAAGAAGTCTGATACTTCTAAGTCAAAATTCTTGCAAATTCTTCCCAGAGATAGCAAACAGAGTTCGAATCCAACCAGTCCTAAAAAACAGCAAGGCCCAAAAATTGTAGATATTACTGATGAGGTGGCACAATCTTCCAAAGATGTTTCCAAAGATAATTCTCCCAAAGCTACCAATCCAACAACAGTCATTGAGCCAAGAAAGAATCCTACTGGTTTTAAAATATCAGATCCTAAACCTTCTGTTGAGAATCTTAAATCTGATAAAACTCT